>CM071624.1:11373006-11603006 GCA_036365135.1 Miichthys miiuy | reverse complement strand
ATAGTCATACAAGCACATCCTCTCACCAGTAATGGAGGAACAGATTTGCCACTAGTGAATGAAATTAAGGCCTCCTTTTGCTATTTTCAGATGCAGGCCACAGGGAGAGGAACAAGAATGGAAGACGGGAAATAGGCCTTACAGTGGGGTCAGGGGTTTGAATGGAAACAACTTGGAACACCCACTGCTGAGGGTAAAAGACCTTTCAGTTCAAAAGAACATTGAAGCAGTGAGGAATCATCTCAGTTTCACATCACTGCTGACACTGAGAGCTAAATCTCTGAGATTCAAAACAGGATGTTCTTACAGACCAGAGAAAGATTTTATTGTTGCAGTTTTAGGGTGGACACATGACCTTCAGGGAGAAGAAGGGGTCTAGACACACCACATCAAACTCAGGAACACAAAGACCAGTTTGAAGCGGGACAAAAGTGCATCTTGTCACTTTTGTCCCGCTCAAACTGGACTTTGTGTCATGCTAAACTACAAATGGTGCTTTGTCACACTCAACATAAGGATGTGTCTGTTGCAGTTTTAGGTTAGATGCTGATGCACATAACAGTATAATTATCGTGGACATTGTCACAGCAGCACAGCAGATCAAACACAGGAACACAAAGTCCAGTTTGCATCTTGTGCATGCTAAGCTAGAAATGGTGCTTTGTTGCACTCAACAGAAGGATATGTCTGTTGCAGTTTTAGGGTTAGATGCTGATGCACATAACAGTATAATTATCCTGGACATAGTCACAGCATAGTAAAAACAGATCAAACACAGGAACACAAAGTCCAGTTTGGAGGACAAAGCGGCATCTTGTGCATGCTAAGCTAGAAATGGTGCTTTGTTGCACTCAACAGAAGGATATGTCTGTTGCAGTTTTAGGGTTAGATGCTGATGCACATAACAGTATAATTATCCTGGACATAGTCACAGCATAGCTCCTTAAAAACAGATCAAACACAGGAACACAAAGTCCAGTTTAGCGGCATCTTGTGCATGCTAAGCTAGAAATGGTGCTTTGTTGCACTCAACAGAAGGATATGTCTGTTGCAGTTTTAGGTTAGATGCTGATGCACATAACAGTATAATTATCGTGGACATAGTCACAGCATAGTTAAAACAGATCAAACACAGGAACACAAAGTCCAGTTTGGAGGACAAAGCGGCATCTTGTGCATGCTAAGCTAGAAATGGTGCTTTATTGCACTCAACAGAAGATGTCTTTTATGCAGTTTTAGGATGAGATGCTGATACAGATTACAGTATAGCTATGATGTTTACTCTCCCTTCTGGATAATGGCTATACATAACAAACAACAGAAGAATAAGGCACGGTACAGTCCAGAGTGTGTTGTGATTAGCTGAGACCTGCACAAACAATTCACAGTCCCCTTCACCACAGTTCCCATTAAGCTCCGATCAGAGTTGGGATGTATTGTACATGGAACTACGTGGCTCTGGGGCAAACAAAACTAGTGCAAAAAAATCTCACAAGACTATTCAAAATTAGAAGTGACCTAGTATATAGTAAAAATGAGTGTCTGATACTGGTTAAAATCCAAAGAGGACAACATACTTTATTGAAAATGAAATGTAAGACTTTACCGACACAAGTTAAAAGATTACTTTTGTCTTTCCAAACCTACACAGGACTTCTCGGTCCCAAGGTCTTTCCCTAAAAATATGATGCAATGTTCCAGACAGAAATGGTAATGTCACCCAAATCCTGCCCTAGGCGCTCTTTTCACCCAACACCATATCTAAATATACACTAACGCCTATCAATACATTTTGTTTTATTTTCTGTCCACCACAGTCATTTTCTACCCGGAGACGACCCGTTCTGAGGCCGATCAGTGCAGTGACAGGTCACATTTGTGTTTATGACAGCACTGTGCGCCCCAGCACTGCACACTGTGGAAAAGAACAGCAAACAATGGACCACAAAACATGACCTTCAGGGAGAAGAAGGGGGTGGTCCGGACAGAGCACAGCATCCCCCCGAAAGCAAATCAAATACAGGCACACAAAGTCCAAGATTTGGAGGGGGCAAAGGGGCATCTTGTACATGCTGAGCTACAAATGGTGCTTTGTCAGGAGATTGCTGACAAAGACAACTGTGCCCTTCTGGTGCAAAACTGAAGTGACCAAAACACAGTGAAACCTGTGGGACAGTGAGACTACAGTACAGGACAACATCCAGATAGTCAACAGTGGATTTTATACAGCTTTCTGTTTATTAAATGTCCAGTATGTTATATTTATTGAACTTATCCTCCTCTAACCTTTGACTTTTTTTCTCTATATATTGTCATGCACCTTATACCTGACATATTCAACAACATTTAAACTTTTAATAGTCCTTTCAGTCATCGTACCATTTCATTTTTCCAAAACGTCCGTTATCTTAAGGGCTCTTTTCTAACTGTGACCATCAAACAATATCTTCATCTTAATTACACACCAAAAATTCAACCTGCTGAGTAAGAACATCAAATTAGATTACCTCAGACACTGAAAAAATGAAATAAAATTCACACAGATTAGAGTTTAAAATAACAAGTTAGAAAAATCATAAAACAAAGTCAATAAAATGGGATGAGATCAAATTCTATCAGACGTGAAAGAACGGCTCCATGTCGTCTTAGCTGCACTGTAAGAGCTATGTCAACCAGACACAGATCAATAAAGAAATCAGATGCAAATCGTATTGCATAACAGCTCATCAAACGGAAACATACACATCCATAAATTTTGGTTGCCATCCAACAGCCCCTATAATAACATTGTCAGTTTTTTAAGTGAGAGAAAACATGAGAATGGCTTTAAAAACAGACGAAAAGAGAAGATAATCAATTGATTATCAATCAATAAGCAGGCAGGAGGGTCCGAATAGGAAGACTGGAAGCTCAAGCTTCCACAGATAATCGAAGATGCAAAGACAAGGGTCCCCACCCCCAACGTGCAACGTCTTTCTCTCTGTGGTTGTCACCTCCGCTGTTTATCTTGAAACCCCTCTTCGTCTCCCTCTTTCTCCCTCTTTCTCCCTCCTCGGGCTCCCCTTCAGTCCCTTTCCCCTCTATTTCTTTCCACTATCTCACCCCTTCTCCATTTCCCTCGCTCTGTCTATCCCTCTCGCTCCCACCACCACCACCACCACCACCTCTTTTCTCTTCCTCCAGTGCTCCCCCCCTCCTCTCTCCTGTGTCTACTGCAGCAGAAAATCCAGCACAGACACCAGCATGTGTGTGTTTGTACATGTGTGTGCCACTACGGTAAATCCACGAGCGAGCCTCACACGATCATGAGCTAAGCAGGAGGTTTTAATCCCTGCATGTGTCGAACAATCTGATCAAAACATTGATTGCTGATGCGTTACATCACAGCCACGCAAACAAAACCCCCTTAAATCATTAGAGTAATGTCTCTCCTCCGGTCTCCCTTTATTTCCTCTCGTCTCCCTCTTCCTCCCTCTGTCTCTCTCTCTCTCATCTGTCTCATTATATTTCCACATCAGCATCTCATTTTTTTTTTCTGTCCTAGCCTCTCGCACTCCATCTCTCTGTCTTTCCTCTCCACATATAATTTGCATCTCTCAGGACCGAAAGACCAAAAGGTTCTGCCACGTCAGACGGGATACTTTTAGAAAGAGCGAGGGTGGAAAAAAAAAAAAGAAGAGTGATCTGGGTCACAACGCTGTTTGACGTATAGCGCTGGCATATTAGACCTACAGAGAGAAATGGGGCTGCGTTCACCCACAAATAGAGCTGGTGTTGTGCAGCCACTGAAATGAATCCCACCAACTACCTGCTCTGTACTCTGCATAACCCCACCGTGGCGTCACAAACACCACCATCTGCAGCCATTACACTTAATGAATGTTAGTTTCTGTGTTGTGATTTACAAGATATTGGCCACTGTAACCAGCGACCAGGGTGTTAAACTGTACATTACATAATACACAGCATCCCAGCAGCGAGGCAGCAGGTACAGTAGCTTGAATCCAAGATAAAGCAATGCTGCAAATGTCTCTCCTCTTTCTGTATGATAATTCAGCGCCAAATATACATCTGTTTAGAGACACAATCCAAACAATGAAGCTATCTCCCTGTCATGCAACATCTGGACAGAGTTACCCCACTATGAGCTGTCTCGCTGCACTGTGTAGAGGTAGAGAGGGGTGGGAGGGTACAAATCAATTCGATTGGGATGAAAGTGTCAGTTAGAGAAGCGCTTCCTGCCTGATCCCAAGTCCAGAGAGGCGGATCAGGTGGCCTAAACCAGACTATCCGTCCATCACAACCCAACACTTTCCTCTTCCTTTGATGGGAACCGAATCTGGGTGCATAAATCTATACCTGGTGCCAGAGGAGGTGTGTATATGTGTGTTTGGAAATAGAGGCTAAGAGCTTGTGTGTGTGTAGCTATTTCTCTTTATCTGCAATTGTAGATACAGTATGTATTGCTGAGTGTGCAGTGATTTATGTTTAAATTTTTTCACAGACTATTTTCAGTGTGATGGCATGAATTGCCCACTGCAGGTGTCTGCTGACTGTCTGGTTTTGCATGTGCACCTACAGGATGCATGCATTGACAGCATCTACGGGTCCTCACCCACCCTCAACTACAGAAAAATAGCACTAATAAAAAGAACACACAGGGTGCAAAACAAAGGTGATCAAACTCTATCGCTGGATTTACAAAACAACATGAATCAAAGCAGCTGTGATCAAGCAGCTGGATTCGTCTTTAACTGGAGGGTCTAAGAAAAAAGCCCACTGTAACTGTTTTCATGTGCCACGGATCAAAAACACAGTCAGGGGTACTTGTTACTCTACACCTGTATGATCAAATGCCATCAAACGTTTGCTCTTAAGAGGTAAATCATTAACTATTTACATCAAAACAACAATGGGTATTCCAACATTGGGAGCAAGTTATGCGTAACAGCAATAAAACCCGTGCGTAAAAGCCGTGTAGCATTGAATTGAAACAGGGGTGGTGGAAGGGGGGAGGCTGGCAAAAAAAATTAATAATAATAGTAATTACCCAGCAGACTGTAGCACTACCAAGGACAAATGTGGGGAAAGACACCTCAACACACAAGATTCAGCGTCGTATGACGCTTCCTCAGTGCGGTGATACAATAAATAAGACTAACATGAAATACGGCGCATTGATGTGCGTCGTAAACGGACAAATACGACCTAATGAAGGCGTTTGGATGCAAGAAGCGCGGCGGTGCTGCGTTTGGAGGCAGATATGTATTAAAGCTGCTCAAGTAGCGGAATACGGCGATAGGAATTATGATAGCAATAAAAATGGTATTCAGCGTGAATCCAGCTCGTCTGAAACATGCAATATATCAGGTATAAGACACGGAGGTGATGTGTTTGACTAAAACCTTTATATCAACTAGTACCCATCTACCAATAGATATAGCTGCCATACCATTTTCCATTTCCCTCCTATGCTATCAGCATTAATTATTCAATATCAGTATGTCTACATCCTGCTGCTTAATACAAGATATATATACTGTCAGGGATGACACACATAGTGGTCTGCAGGTATTTATGAAGAGCTGGATTATCAGCAGCAATAATGCTGACAGAACATTTAAAAACAAAGTTTTAAAACTTATCATGACTCCAGCAGGGCTCTGAGACATCATGAGGCAGAAAATGCAACAGCACAGAAACAAGTTGGAGACGTGGGGAACTCACCCGGGCATATTTGGAGGAATACGGGTCTTCAAACAGTGCCCATATTCTGGGCTGCCAGGTTTTCCACCAGCCAGCTCTCCTCGCGTCCTCCTGCATGCACAGTCTTTTCAAGTCCCCATCCGCACCTCCAAGCGCCGGGTCGTCGTCCGGAGCGTCCGGTTCTGGAGTCTCGAAGCTGTCCAACGCCTCCTCCGCATCTCGGTGCTGCCGGTAATTCATCCAGCAACACGCCTCCACGTCCGTCTCATCGATGCCCCAGAAGGCCAGCTCCTCTTCGAACAGGGGGCCGCAAACATCGTTGGGACAGTGCAACTTCCCAGTGCGGTAATAGTTGAGGATGAAGGAAAACACTGAGGGGTGGCGGTCGAAGAAGAACTCGTCTAATTTGGGGTCGTAGTCGAAGTTGCTGAACGCGTCGGGCTCGGTGAGCCACGATAAGCGGGTACCGGGCAACGTTTTTAGGGTGCTCCGGTAGGTCTCATGCCGCACCCCCCCGCAGTTTATCACGATTTTCTCGCTTTCCGACGGACAAGTCATGTCTGCGCTGTAACATGCTTTGTTGGACGACTTGTTCCCACCCTTGCGCCCTTTGAAAGAGGATACACACACCGAACTGAGCATAGAGGACCGGGGGGGAGGGAGAGGATGAGAGAAACCGAAGGGAGGAGGAGGGAGGAGTCTGAGGAGTCTGCGGGGAGAGAAAAAGGGCAGAAATTTTAGCAGAAGGGAGACATAGATGTGGATTATCAACATTGCAATACAAATTAAGCAACCACGGGCTAATAGCAGCTGTATGTGCAATCATTCACTTGATAATCAGATGATGGAAGGGCACAAAATGACCTTGTGCAGGTGCAATAATGGGTGCCAGGAGGAGGGGGTGCATGGGATGCTGGCATCAAAATGAGGGGTGGCAAAAGTTGTTTTTAATACACAACATCCTGACGCACAAAGATGCCTCCAACTTATTAGTGCAACATATGAAATCAGGTGGCTTTGGAGCACATTCGTGAGTCAGCATCCTCACAGGTTGATTTGTTGACAGTGATGAGAAGATGCCCCCCACCTCCACTGAACTATTATTCCAACCATCATTTTATCCTCTCCTCAAGCTGACAATCTCTGAATTGATCTGCTTGACGCTCAAGTCAGTGTTCATTCAAATCCTCTCCTAATTAGGCCACTGTGAGACTTGTGCAACCCCTCCCTCCTCCAACTCCCCAAATCCCTCCCCAACCTACAACAACCCTGCTCTTTTCCTTCGGGCGCCCAAGAGTGTGTGTGGGGAGGGAAGAGTGTCAGAAAGATGTGGAGAAAACTGGGGATCCATCTCCCCCTGCTATTTCGCCCCCCCACCCCATTCCCCAAGAATGCCTCTCTGACGTAAGGTGGCGCAGCACCATGTATGTGTGTGTGAGAGCATGTGTGTGTGTGTGTGTGTGTGTGTGTGTGTGTTAATTGCCTCCCGAGAGCGCGGTGTCCGTACTAATGTTAGATCTCCTCAATCAGCCTATGTGCGTGCTACACACACTGCTGCAGCCCCCTCCGACCGCACTGAGATTCATGCGATGCACAATTATGTCAATGCTCCCTCTGCCACTTCTCTCATGCACTGTGTGTGTAAAGACATGTAGAGGGTGAGGGGGGGAGGTTTGAAGGGTGAGGAAGCCATAAATCTGATTTTATTTACGAAAGGGTCGAAAAGGACAGAACAATGAGGAACACAAAGGGGGACGAAAAGACGGGCTGAAAGTGAAAGCAACACACTCATACAGTGAACAGCTAGTGGGATATTGTCTCTTCCCTATTAATGGAGGAAGGGGGGTTGAAGAGAGAGTGTAGGAGAGGCAGAAGGGGGGAGGTGGAAGAGCATCGAAAAAAGGAGAGTGCACTATAAAAGTGAATGAATTCTGCTGCAGTAAAAAGCCAGAGTTATTTGCTCTCTCTCTCTCTCCTTCTCCTTCTCCCTGCGAGGTCAGATTATTTGCCTGCGAGCTGCCTTTCCATCCTGAGGGCTCGCGACGCTTCAGAAAAGAGAGAGAGAGAGAGAAAAAAACATACATGTACCGTATCTATGTTGTTAACCTTTTTCTCTATTCAAAGAAATGCACCACTCTTCCCCTCCTCTCCTGTGAGCTCTCACTGGCCCTCCCCCTCTCCCTCCTACTACTCTCTCCTCTCTCTCTCTCTGCCTCACTTTCTCTCCCTCCCTCGCTCACTCTCATATTCCGCATAAAGGAATCACATTTCATTGAAGGAGGAGAATCAGGGCTTCATTTCTTCCTCCTCTTCCTCCTCCTCTCACAACACGGTCTTATTCTGATCCAGTGCCCCCCTTCCTTCTCTCTTTTCTCTCTCTCTCTCTCTTCACTTCAGCTCTCACCCCCCTCCCTTCCCTTCAGTGCATTTTCACTCTAATGCACCTTTCTTCCATTTCTCCCATCCTCCTGTCCCATTCTTTCCCCTTCCCAAAGTAAGCTTCCCTCACTTTGGATCAACTCTCTCCTCCTTTCCCTCTCAGACTTTTGCTTCCTGTCTTGCAGGACACTGCAGTCTTTCTTTCATACTTATACCAGTGTTTGCTCTGTTGTTTTGATCATTTAACTGCACTTTTTAATATGAAGGAAGAACTTTTCATTCATGGAAAAGTTAGATGTCTCTGTTTTCTCTCCAAATCTTACAGTGACATTGTGTTTCTTTTTTTTTTCACATTTGATTTGGACTTTTTTGGGGGTTTTTTTTCATTTTTGAAGAGCCTGGAAAAAGACTTAACAACACTCAGGTAAGATATACTAAAAGCAAGACTATTGCATGGATATGCAGTCAACATTACAGGCGCAAATCTTTAGCACTGTGCACAGTTGACGAAAACTAAAAATCTGTGTATCTTTTGTGTTTCTCTGTCTAAATCTTTGCAGTTTTTGCTGCAGGAGCATCAAATCTGCTTGCTTGACAAAAAAAAAAAAAAATCCTGCACTCTTGAGTTTCAGAGTTGTACTGCATCATTCTGCCAAAGTAGTTTAGTCTGCATCTGTGCAACTAAAAAACTCTATATAAAATCAGTGAAATCGGGGCTAATTTCTTTTAATAATAACTTGCAATAACATCTAAACAATTTGGAAGTGAGGTCAGGGGGATAGTGTAAAAGATCTTTGTCTACAGTCAGCTTTGTCCTGTGGGGCTTTCCAGCAGGACTGCTTGTGTTGTGGGATGGATTACATTTCAGCACCATGGACAGCGGTGCTCTCTCACTCTCTCTCTCTCTCTGGGGCAAACTCCCTCTGAACGGGATAACAAACTTTCCAGAGGCAGCTCTTATGATCTCACTGTGAAACTTCTATCCCTTGGATGAGTGTTTTTTTTTTCTTGGCTTCACTCTGTAGCTCTGCACCTCGTGCTTCTACTTCATAGGCAGCTGTGTCTTATTGGTGAACTGCTGAATATTTTATACACGGACAGCCACAAGTCTGTAACTGTGGTTAAGTGCCTTTTTGTCCCCCCCTGAGTCATGTGTGGTGAGCTTATTGATTTTAAAAATTTATTTAAGTATTACACATTAAAACAAATGTTGAGATTAATTGGGATACGTTGCTGTTAGGTTCTTCCCAGTTTCCCTAAGAACAAATCACACTGTTGGGTTTTTAATTTTAAAGTTTTAGAGTTTAGTTGCATTTCAGGAGAATATGCGCAGTTTGAGGATTTCAGCTTAAAATGGGGGAGAAAACCTCATCTGTTTAAGAGCCAGCGTCAGCAAAAAAAAAAAAAAACATCAGAGAGAGGGGGCAGCATGAGGATGAGAGGTATAGAGGAAAGAGAGTGGAGGTGAAGCTACAGAAGGTGAGCGTCGGGTGTAAAATGGAGGAAGATCCAGTAGAGATGAAAAAAAAAAAAAGCACAGTATGCATGAGGAAGAGGCTAGAAACTGAGTGGGAAGAGGGAAGGGGGGGACAGAGCAGAAGAGCAGAGAGGAGAAACAATCTCCATCATCACCACCACCTCTCTTTCTCTCTGCTGCAGCATTTCCTACCTTGGCCACCATGTCCTGCGCCACCCTGCTACTACTGCCTCACCACTGCACACACACACAAGGGGAAAGAAAGCGAAAAGGAGGGGAAGGAGGGAGGGAGGAAGGGACGGAGACGCATACACACACACACACACAAACACTCACCTGGCTGCAACAAACAAGCTAGGAAATGAGTCTTAATCATGATGGACTTTTAAGAAGAGGAGATCATTTCTGCAGTGGGCTGATAGATAAAGAGAACGGGGCTCAAAAGGAGAGAAAAGGCGTGCACGTGGCTCGTGCACGAAGGCTGCACTGACGCTAATATATATTAGCAGAAACACTGCAGCAAGAGGGGAGGAGCACGGGATTATGGGATGCATTGACTGTGAGGTACCAGCAGCAGTAACCGGGGGGAGGGGAGGAGAGCACACACTAGAGAGAGAGAGAGGGAGAGAGAGAGAGAGAGAGGGCAAGGGAGGAATTTGGAGGAGTGCTGACTATGCGGAACAGACCCAGCACTTGGCAGAAAAGGCAAAACCTTTACCAATCACAGAGGGTGAGGGGGTTGGTGAGGGGAGTGGGATGAGATGAAGAAGGAGAGAAAATGATAAAAAAAAAAAACAGGGGGAGACAGGCAGCTGAGGTGGAGGAGAGAGATGAGAGCGTGCGATGTTGGGGAAAATGAAAGAGGAAAGAGGAAGGTGGGGGAGGAGAGGGGAAAAAATACCTTGCAGTGGCTCAGGATAGCACCTGAATGGCTGTAAAGGTGTAGGAGGGAGGGAGGTGGGTGGGGGAGGAAGAAATGGTCTGCAATACTAATAAGAGGATGGGAAACAGCGGAGTGAGTTAATTGAGAGGAAGAGACGAAGGGAAACAAGTGTAGGGATGTAAAACAGACATACAGCCTGAGCTGAGTGGGAAATATACCACTGGGGAAAAGGAGGGCTTTGCAGGCGAGTGTGTAATGTATGTTTGTGTGTGTGTGTGTGTGTGTGTGTGTGTGTGTGTGTGTGCAAGAAATAGCACGAATTACGTATGTGTTTCTGGTGCGAAGCCATTTTTTTTTTCCCACCCGCTACCTCATCAAAGGATGTAACCACAAGGCTTCACGCTGTTCCGCCCATATCACCTCCCTCCTCCTCCTCCTCTCCCCTCCATCTCTTCCTTATCTCCTCTCTCCTCTCCTCTCCTCTCCTCTCCTCTCCTCTCCTCTCCTCTCCTCTCCTCTCCTCTCCTCTCCCCTCTCACGCACTCCCCAGTGTTGAGGAGACCCCAACAGGAGAAACTAAGGCACTGCAGCACGGTGAAAGCACTGCGGTCACCTCCCTTTTGCGGTGTCACACCACACTGTGTCTGTCCTCTCCCCTCGAATTGTCATTGCACCTCATAGAGTAACTCTGCCAGGAAAAGAAGGAGTCAGATAAGGTGTGTGCATGTGTGAGGATAGTAGTAGTGTTAAGAATGAAAATGGTATGAATATCATGAATGGATGGGGGAGGGCACAGATAATGTACACAGAGGAGGGGGGAAAAACAAGGTATTTCTCATCATAATAAACCTCACCAGAGGCCAATTCCCAAAACATGAAATAAATAGCCAATCAATTAAGCAAGCAGAGAGGAAATGGCCAGTCAACCAGAGGCAGCTCCTCTACTCAGCAACACCAGCGTGGAGATCTCCAGGGGCTGACCAATCCACACATATTGCAGCAACCAACAACACACCCCTGGGGTCTTGTGCCTCGTGCATATTGGTCAATCAACCCCCACACACACACACTTTACTCCAGAAGCTGCTTTATACTACCCCTAGCCTACTTTTTTTATGAGAGAGGGGAAAAAAGAATCATGCGCTCCTGGTTTTCTCCTTTAGCAGGCTGGAGATGATTAATACATAAGGCCATTTTCAGGAATAGACTAGCAGAAATGAAGCCTGTAATAGAGCTCTGAGAGCTCAGCCAGTGCCCGTGACTAAAATCCTTTCTGCCCACAGGAGGATAGATGTTGAGATTTTTTGGATAGACTTGGTTGAGACTTGATGTAAGGTCAAAGGAGTGATGGAAGAAGAGGTGGTGAAGCCCTTCGATGAGCAGTGATTGGTATAGAGGAGTTCAGAAAATCTTTGAAAGAACAGAGTGCAGGGAGGGAAAAAAGCCATGGGATAGTGTGTCATGTCGGGAAGGAACTCTATTTTTGGACCTGGATAAATCTGAGCTAATATCCCTCAGTATTCACCTTTAAAATCTGGTTCTTAGAGAATTTTCATCAGGAGAAAATAGCTTTAACCCCTACACCTCCTGACTGTCTCTTAGGTCATTTAAACCTGTCTACACTTAATTAATGACGCTGCCCTTCCTGCATGATTAGGACCATTATGATCCAGTGGCCCAACGGGGCCAGGCAGACAAACAGGATGAGGAAAGAGGTATTACTGCACTGATTCCTGACCTGTGAACTAGCCAAGCAATTAGACACAGGAGGGTTTGATTAGACACAGGAGGGAATGTCACAAATTAGACGCTCAATAGCCGGTTAGGAGGGAGAGAAGTTGGGATTCGGTGTGAAGAAAGGATGGGAGAACAAAGGAGATGAGAGAGGTGAGCCTCAAGGTCAAAGATTTGAAACACAGAGGGCTTAAAAAAAAAGGCTGGATCAGCTCGAGTTGAAGGACAGAGGGAAAGTTCTCTGAAGCTGATGTAAAGACGTGAGATGACAGAGAGAAAGCATCACGGTCAAGTAGAGAGGAAGGGTCAGAGGCAAGAACGCACACACACAAACCCAGGACACGACAGATGCGTAATTCAATCACAGCCTCAAAATAGATTTATTCCCCCCGTTGCTCAAACAGCAGCGTCCTCCTTTTTTGAGCCCAATCACTACTCTACCAATCTACCAATCACATCCGCTGACAGCACATGCCACCATCTCTGGTGGGATTGTATTTTTTATTTATTTATTTATTTTTTTGTGCTAAAATCGAAGGGGTGTTTTCTGGGTTACCCTCAATCTAAAAATAGCATCAGCTGTAGATTTATAATGCAGGATAGAGGAGGGTGAGCGTAGCAGGGAGAGAGCAAATGGAGGAAGAGAAGGCAGAGTTCCCGTTAGGAGGGAAGAGCACGCTGGAGTCAGTTGGTAGGAAAAAAAAAGCGAGGCATGCGCCGGGAAGTGAAGGAAGAAGAGGCGTTATGAAACTACAGACTGGAGCAAGTTGGTGTGAGCATAGGTGGTGTGGTGGCAGAGGCCGTAGGGGAAGAAGAAGACCACGTCTAGACATTTAACTGCCATCATAGACTTCCTGGATGAGATCTCAATGGTGCTATGTCCTTCCTGTGGTTCCACTCCAGTGCCCCCCTCTATCTCTTCTTCTTCTTCTTCACACCTTCTTCTCTCTCTCCTCTCTGTCATGCTTGTGTTTGTGTGTCAGCCCCCTTCTCACCCCCCTCTTTTTTTTTTTTTTTTATCAAACCTCCATTTCAGGCCTTGACACTTACCCAGTGCTGCCACACAGCCACACGAACCACACACAGAGACACAAACACACACTCATGCTGAGAGGGCACACATTGCAAGTGCGAGAAATGCATGCATACAAAATACACAAAGCAAGACACACACATGGATACTCACGTAGACAGACACAAAATGATGCCGAGAGGAATGCACACACACACACACACAAACGTATACACACACGCACACACACACACACACACACACACACACACACACATTCCCCTCAGAGGCATGAAACTGCTCTGATCTAGCGGTGTAAGATGGGGAAACACCCACCATTTGTGCAATGAGGAATGTCAGGATTTATAGAAATAAATGATTTCAGGCGTGACATAAAATCTGACTGTGTAAAAGTGCAGTTATCTGTGTGATATTATAGCGGCTAGAAATCAGAATAAAATGACAGTGAAGAGGTTCCAATCTGAACAAAATTTCACACATGCTGATTTCTCCTGATACTGATCAAAACACAAGCAGGCTACAGGAGAAAATTCGCAGTTATTGTGTTATTAAAACGATACTTGTTGAATGTAGTCTAGGATAGACGCTGTATTTTCTCTCTTTTTTCTTTCTTTCTTTTGAGAGCTGCTGGCCAATAAATGCTCCGTTGTTAGATAAACGCAGAATAAAGCCACCAAAATACAGACATATACACAGACATGGTTAATACTCACTTGCTTTTGGTTCAGGTTCGTTTCGAGTGCGTGCAGAAACACGCACATCAAGCTTAAAGATCAATCAAAATGTAGTTTTCTTTGTTAGATCGCTCTTTCTTATGATTTCAGAGAGTATCCAGTTTCTCGCAGGCATTCAGATGATCTTTTTTTTGTTTTGGTTTCTCCCCAACGATTATAATAAATCAAAATAAGGATTGCGCGCGTCTGTTGCTGAAAATCTCGTTTTGACACCGTTATTGCCGAATGTTACTTATAGCTTATGGTCATGCTGATGATGGCAAGGGATGAGTCTTTCGGATGAAATGAAGCAGAGGTCCCCCTGAAAACCGGCTCTCTTTTTTTGTGCTATTTCTCTCGATTTCAGAGCCCCTCTCCCACCTCTTTGTTATTGCCAAAAAATAATTGCCAGCCTTTGTTACAGTGTCTCTACGCTTCCAGGCGCAGGGTGTAGCTACCATTCAGCTCTTCCTCTGTCTCCCCTTTCCAAATGTTTCAATGGAGATGCAGCCTGTAGACACCTCTCTCTTTGCCTTTCCCTCTCTGTGCCTCTCTCTGTTCCTTTGGAGGAGCGTCACCTTCTGCACTTTTTTTTTTTTTTTTTTTTTTTTATATATCTCAGACGATACATGTGGGCGGATTAGAGAACAAGACAAGAGGGGTGGGAGGACCCCGGTGAATACAGAGGCTAATTTCTCATATGGCTGCTGAACTTCATAAATACATATGCTGTAAATATACACACAGCAGAGCTATAAGAGGTGAGAGTGTGTTGATTTATTGCCATCTGTTTAATTGCTTCTTTTTTTTCTTCCCCTCTCTTCTCCACTTAGCCTACATTGCCCACACACGCTCACTCTGCTGGACGGACGCACAAACACCATTTTGTCTACAGGTTCCCAGCCTTGACTCTGGCTCTTGGCTGACATCAGCAGTCATGTGGTAGCAGAGGAGCAGGTGGGTAATATGACACAGTCTGGAGTAATATATTCAATAATAACAGTGACAATAAGATGAAGAAAAAAGAGGAACACACACTGCTTTGATAAAGTCATATTTGCTCTCTATTCTAACAACAAACAGGTTTGTCTGTCTTCCTTTTCCTTTCCTTTTCTTTTTTTTTTAATGTCTCTATATATCAGTGAAAATTTCTGAAACAAGACAAGCTGCAGGTATAAACCAGTTTATTTCATCCCCTTTAAGAACACATCGACTTGTTATTTGGATGCATTTTGCGTCACAGACACTGTGTTTGCAGGATGCCTACATTGGTCTGACCCATGATCATTGGACCACAATGATAGGCAATGTTTCCGAGGCACTTATCGACAGGAAACTCATCAAACATCGCCTCATAAAAAATACAACAGCAGTAAAAGGGCAAAGGGCTATCGCTTAGGTGCCTGCATTTGCCTTTGACCACAACATGTTCTCGTAAGCGCAAAGTGCTGACAAAAAAGGCGAAGTAAAGGAAGGGTTTTTAAAGAGCATTTGCAATTATTACAAAAGGAGAATACATTACATGTAAATTAACTTTTTAAAAATGCAAAAGGGCTGTTTGTAATAGGTCTAGATATAGAACAGGTCAGTGCTAAACACAGAGCCACTGCACCTTCGGTAACTCATAAAACATTTAATTTCTTTAGTGAACCATATCCTTCAATAATTCTGACACAAAATGTGGGACTTACACCAGCTGGAAGACTCATTGTTTTGATATATATAACATAATTTTAGGTCTTCTAAAGCTAAATCTATTTATATTTTGCAATGTCTAAGTCACACCTAACGCAGCTCCCAACCAATACCTCTACCAAGTGTGAGTTTTGGAGCTGTTTTCTGCACCCTCCAGTAACAATGCATAACTCTGTTCTGCACTATATCAGTCCTTGTTCTTTTACAACCCCCCACACTCCTCCAGCACCGTCTAGGATCAGTCAAACCCAAGATTTATACACGTATTGTACTCAAGAATTCTTATTTCATTCAAGCTGTTAAGGCAGCAGCCAGAGCCCTTTCAGAAAAGTGTGCCATGGTGTTTATACAGCGTCTATAGCATTTCGCACGCAGTTTGTTAAAGGCAATAAAATAACAAGACTAGGAGTCAACAGCCATACTAGCACTGCAGTGCTAAGGGCTAAATGGCTAAATAGCATAGTGTAGCTGAAGCTAATGGTAATTTCAGCATTAGACTAATTGAAATTGTGACTCATCATCACATTTGTTTGAATTTATCATCTTGGGACCTTGAATGGCAGTAGCAACTCTCATAGCAATCCATCCAGTAGTTGTTGAAATATTTCACTCTGAACCAATCACCAAAGATCACCAGTCATTAGGATTTATCCTCCTGGGATGATCAGTGTCTATATAAATGTTACTACCAATAAATCCCATGATTGTTGAAATATTTCAATCTGGAGCACCTAACATAAAGACATTACCACACCGCTAGCATGATTAAAAGCATATCAGCTATAAATGAATTTAGTAAGAACTCCATCTGACTTAAATCACGGTAATATTATGGCAAAGCTCATCCGCTAAAAATGAAATCAATACACAGCAGATAAAACAGACAATTTCCAATAACAACAAGTCTGTTAATCACCTCTTATAAAGACAACATTCACTTCCAGCATCACCAGACCAGAACAGATTGCAGGAAGTCATCCACAGAAAGTAGCTGACAGTGTTTTTTCATCAACCTGCATAAATACTGAATGTTCAACTTTGTTCGTCCTAAGAGTGAGCATTAGTCGGCACAGACACATCCACAGTCAGTCTCTTGGCGGCAGCATAGTGCAGCTCATGCATAAGGAAGAAGTGAGCAGCAGACCTGAGGAGACATTGTGTGGTCACAAGACGATTCTCAAGTATTTAAGGATTAAAAGGAGGTCAGTGATGATGTTTTCAGTCATAACGGCTCACCATTATTTCCAGTAAATGTTATCATTATTATATGTAAAGCTATTAAATATTGTATATATCATACAAATCAAAAAGTAGTATAGTAGTTACTGTATTTGCTGTATATCTACCATGTGTTATAAAAATTAGGATTATACTGGGGTGCAGATGTTTTAACTCATATAGATAGTGTGTGTATCCTGTCTTTTGTATGTCTCGCATACTTCCCTTAGTTGGCCTCTGATTTACTGAGGCTGACAGGGAGAGATAATTATAAATCAGTAGTACAAGGTTAGGAGAGACAGGCTAGGGGAGTACCATTTGGATATGAATCATAATGCTCATTACTGAACAGAAAACCAAAAAGGAGAGGTGTCCGAGACAGCCCATTTTTAAAAAAATGTATAAGAACTAATTGTTAGAGCTCCTCTGGGAGCCTTTTTCTCTGTAACCCCTTTTGTGTGTTGCACTGTTAAACGCTCCTTCTTGTACAAGAATAATAAATTCAACTTAAACTTTGATACTTTGAATCCAGTCTTCCTTATTCAAGGGTTTTTCTTAAAAATCCCCGTAACACCATGTTACTGTATATCTGCACAGATAGAGACAGTGCTGTAGGATAAACACAACAGATTACTGGCCTTGAGGACAGACAGTGAGAAACGGGTGGTTCAATAATCTGTATTGATGTTGTCCATCACTAATTGAAGAACACTGTCCACTGACTTGGTGGACAGAAATGAAAAATGCTATTTCAGAAATAAAACCTGGAGTGATTTTCAGGTTTGTCACATATTTTATGTCCAGTGGAAGGCCGTCCGCATGGGGATATAAAATTGGTTTTGGTATGAGAACTAAATAAGACACACAAATCAAACTTTGCAGAGCTGCTACTTACAGTATATGCTGCATGTTTAATACCCGCAGACCACACAATGTAAGCCAATACTGACTAATCATTTTCAAGACAGAAGCAATGTGCAGTGGTATGGAAGACCGTAAGCTATGTTTTATTGAATTACAAAGTAAGTGCCATGTTAGCCCCAGCTGTAACGCCTCCACTATCATCATGAGATATTCTAAATGAGTGGACGCAGTCCTATTACCATGTTATTTCCAGCACTGCAGTTATTAGAAAGAAAAATCCAGTTGCCTGTCTGTAAAAAGGCTCTACAGTTTCATTGTGTGCAAGTCGCCAATATTCATTATGGAGCAGTATCTGATTACCTGATAAATTAAAGAATTAAAAGACATAAATACTGTGTTATTAAGAGAATGTAACCAAAACCTTCAACAGAGTTTTACTGAGACTTAACAAACAGTCAGAGACTGCAGTTGGTGTGTAGTTTTGACATACAATCCTAACACAGACCTGAAAATCATTCCAAACGGCACTAAAGGAAGTGTATTGCCAGATGAGATGGAATCGTGTTTTGGGCTCATTTAAACAAAAATGAAATTAGCCATCAATGTCTAATTGAATAAACTGCTCTGTTCTGCTCATCTGTGAGCCATCACAACGTGGAGACATACAGGAAGCACGAGGATGGATGAAACAACGGATGAATGATGATTCATACACTGTATAGCTCAAATTCTGTACGATTTCCCAGAAATCATGTCTTCACAATAAAATCATAGTTTTGATAAAAGTTCTCTTGAGTAATGATTTATTGTGTGGTGTATGCTGATTTACTGGAAACACACGCTTGGCAGGTGTGAATTTTGGATGTCAACTTGAATGACAGCATCAGTGGTAGGGGCCTCATCCGGAACGTTTTTTTTTTTTCCCACTGTAATCCAGCAGCTTCTATAAATCAGATATTTTATAAAGGTTATAACAAATTAAAGAAACATTATTGATTTAAAAGATTAGTGGTATTAAACTTTTAAATTCTACCTGTCCCTTCCCAGTGTTGATATTTTTGACCTGGCCCAAGCATAATTTGACTCTATACCAAATTTTACTATGATTATTCATGATTCTCACAGTATTCAGGTTATGATCTTGTTTATACAGGTGTGTCTTGATTTGACAATATCTCAGCTGCTAGCCACATAGTGGTCCAATGATTTTGAGATTTGAGAGGAGTGCATGAGTCAAACATCTGCCTCTATTTGCTGGGAATTATTTTAATACATTTCAAATATTACAAACGAGAGACCAAAGATCTGAACAAACAGTTTATATGACACTGTAACCATAAAACAAGAACAATATGCCTTATGTGCTAGTGGACAAATGACCTTAAGTTCTCCAAAGCACTCCAGAGAGGGAACAGGATGTTGCAAAAATTGAACACCTGCCTCTGACTGCTGGGAATAACATATTGGGAATTGATGTCTCAAAATATTCAGAAGGGAATGGCTCAGGATCAGTGTAAACAAAATCTCCGTGCTCCCTCAGATGTTTCACAAAGGTTTTGAACTTTGTGGAAGCTGTAGCTCATTATTTTATTTATTTTTGCATTATATATATTTCTAATATGTTGTCTATCCTCACTGAGTATGTTTACTTGCATATTCGTATCCTGGTTTTGATCCTATTTGGGATATGATATTTACATGCATGAGAAACCTGATTATTCTCTGTTTACATGAACTCTTGATTTGTCAATAATTCAACTATTATGCTCTGTACCAACAGAAAATGTTCAGAAATAGGTGTTTACATGCCAGAGTATTCCTGTTTTTATTCCAAGTAGAATAACAAGGTTTCTCAAAACCGAGATATGAATTGGAACCGGCATACTGGTGCACATGTAAACACATTGTATAAATGGGGAGGGGCATTGATGAACAAAATTGCTAAAAGTATTAGCCTTTGTCATCATGACAGTAGCAGGAAAAAAAATACATTATTATAATATCCAACCTTTTCATGTCTGAGTTACATTAAATTTATCTAGATTCTCTGGATGTAGCTATGCTGGTTTCATATTTTCCAGACACCCCTGACCAGTGGTGGAGACGAGATATTCAGATCAGACAGTAAAAGTATTAACAACACACTGTAAAACACTCAATCACAAGCATTTAAAATAAAAGTATGCAGAAAGAAGTGAAATATATTTGAACATATACGTATAACATTATATTGATTTCACTGATTCACAAATGTAAAAGCAGGATTTTACTGTTAATTAATTTGTTTTATTGGTTTAGGTGGTGCTCATTATGTATATTGTCTATTTTGTATGGGACTCCAAGTAATGATTATTTGCTTTATGGATTAATCTGCTGTTAATCAATTAATTGTTTGTAAATAAGCAGAAAATGGTGAGAATTTGCGTAACAATTACCCAGAGTGCAAAGTGACACGTCCACAATGTTTTGTCAGACCAATAGTAGAACATTCAAAATTATTGAAATAATCACAGTTTAAGTTTGGGTTTTTATGAAGTGGGTTGTTTGAGGTACTGATGCAGAGACTGCGTGTTACCTATAGCAGACAGCAGTAAGCTCGCTCCCAGTTTGGAGAAGCAGACAGGGATCCTGGCAAAGAGGCAGAGTTATGTACTGCTGTGGGCAGGGTCAACAGACAAAACAGACTATTATTATATAAGTCACGAGAGACTAAAGATCTGAAGAAACAGTTTATGTGACACTGGAACCCGCGAGACAGGAACAATATGCCTTATGTGTTGGTGGACAAATGATCTTCAAATGAAGTTCTCCAAAGCACTCCAGAGAGGGAACAGGATGTTGCAAAATTTGAACACCTGCCTCTGACTGCTTGGAATAACATATTGGGAATTGATGTCTCAAAATATTCAGAAGGGAATGGCTAAGGATCAACGTAAACAAAATCTCTGTGCTCTCTCAGATGTTTCACAAAGGTTTTGAACTTTGTGGAGGCTGCAGTTTATTTATGTTTGTTAATTTTTTTTTGCATTATACATATTTCTAATATGTAGTCTGCACTCAGAGTACGTTTACATGCATATCAGTATGCTGGTTTTGGTTCTGAACATACTGGCCTTTGTTATTGCAACGTTAGCAGGAAAAATTGGATTCATTGTAGGTTTTTCACACGTTGAAGTAAGTTGTGTCTATAGCAATACACATACAGTATATGCACATTTATAGTATCTATAGAAAGGTGTTATGTCTTGGAATATTAACAGCCCACCTAAAAAAAACAAATCAACATACTGTAGGAAGAATATTCTCAGCACTTTACCTTGCTACCAGACAGCCCTTCCCATGGCACTACGTCGTCTCAACCAAACAGCCTACCCATTCCTACTCACTGTGCCACGATTATGCCACAGACCTAACAGAGAGGGTAAATAAGAGAATACGCTCACTATAGCGTACACATAAATGGATATAGACTTTTTCTGTGTGTGGAAAAACACGTGTTTCTGTTGACCCCATCCACCGCAGTGTTCTGCTCGACTTCTGTGCTCCAAACAGAGAGAGCGCTGACTGCTGTCTACAAACACAATGACTATGCAGAATTAACTCATACATCCTTAAAAAACAAAGAATTATCCATTTAAACAACGCTGTCAAATAATTATATGCAAAGAAAAAACTGAAGTACAAGTACCTCATGTTTGTACTTAGTTGTTTTCCACTAACGAATAATATACAGTACATACAGTATATGATGTAGACAATATGTTGTATAGAATCTTTAAATATTTGACCACTAGAGGGGAGACATCACATAGGTTAACAGTTGGCTGTACACATGAACTCCACTGGGGAATCATGTCTGCTATTCTGTTGCATTACAGTCTTAACACACCTGTTACAAAACAGTATTATTATCCAGAAAATTAAGTCGTATCAGCAGATAAGTCCATCCCAGCATTTAAATTTACACTGAGGTTCTGCCAGAGGCCTTCACAACGTCTGACCGAGCTCCGTATCAGCCTAATTTAGAGCTCAGAGGCTGCACATGAAGGGCATTAGTTTCATCTTAGCAATGTATCAGCTTCTGGGTAGCAAATCACACTGACATACTGTTGGCACACAAAGGAGCCTAAATTTCTTCACCATTTCTTCATTTCATCACCATGACTGAAACAAAAAACCCTAAATTAAAACCACCAACCATAAATATTCAAGCATGGATGAGATTGTGTATGATAACACTGAATTCAATTAAAATTAAGATTGTTTGTAAAGACGCTTTATGATATTAAAAGTATTTTAAACAATCTGGCCAGGTACATTTACAACCATATAACTTTAGTAAACATTTAAAAGAAACAATCAAGAAAGATAGATCATACTTCTAAAACTGAAGGGTACCCCGTCCTTCTAATGAAGTTTTCATCCACCCGAGACCTCCAGAGCACGATCGGGCTCCATAACTTAAGAACTTAATTTAGAGCCTGGACTCTTCTCACCAAGGTTTCATTTCTACTGTGAGACGGACACATTCTCCATCAAACGTGCGCAGTAAATCACACCGACATGCTGTGAGAACACGAGGAGACTAAATCTGTCACTGGAACTTAAGCACAAAACACACATTTATAGACTCTGCAGCTATGATAGTCTTGTGTATGGGGTCATCAGAGAATGCTGGTGAAAAACTGTTTTTTTAAAGATGTGAACAGAAAGGTGACAATACTGTTTATTCTGTGGTCTAAACAATGATGCCATTGTAAACCAGCATTGCCATGAGTAAGATGATGTTAAACTACAAGAAACACTTGTCACCATGCGTCCAAACATCTTAAGAGAGATCACAAAAACTGTATCACTGGTGAGGAGTTTTATAAACAACTGCAATATAGGTAGATAGAAAGAACGTTTTACTCATAATTCTTAAAACATATAACTTTTAAGTCAAACAAAAATCTGATTATTACAAACCAAGTCATGAGAGACCAAAGATCTGAACAAACAATTTATATGACGCAGGAACTGTGAGAAAACATTATCAAGTCTCAAGTGTCTTCCCTACTAAAGGAAATATGCTGCATGATTTGAACATCTGCTTCTGACTTCTGGCAATACAATATTGCGAAATGTTATCTGGAAATATTTAAAAGGAGGAAATGAATGAAAGGATATGTGTAAATACAATCTCTCAGCTGACACTCAAATCAGCCAAAATAATCATACTTATCCTGAAATGTCCCATCTGAAGAGCTTTCTTTCATTTTCACTGATGTTCCTAATGGTTAAATGATTAAATAAGCTCAGAAGTACTTAACATCTGTTACTTTATTTTTAAAAAGTCTCCTTTTAAAGAGGTCAAAGGTCAAACCAAAGATTGTTTAAGTCTGCTCTGATTCAGGGACAATCTGTCCTCTTGAAGCTTTGATTTCATAATCACGTGAGCTTCTTGCCCCTGTTCTTGGGAAACTTTGGCTTTCTCTCCTTCTTCTGGTCTGTGTCTTTGTTCGTCTTACTGGCTTTAATCTCTGCCTCCCATTGTTTTTTCACCAGTGTGTAGAGTCTCATGGTGGCCTGGGCATCTTGGACCTGGGAGAGACGGTGTAAAAGAGAGAGGGGGAGATCAGTCCAAGATGCTCAGTTTTACAGAGTCACCATTTGAAAACAAGAGGTGAGAGTTGTGTTTGGTGTGTTGATGACTTACGGATGAATGTTCACCCTCTTGGACCTTAACGTTGAGTATTTCTCTACAGAGGACTTTCAGCGAGGGTCGACCACTCTAAAAAAAGAAAATATTCACATAATATACAACACTGAATCTGAGAACTGGAACAGGGATTCCTTAGAGTCTTTCTGGGGGAGCACATGATTTGTCAAAAGTATTTTTGAAGTACCTTTACACGCTTCCTAAAAGGTTTGTACTTCTGAGTGTCCCGGATTTTCTTTTTTGGATGATCCAAGAGTAAAATCTGAAACAGAGTTTAAGATTATTTTTAAGTGTTTACATTTATTCTAAAAATTGTTGCCATTCCCTCTCAGATATTACATCCAGGCTACCTTTAAGTCGTTGTGTATGGCGTGTCCAACAACTATTCTGCCTTGCAGGATCTCAGCCACCTCCCTCTGCACTGTCCGCAAATCCTCTCCTGCAGAGAAGCGAACATGGATGAGAACTCATGGTATAACACTCCATTTTAAAAGCAATTAATTAAAACTTGTTTTAGTTTCTTATAATTACTTTCACGACTCACCATCTTTGATGTCCTGTGGTCGGATGCCGCTGACGGCTGTCCTGTAATCTGTCACCTTCTCTGTGGGTTTCACATATTTGTCATAGATGCATTTCCCAAACTGGTTCACGAGGGACACACGAGCCAAGATGCTGTCCTCTCCGTCAGGACCAACTCCCACCATCTCGCAATCAATGGCCACAGCTTTGGTGAGGCTAGTGTTTTGCAAATGGTGGCAAACATGGTGATAAGAGAAGACAGTCGTCACTACCAGGTCAACAGGCCCGAGGAGCCGTTCGAGGATGCTCCTTTTATATCCAATCATGAGACTATTATCTTTTAGCAATTAACCAGTTTATCTTTGTCCAGATTTTTTTGGACCATGCAGCTAGACCCGCGCTAATGCTGCATTTTTCTAAGTTATAAAAATGACATGTCATTATATGACAATATGACATGATCTCTCTTGAAGCATAACTGTGGGGCTACAAGAAGACACCGACTTTGTCCTCACTTACCCCTCAAACGCTTTCTCCTTCACCAGGGCACTCTCCGTGTCCTTGTTCTTCTGAATGCCCTGCTTCTTCCTCATGATCTCTGCTGCCTCTGCTCCAATTGTGGCCTCAATATCGTCAGGGTCTACGTCATCAAACCAAAGGTCCGCTCTACAACAGCACAGGGGAAGATAAAGTAAGCAGCATTCTTTTTTTTGACCTAAATGTTGGCAGAAGTTATCGCTGTATACTTACTCTGTAGGTTTTGTCTCTTCAACCACAGACGGTGACGACTTCTTCTTCTTCTTGGCTGCTTGCTCGCTGTTTGACTTTCCATCGTCCTTTTTCCTTTTTGGAGCAGCAGGCTGTCTTGTCGTCTTGTCTGAGACACCTGGAACCTTCAAGTTCACCTGAGAGTCCCTAGGGACGCGCTGTTAGGAGCTGTTTTGTGCTTTACTTTTTTCTCAGTGTCTGTCTTCCTGGGACAGGTATTGTCCCTGGAAATATTTTTAGAATGATTTTCCTTAGCTCCCTTTTTTTGCAGAGCACCATTCTGATGTTTTGGTGTCACGGGCTCCTGCTTCTTCTCCGGCTGACTGACCTTCAGCATCTGAGAAAAGTTTAGTAACATTGTGAATATGAGATATATAAGACATGTAAAGTTGGTAAGAAGGTACAGATTTAGACCAAACTTTCTCTCTCACCTCTTGCAATATTTTCCAGTTGGCAGAGAACTGTTGGGTGTCTGTTGGAGGTAAGGTTTGCTGAGCTTTGGCTCTCTGGTGGTACTTGGGTGGAGGCTTTTTCTTTCTATACTTCTCTTTCATCCAGTGTTTTCTTTTCATTCTCACTGTGTCACTTTTCTCTGTCGGTTTGGGTCGTCCTGAATTAGCAGAAGAGTCTGCCTTCTTTGCTTTCACCTTCGACATTATGGTGACTTTCAGTGAAATGTCTGTAAAAAATCTGTTAACCCTGCTTAGCCACGCTGGATCGTCCGAACTTCGTCGCTTGGTTTCGGGGTAACGTTCTAAAATGAACCGGTCAGAAGAGACGTCTCCCGGACAAAGTTCACCGTGTAGCCGCGTTGACGCAGATGAATTATTCAGATATTGTTGTTATCTGGTGAGAAAATTGTCTGACTTCAGGTGCTGCAAAGCCATGCTGGAATGTGTATTTCCGAGACGTGCAGCAGCCAAATGTCTCCGGCGACAACACGGCATCCTAACATAAGCGAGCCTCGTTAGTCACTAAACCAGACAAGACGACGACAACGGTGAAGTTTTTTTATTTCTTGTCCACTCCAAATTATATAATGTATTAATATATATATTTTTTAAAATAAATAAATCATTCCCAATGCAGAACTTCTTTTCTTGCACGTGTTTGACATCGGACCGGATGTCATTGTTGTTGATCGACGAGCTGTGTTTGTTTTTTGACACAAATGTTTTTATTAATTTTACATTTCGGATGAACACGCAGTGCCGCATATTTTCAGGACGTCTTGTTAAATAACCGAAGCTCCGTTTAGATGCGTTGACAGTAAAATATCTGGTAAGTTGTGAGGAGGTTTACGAGCTGACAGATGAACCAGACTTATGTTTGTTTATAAGTATCTAACTGACAGAGATGACTGTGTGTCTGAAGCTTGATATGTTCTTTGAATTGTGACATTTGGGTTTTTTTTTTTTTGTTTATTTGTTTTGGTGGTTTCAGATCATGGTGGAAAACTCTCCCTCTCCCCTGCCTGAGAGGGCCATCTATGGGTTTGTTCTCTTCCTTGGCTCACAGTTTGGCTTCTGTGAGTAAATATTGTGATAATAATAATAAAATATTAAACATGTCTATTTAAAATGGACAGTGGAACAAATGGATTAGGTGAACTGAATGACATATTTACCATACCTACCTCATGTACATAACACATTTCATTGCACCATCACCAGTCCTTTACCCAGTCTACAAATGTCTGTCAGTGTCTATAGATAGATACACATATCTATATTAATGCACACACACGATATTCTGATATTTATACATTTTAATTTACTTTACATCACATATCAGGGCTCAGTACTATTTTAATCAGGTCTGACTTCCCAGGTCATAATCCAACCCAGACAAAGTATTTAGATATTAGACACAATAGCACACATTAAATGTGGCCCCAGTTTATGCCCTTTGTATTATAATGCTGGTTATCCTTAGCGTTAACTGTAAATATCACTGTTATATAATTTAATTACTTTTCAGGCCCTGTAAAGCAAAAGCACAGGGACAGCTACCTCGGTGTAACTTGGTTACTTTAATGCCTGCACGATAATATATTATCATTGCATACATGTGACAGGACTAAGTGTCTTTTCGCTTAAATATCAGGGGAGACATTAACAGCACTTATGTCTTTTCTGAATGAATTTCCAAACAATACTCACTATCCGGCTATGATTATTGTAAATTCATGTAGTAAAACCGTCAGTGTGTGTCATTCAGGTCAAGTCAATATCTGCTTTTCTTTGTTCTCTTCACAGTTCTGTATTGTCTGTGGGCATTTGTACCAGAGGAGTGGCTTCATTCAATAGGACTCACGTACTGGCCTCAAAAGTAAGCAGAAAATGATCGTGGTAGTAATTATCCAGTAACAAGTTCCCTCTTTTGTTTGTGATTACACGTATTATATTCAAATCTTATGAAAAGTTAACTTCTACACTTTGGCTTGTGTAGATATTGGGCCCTTGCTGTGCCAATCTATCTACTGGTTGCATTAACGATCAGTTTGGTGATCCTGTTTGGAGTGAACATGAACAACACGGCTCCACTCGACTCTGTGGACAACATAACAGGTGAAGACGCTGCCACTGTGACCCGCTAGTTAGGTGTCAGTGCACCAACATTTGAACTACAATGGCTAAAACTGTCATTAATTTACTGTAAAGCACTCAAATGTTAAGAGATGATGAGATTTTCCTATTGCGCTCCAAACTTCCTGACCCTAACACCCTTGAATGTCTCCTTTCTGTCACAGATATGTACGCCCAAGCCCAGGGGACAAACAGCTGCCACAAGGGGGGAATTCCCAGACTCAAAGATGTTTCCATTAGTGAAGTCAACAAAATGTTCTATTTGTCACCCCAAGCAATAAAAAGCAGAAACTGATGTTAGCTTGAGGCAGAGTGGAAGTGAAGCTGCTGAGGATATATATTTATATATGATATTGCTGTTCACCCTTTGTTTATAAAAGAAGTATTATATTATTTATCTATCTATCCAGGAACACTGAACATGGGAGCAGAGATTTACTGAATGAATAGACTTTTTCTGATACTTAATACATGTCTATTGGATAAAATCATGTCCTGCGAACAAACTAACATACTATCAAAGCATCTTGCACACTGGATGAAAAAGGTAGCGTATGATTATATTGAATAAATGTCATACTTTTTACATATATATTTTGTTTTGTGCAATAATAGAACTATTATATATCAAATAATCTCTGATATCTGTATGTACTGATATGTATATCTGTATATAGTGAATTTGCAACAAATCAGAGGTTCTGGAGGAGTTAAATGGCTATTTGAAATATTCTGATTTAAACGTCTGACATTAAAGCGGCGCTAGACAAGATTTTCACAACTAGATCAAAGGCTTAATGTATTTTATATTTTTAGTTTAGCGTATATGGTTCCTTCTTTTTATATAATCTTGTTTACACAGAGGGGAAATCAGTACTTCCTAGTCTGTCTAGAAGTTCGCTGTACAAAAATAACTAGGAGGTGACACAGGCTGTTGTCATAACATCTAAAAAAAAATGTATCTGCACATGCACAAACAGGACCTGTTAATAGCACTGGGGTATTAATATATTTGTGGTATGAATAGAAAGAATAGATTTTAGGGCTGCATTCGTTTGTAGTTTTTCTTCCTGTCCACTGGGTGTCGATAACGAACAATGCGCACTGCGTAAACCTCAAAGAAGAAGACAGTGCATCCACACCACTTCCCAGTGTTTATCATATAGAAGTATTTCTTGTTATCCATGCAGTAATCTTTGATTTGAACGCACCGCAGTAGTAAATGGCCTTCGCTCTGCCGGTGTGGTTCGTTATCCAGGAAGAGCTCCTTGGACATGGCGCAGCGGACCATGACGCTCCGAGCTTTTTCGACGAGCTTGACGACGAAGCTTTGTTCCAGGTGTTCCACCTCACCAGACCCTGCATCGCCTTCATCGCGGACTCGGTCCGCATCCGCATGAAGAAAGTCACTCTGAAAAAACCTGCACTGTCTGTAGATGCCATGGTCATGGTGACGCTGAACTATTACGCACATGGAGTCTGCTCCACCGCCATCCTGGAGAGAGTCGGAATGTGCCGGTCCGACTGCCCCGTGGTCATAAACACTGTGTCCGGGGTCATCGCGGGGATGTCTGATCAGTTCATCTCGTTCCCACTAATCCGGGAAGCCAAAGCTAATGTCGCCTTCAAGATACAGAAATTCTGTGGGATCCCCAATGTGCTGGGCATCCTGGCTCCAGCTCACTTCAAGATCAGAGCCTCTCCGTATGAGAAGGACACGTTTAGGTCTTTTGTCAATGCTCTGTGTTACACATCAGTCGTGAGTCAGATCATATGTGACATTGACGGCAACATACTGAGTGTGGAAAAGTGTTGTGTAGGCAGCACGTTTGAGCAGGAAATGTGGGACTCGTCTTTCAAAGGAAGGGAGATGGAGGAGGAACTGCACGGACCTTATTGGGTTATTGGTAAGATATACTCTATGTAGCCTATATAAACAAAGGAAACTGGGAATGGGAGAGACCCATTTGATTCTAAGTATCAATGGTGACCTGTTTGTGACCCCACACACACACCAAACCCATCACACATAAAACACTGTTATTGTATCTTCTGATTTCATGGCACCCATGAGCGTATTTCTTTAAAAAAATTACTCAATTTTAACCATAATAAATCTGAACTCAAGGCCCAGTTACTAACTTTTTCCAGGATGTGCAACCACATATCAAACAAGTCCTTGTTAGGTTAGTTTGCTCAGTTATCATGGCAACTGAGCAAACTGCTGAGGAAGACCACGATATGTGGTTGAAATCTCTGGAAAAAGTTGACATGTTTGTTAAATGACAGTTTCCAAAGTCAAGAATGAACTTTATTACTCAGTTATGATGTCATACAACTAATATTCTCGTCTCGTTCTTAAAGGTGGTAAAGGCTACAACTTGAGCAAACATGTCTTGACCCCTGTGTCAGAACCTGCACATGACAACGAGGTCCGCTTCAACGAGGCCCACACAAAGATCCACAACGTTATGCGGGCAATGCTCGGCTCCATGAAGAGGCGTTTCAGGTGTTTGATGCAACTTGGTTATGCACAAGAAGGTTCTTTGGACAAAAAGTCAAACATTATCAAGGCATGCAGCGTACTTCACAACATCTCTAAAAAGTTTTCCGTCCCTCCTCCACCTGTAGCTGGTAAAATTGAGCCCCTGCATCCAGGCAAGAAGTCTTCAGTACCAGTAGAGATCAATAATGAGGCCCTTAAAGCCAGACAAGAACTCATTGATGGTAACTTTTCTGTTGCTGCCAGTAGCGAGGACACACCAAGTGCAGACATCACAGAGGAGGATGTGTGAGCAGAGTCGATGTGTTATCTGCTCTAGAAAGACACTTAAAGGAAAAACACTGTAACCCAAACACAGCTTATAATATAAGTGTGAGACGAGTCACTCTTCTTTGTCAGTTTCATACTAACATGTAAATGTGACAGAATATTGTTTTTTTTTTTAAATCTCATTTGCAGACTTTGTTAAAACACATTCAGGTATGTTTGTCAATAAAAACCTTTTATTTCATATATAAATAGAAAATTGTGTTTTTCATTTATGATTGTTTCTAAAAGTAATTTGACAACACTCTTCTATCATCATCAGTGCTGCTTCCTCATATTAATAATCATAGAAAAAAATAATACATTGACAAATGAGACGAAGAAAAGATTAAGTTAAATAAAATTGTGTCTTTCATGTACAGTAGATATATATAGATAATAGATATTTACTCACATACTTATTTCTTATATTTCTTTCATATTTACAGTTGAATAACAAAATATAGATAGTTTTTAGAAGGTGCACAAAAGACTGACTGCTGGGCTGACAGTTTCAGGCATTTCTGTGAAACTCTCGGAGTGCAGTGGCATTGGCGTATATCATGTCTGCATTCTCATATATGTTGTCTTCAGTCTTCTTATTCTGCTGCAGACTGTCCATGATGCACTGGTGCAGGAAAACATACTGCGACTGAAAGAAATAAACCGCAATTTAAAAAAAACCCTGTCATTTCAAAAGCAGAACTGGATATTAAATGCGTATGTTGACATCATATTCTGGCTGACACTTCCTTGTATTCAGTATAGCCACAGGGTTAATAAGTTAACACGATGAACTGCACACTGTAAATATTTACAAGCGTCAAGGGTTTTTTAATAACATAATAATGTATTCACTTCACAGTTACTGAGATCTTCATACAAGGACTTGCAAATATTTTAATGTGTCTACTTATGGTAAATATGCAGACAGATTTGTAAAAGTTTAAATGGGAAAGACAAAAATACAAATTTAGATCCATTTTGACCCAAAATGTACAACTGTATAGAAATGTAAACATAACCTCCATATGCTATAGTATCAGTAGCTTGTACAGTATCACCAGCTGTAGGAAACTAACAAAAGAAGAAGTTGCAGTCTGGAAGGAACTTAACAATCAGTTTTACCTCTGTTTGCACCATTAATGGTCGACTCAGTCTCATCTTGTGCACAAAGGAGTTGATGCCCACTGCTTTTTCTATCTCTAGCTGCTGCAGCAACACATCCAAAGCAACGAGAGTGCCTGTCCTCCCCACTCCAGCACTGAGAGGGACACAGAAATAGTTAAGCAGTTAGTGTGCAGGCATGATGGTTATCATGGATTCTGGATTATTATATCATGAAATATTACTGCAGGAAGCTATTCAGTTGACCTTTGGTTTTTTCTTAACCGTGGTGGTTTTCATATAAACATGCCCAACAAATGGCATAGGTTACCCTCCAGACAAGTACTGATTCTGTACCTGCAGTGAACCACAATTGGTGCTCCAGTCCCTTCTGTCTGTATGTGACGTCTCACCAATCCTCTGAACTGGATCAGGAATTCTGTGCCCTGTGGGACACCGTGATCAGGCCAGGCAGTGAAATGAAAATGTTTCACTGTGCGCTCCTCTGAGGTGGTAATCTGTGAAGATTCACATAGACATAATGGTTGAGTTGATGTTTGCATACACAGTCATGTTTTTCGTTCACTGTGTTGTGCTTCATAAAGCTATTTAGTTAAGTTACACGTAAAGATTTTAGAGAAGTTTCGTACGTGTTTCACTCTAAATTCCCTCAATGTCCAGTAGGCCTCTTGCTGCTCCGATATCATGGTGACCGACAGCTTTCCATAAAGACAAGGCTCACTCTCTGCAGGCCAGTATTGTTCACACTTAGTCTAGAAAAAGAAAACAGTTGTACCAAGAAAAAATAGGTGTCAACCACCAACCACAACTATATTAGTTCTTTATGGAGACCAAAAAAGTGAGCAATTTCCTTAAAATCTGACATATAAAACTTCTTGAGGACTCACCCTTCCTCCTTCAGTGCAGTTGGTTACCATGGCGATTCCATTAACCTTTTGTTCCCAGATCATCCTCCAGAAATCATTGACTGTGGTGGGCAGAGGACCCTGAGCTGCAATGTACTCTCTGTTGCTGTTGTAGCCCTGAGAAGCAATTGTCAAAATTAGTATCTACACTTCTCTAGATTTTATATGTCCTGCATATGTGAAATCATACAATCAAACACAGTCATCATAAATTGCTAGACTTCAAATGAATGTGACTGTACAGATGTTTTAGCAACCCTTTGCTTGCAAGTGAGGCAAGTTCACTCCAGAAATGATTGTCAACTATCAACTAACACCTACTGGCATGTAATTGGCATTAATGTAGTCGGAGGTCTCATTGGGATTTGATGTAGTTAGCTTCACACGACACCAGTCATCTAAGGTGAGAAAACAGAAGTTGGTTTAAGTGCAATAAGTGCACCACAACAGTCATGTCTCGAATAAGTCAGTGGATCTTTCACACGTCTCTATTACTTGTGAGAGCAGTTAAGAAGACAGGCTTACATGGCAGGACATTGTTGAAACGATTCCTTGGCTTGTTGTCAAGTCGCTCTGCTTCTTTTCGTGTCTGCTCCGTGCCAACAGTACTGAGGTTCTGCATGACAGTTGGCAGATAACACGGCATGCGATTCAGAGAAAGGTCAACAGAAAACAAATAGGTTAAATATGCACAGTTTTACAGTCCTATATAAAAATAGGAAGACATAGAAAAACAAAACACAATTAATGCACCTCATATTCCTGGCTGAAACCCCTGTTCTCGTCCCCACTTAGTTGGTAGAAGTGGTCTGGGAACTTTGCGACAGGAATAGCTCTGAAAAAAATATAACAAAACAATTTAAATAGAGTTCATGCACCTTGTATACCTAATGATATGTAAGAGGATCGGCATGCATAAATATTACAGAATTAAGATTTATTAATAATAGTTAAAGTATATTTATATTCTCTTTTAAATGAACCTCATTATACAAGACCTTCAACTTGTTTACCACATTGTAGGGGACTGACCATGGAATTACCATGAAGGGAAACGCATACTTACTTGGACTTTTTATTAGCTTGTTTGGAACCACCAATGAAGGACTTTTTTCTGCTGTGGGAAAGAAGCAAAGAGGTTCACTGACTGACACTGAGTCTGATGAGTATATTTCAGGTAGATAACATGACTGTAGTAAATGAGGCAGTACCAACCTGATAATGTCTGGTCTTTTGAGCAAAAAGATGCCAATCAGACAGACCAAGGCAAGAAAGAGTAGCACAGCAAATACTGACCCTGCAATGACTCCTACAGGGATTAAAATCTGGATTAAATGATGTGTAACATAAAGTAGATACTGAACAGAGTAGTCCCTATTTGCATTCTATCACATCTAACTTTACTTTCCCACTAGTGTAAATTTTGTAATGTAAGACAAAGCTGACAATTAAAAGAACCAAAACCAAACAACAAGCCAAGTCATATAACTGATGCAAAACAGTGGAATAATGAGGGAAAAATATGACTATATTGTTAAAGATAGAGACACATACTCACCCCTTGCATCAGTAGGACACCAAAAAACAATTGGTTCACTCCTTAGGGGCCCAGACACTGAAGCTAAAGACACCTTATATTTTTTGGCAGGCTGGAATCCAGGTATTACGATATGCTGTTCCACACCTTGTTTCACAATGGTTTTCCCAGTCACGTTCACCTCGACTGCAGTCCACACACCATCCGGATTATTCCATTCAATATAGAGGGAATAGCCAGACGCCCAGTTCTCACAATGAGCGTTTAAATTCGGAGGAACTAGGTAAAACAAAAATACAAAGATGCCTTTACAGTACAAAAACAACAAGACATAACACTACATTGCATTTCCATACTAAATACACAGATTTCATGAAAATGACCCATCATTTTAAAATCTCCACTTTTTAAAAACTACAATTAAATTGGCCCTTTATTTCAATTGAAAATACATCTATCAAACAATTAGTCAATCTACAGAAATAACTGCCTAATATTCCAGCTTTACCACAGTGAGGATTTTCTGATTTTCTGTTTCATATGTTGTGCACATTGACTATTTTAATTAGTTTTGACTGAGACTCTTTGGGCATTTTTACATTTTTTTTTTTTTTCATTTTTTACAGACACAGTGATTAATCTATCAATAACACTGATAACTTGGTTGTATTCCTAAAGTGAACAAAAAACCTAAATGAATTAGATGAAGGTGCTGTGCACCTTCCACTACTCCTATGGTTTAAACATTTTAAATCTTTATTCTTAAAATAGAGACTGAGAAAATAATTATTGTTAGTACTTCACATTATTTCTGTTGGAAGTGCAGACAAATATTGAGTTCATGTAGAAAGACAGGTTTGTACTTACTGGTTGTCACCTGGCTGCTACACTTTGGAACACATGTGGAATGGTTTTCATACTCAAAAAACAAGTCATAGGTTGCACCAGGGTAAAGGCCGGTAAATGACACTTTGCTCCCTCCAGGACTGACATGAGTGTGTGATTTATTACTGGCTCTTGCATTCGTAAACAAGCCTTGAACCATTCCTTGGATCGATGAGTTAGTAACATGCCAGGGTATGCTGGTACAGTTTATGGCTGAAATGAATGAGAGAATAATTGCAGACAAATGCTTAATTTGTTGGTTTTTAGCACATAATTCAATTAAAAATACAAACTCAAGTTTACCAGAATCATTTGTTGTATCTACTGACAACAGTTCTGTATATACCTGTTACTGCAAAGTTGTCATAAACTGTGCTGTTGAGTCCAGAGAACATCGTGGTCACCCTGAATGGATAACTGGTTCCAGGCTTAAGAGGTGAGACTGAATATGTGATACCATTCGTGGAACTATTTGAGTGTAGTTTAAAATCCTTCTCATTAATTTGGAGAAGGTAGCTCCAATCTTTATCCACATCCACATTCCACTCCAGGGTTATTTGAGTTGCAGAGCATTCAGTCACAGTGACCAAAGCCACCATTGACGGAACTGATGAAAAGAGGGGGGAAAAAGTCACTCACCATTAAGTTGCAACTTAATTGGATGTGCACCTTAAATCACACACAAACCATGAATCAATTTGCAAATGAGTTATGATTCTGGAAAGAAACTTAAAAGTATAAGTGACAGCCTACCTAGAAAGAAAAAGTCCTGAAGTCATATTAGATGAACAACACCAACAAAATGTTATTAAAACTTTCGATTAGATATTGCCCTTGTACGCTTACTGCAGATCAGGAGAAAAGCATCTTACCAGTGGCTGCAGTGAGGTTTACTCCGCTGCTTTTCACATTTTCAAACACAGTGTAGAGAGTGAAGGTGTATTTAGTCCCACTTGTGAGATCCTGAATTTTTTCTGTCACTTTTTTAGTTCCCGTTGATGTAACATGTATGTCTTCTTTACTGTATGTAAGTGTATAGTTTGTGAAGTTATCCACTTTTCCCCACTGCAGAGTTATACTGTTCTCGTCTTGTTCAATGGCTTTGAATGTGTCTGTGTCACGAGGAGCTGCAATGTAAAAAAGAAATAGATAAGAAAATTTGATTGAACAGAATTACAGAGTAACCCAGATAAAATGTCATTTTGTGTATTGTTTTGAACAAATGATAAGCTGCACTGAATTCCATTATTTTTATCAGCCGCAGTAAAAAGAAATGTTTAGTTTAATTTTTAGAAATTGCTACAGAATGCTGACCGAGACCGAGACCTTGTTGTATGTTCACTGTACATCCAGAGAAAAGCATCTTACCTGTGACTGCAGTGAGGATTAGTCCGCTGCTTTTGACATTTTAAACACAGTGTAGAGAGTGATGGTGTATTTAGTCCCGCTTGTGAGTCCCTGGATTGCTTCTGTCACATTTACATCATCTGCTGATGCAGTGACATTTTTCTCTGTTTCATTGTACCTAAGCATATAATTGAGGAAGTTTCCCACTTTTACCCACTGCAGAGTTATGCTGGTCTCGCTTTGTCCAATTGATTTGAATCCGTTGGCATTAGAAGGAGCTAGAATGTGAAAAAATATTATGCTTATGTTTTTCTTTTCAAACAAATGATAAGTTGTACTCAATTCCATTATTTGATCAGCAAAACCTATTTGTTACTGGAACACTTTAAATCAGATATTGTTACAAAGCTTTGTCCTGACTGTTGTTGTGCATCTACTGTAGATCAGGAGAAAAGCATCTTACCTGTGACTGCAGTGAGGTTTACTCCGCTGCTTTTGACATTTCCAACCACAGTGTAGAGAGTGAAGGTGTATTCAGTCCCACTTGTGAGTCCCTGGATTGCTTCTGTCACATTTACATAATCTACTGATGCAGTGACATTTTTCTCTATTTCATTGTACTTAAGCATATAATTGAGGATGTTTCCCACTTTTTCCCACTGCAGAGTTATGCTGGTCTCGCTTTGTCCAATTGATTTGAATCCGTTGGCATTAGAAGGATCTAGAATGTGAAAAAATATTATGTTTATGTTTTTCTTTTCAAACAAATGATAAGTTGTACTCAATTCCATTATTTGATCAGCAAAACCTATTTGTTACTGGAACACTTTAAATTAGATATTGTTACAGAGCTCTGTCCTGACTTTGGTTGCATGTTTACTGTAGATCAAGAGAAAAGCATCTTACCTGTGACTGCAGTGAGGTTTACTCCACTGCTACTGACATTTTTAAACACAGTGTAGAGAGTGAAGGTGTATTTAGTCCCACTTGTGAGTTTCTGGATTGTTTCTGTCACATTTACATCATCTGCTGATGCAGTGACATTTTTCTCTATTTCATTGTACTTAAGCATATAATTGAGGATGTTTCCCACTTTTTCCCACTGCAGAGTTATGCTGGTCTCGCTTTGTCCAATTGATTTGAATCCTGTGTTGGATTAGAAGAAGATGATAGAATGTGAAAAATGATTATGTTATGTTTTTGCTTTTCTTTTCAAACTAAATAAGTTGTACTCAATTCCATTATTTGATCAGCAAAACCTATTTGTTACTGGAACACTTTAAATCAGATATTGTTACAGAGCTCTGTCCTGACTTTGTTGTACATCTTGTTGTTTATGATCTTTTCAAACAAATGATAAGTTGTACTGCAATTCCATTATTTGATTAGCAAAACCTATTTGTTACTGGAACACTTTAAATCAGATATTGTTACAAAGCTTTGTCCTGACTCTTGTTGTACATCTACTGTAGATCAGGAAAAAGCATCCTGTGACTGCAGTGAGGTTTACTCCACTGCTTTTGACATTTTCAAACACAGTGCAGAGAGAGTGAAGGTGTATTCAGTCCACTGATGTGAGTTTCTGGATTGTTTCTGTCACATTTACATCATCTGCTGATGCAGTGACACTTTTCTCTGTTTCATTGTACCTAAGCATATAATTGAGGAAGTTTCCCACTTTTTCCCACTGCAGAGTTATGCTGGTCTCGCTTTGTCCAATTGATTTGAATTGGTTGGCATTAGAAGGATCTAGAATGTTGTAAATCTTATGTTTATGTTTTTCTTTTCAAACAAATGATAAGTTGTACTCAATTCCATTATTTGATCAGCAAAACCTATTTGTTACTGGAACACTTTAAATCAGATATTGTTACAAAGCTTTGTCCTGACTGTTGTTGTACATCTACTGTAGATCAGGAGAAAAGAATCTTACCTGTGACTGCAGTGAGGTTTACTCCGCTGCTTTTGACATTTTCAAACACAGTGTAGAGAGTGAAGGTGTATTCAGTCCCACTTGTGAGTTTCTGGATTGTTTCTGTCACATTTACATCATCTGCTGATGCAGTGACATTTTCTCTGTTTCATTGTACCTAAGCATATAATTGAGGATGTTTCCCACTTTTTCCCACTGCAGAGTTATGCTGGTCTCGCTTTGTCCAATTGATTTGAATCCGTTGGCATTAGAAGGATCTAGAATGTGAAAAAATATTATGTTTATGTTTTTCTTTTCAAACAAATGATAAGTTGTACTCAATTCCATTATTTGATCAGCAAAACCTATTTGTTACTGGAACACTTTAAATTAGATATTGTTACAGAGCTCTGTCCTGACTTTGGTTGCATGTTTACTGTAGATCAAGAGAAAAGCATCTTACCTGTGACTGCAGTGAGGTTTACTCCACTGCTACTGACATTTTTAAACACAGTGTAGAGAGTGAAGGTGTATTTAGTCCCACTTGCAAGTCCCTGGATTGTATATTTCACTTCATCTCTCACTGATGCAGTGACACTTTCCTCCTTTTCTTCGTACCGAATTGTATAGGTTGTGAAGTCATCCACTTTTACCCACTGCAGAGTTATGCTGGTCTCGCTTTGTCCAACTGATCTGAACTCTCCTGTGTTACGCGGAGCTAGAATGTGAAGAAACATGATGGAGAAACAGTCACAAAATTTGACTTAAAATGTTATGTTTTGTGCATTTTCTTTTCAAACTAAATAAGTTGCCCTCGATTCCATTGTTTTATCAGCAACACCCCTCTGTTACTGGGACCCTTTAAATTGGATATTGTTACAGAGCTCTGTCCTGGCTTGTTGTACATCTTGTTGTTTATGTTTTTCTTTTCAAACAAATGATAAGTTGTACTCAATTCCATTATTTGATTAGCAAAACCTATTTGTTACTGGAACACTTTAAATCAGATATTGTTACAAAGCTTTGTCCTGACTCTTGTTGTACATCTACTGTAGATCAGGAGAAAAGCATCTTACCTGTGACTGCAGTGAGGTTTACTCCGCTGCTTTTGACATTTCCAACCACAGTGTAGAGAGTGAAGGTGTATTCAGTCCCACTTTTGAGTTCCTGGATTGCTTCTGTCACATTTACAGCTCCTGCTGCTGCAGAGACACTTATCTCTGTTTCATTGTACCTAAGCGTATAATTGAGGAAGTCTTCCACTCTGCCCCACTGCAGAGTTATGCTGGTCTCGCTTTGTCCAATTGGTTTGAATTTGTTGACATTAGAAGGAGCTAGAATGTAAAAGGACATGACAGGAAAAAATATTGTATAATAAGTGGCATTAGTCCTTCTGAATCTATAAAATCATAATGTCTTTATTGACGATTGCTTGTTTTATTTTACAGATGAATGGGTTTTAACCACATTGTAATACAGCAATTTGTCAAGACTGCTGCTGGGTGCACCACATGTCCAAGGAGGAGAGGACGACCGGTCTCCTCTGTTTTTCATTGAATTTGTATATCGCAATGAAAATGCATGAATATAAAAATGTCAAAGGTGCCTCACACTTACGTGATTTTGTTGTTAAACGGGTTGACAGTAGAGTGGTTTCTGGTTCTGTTGTCACTTTTTCTTCTGTTGAATTTGTGGTGGAGTTAGAGACTGTCTCACCTCCCACCCACTGAAACAGAATAGAAATCAGTGTTTATGTTTACATGTTTAAAATATATATATTCTTTTTTTTTTTTTTAATCCAATTGGTAATGTACAAAAAGGTGTTCATCTAACTGTGGAATCTACACAGATAAAAAAAGTCTAATGTAATCTCAGAGTATCCCAAAGCAAAAAAAGCACAAGTTACATAACTAATACTATTGCTATAGTATCTAACATACTGTGAACAACAGAGTGACAGGGAGGATGAATCTCTTTAGAACTGTTCTATTTGAACAAAAACATTTCCAAAAAAACATTTTGAGGCAACTTTATGACACTGCTGAGCAGGAACCTTGACATGAGAGATGACACATGCAAATTATGCCCCAGAGACTGTGTTAGCATTTTGTACATTTACCTATAAATCTACAACATGCGCAACATCTAAAATACCCTACTTGAAATATAGTAAATAACTTTCATTAAATACAGATATTTGTACACTATAATTACATAGGATATCTTCTATGGGCTACATTTTCTATCGTATCATAAAATTCAAAATTACATAACTATCAAGAGATAAAGACTATTATACAAATCAATTTTCAGTTACATCAGCTTGTCTAAAAATATACAATAAACAATATAAATGTTAGAGGTACAGCTCTCTTAATGTTTTATATTAAGTTATTTCCTCATTCTTCCGTGATGTGAGGAAGTGAGTGCAAATAGATTACTGTTGCCAAGAAAGAATGAAAACATATTTCACCATATGAAAAAGTCCATTCTTAAATTGTGCAAGTCCTTTTGTTTTCTGTTCATACTGATATTTCAGAAAATGTAATTTCACTGTCTAACCTTTGTTATCGTGCATTAAAACTTTGTGTGGTTCGCTGTGGTTTTGACACTAACGTTTCCTTTTGTTGAGGTAACCTTTTGAACAAAGGTTCACTATCTGATCACCATCAAAGCTGAAGGTAAAAAAAAAAAAAAAAAACTTACCCAAAGCAGGAAGACACACAACAGCAAGGAGTCTGAGGTGGTTTTGAAATATGAAGGCTTCATCGCTGGTGCAAATTGTTAAGCTACACTCATACTATTAACTTGTTAAATTCCTTTGTTGTCCCTGTGATAAACTTGCTGTTTTCAGCACTGCCGCTGATGTGTTGACAAAGACAACAACACTTCAGGCTGATACAGTCCAATGTTAACTGAATTCCACTCGTGTTGACTTTTAATTCTTTACCATGTCCTCCTTCTGTAACCCTGTCATATTGGCAAGTGACTCCGTATATCGCTGCTTCTCCTTTTTGGCCTTACAACCACAAAGATCTTTGCCCCGCCTGTTACTTCCTTATTAACGGTCAAAGTACGCTCTTTTTACATTTTTATTAGTGGAAACTGCTTTATATCTGCTGTATGATTACCATTGTTGTTTGATATTTATGACTGCCTGTGCACTTTTATGTTCAGTGCCACACACACACATTTTTATTTTAAATTATGTTATGGATTTCTTAGTTAAAATCACCAACTTGTCTGAGCTGATTTCATGGACTCGTACATTTGCTTTTGCTTTCTTCGCACTGTCTTGCAAGGCTGTGTTATTTATAGCTGCCTGCTGTAAGATCTCTATGAGGAACTGAGAACAGATAACATCACCAACACCTTTTAGCAGAACATGAAGTCACAATAGTGTTTACGGTGTCATATTATGGTGCAGCACGCAATAAAAGTGCAGTTTCATCAAAGAAAACGTTGTTCAATGGGGAAACATAGGGAGGAAGTTAGCCATCATAATTATCATCCTTTCCCCCAATCCTTGAATATATTATGATTTCACAAACAGAACATCTATAATGAGCTTCCGTATAAGATATAAAGCACAAATAGTGTTTGTATTAAAAAGCATATTCATTCGACAGTCATGTTATATTTTATGATATTTGGCACCAGTTCTCATAATAATGTCCTTATTATAGCGTTTTACAACCTTCGGTCGAAAGTTGAATTCACATTCAACAATGTGCATAATTCATACAAACCTTAAAATCCATCAGGTTTATACTAACATCTGTTATAGTAGTTGGCTAAACAATTTTCAATGTCAGCAGATTGAACTTGAAATCTTGAACTTCAAAACTTGAAAATAAAATTGATTGCTCTAATTACTTTGGTGTCACTGAAACATTTGGCTACAAAAAATACCCTTACAGCACATACATATTTGTGCACATATAACATGACTATGAATTTCAGGTGATATTGTGGGACTGGCCATTGCTACAACTTCATCTATCTTATGACTAAAACTGCCAACAACACAACGGATCCACACTCATCCTTCTTAGGCATCTCTCTTAAACTTCACATAACCCTGTTTCCATTACTCTTGACTCTTTTTGCATGACTACCAACCTCAGCTTGAACACATTTACACATACATCAACACCTAAATACACACAACTGCAGCAATATCTACACCTACATCTAAATACATTATCATTATCATTATTATTATTTTAAATTATCAGTGTTGTTGCTGTCATAAAACTGACACAACTAAGCACAACACACATTAGACATTACACACATTAGAGTTGTTCCGATTCCGATAGCAGTATCAGAAATTGCTCCGATACTGCCGAAAATGCTGGCATCGGTATCAGCGACTACTGGGGTCCAGGCACCGATCCGATACAACGTAATTTATCAAATTAGTAATGTATTTACTGGTTAGCTCCGTTAAGCTCTGGCACAGTTCTTCTTCGCCGCTCTTAAAACAGTGGCGCTGTTTAGGGACGAGTTAATGCGAGGCTTGGAGCTAAGATAACTAGACTAGCGACTGCGACATGCAACATATGCAAAGAAAAAATCTCTTTAACACCAGCAACTTGATTAAACACCTGAAGACGCGTCTATATATATATATATATATATATATATATATATATATATACATTTATTTATTTAAGTTGCTGTTGCACTACTGTTTTTATACTGTTCTATTTAAATTCCTTTTTTATTTAAAAATATTGTGGCTGCACTTTAATTTTTTTTTTTAAATAATTATTCCTAGATTTATCAATTCAAATGCATCTGCACTACTGTTTTTTATACTGTTCTATTTAAAAATAAATGGCTTAAATTTGCTGTATTTATTCATGTTTTACAAAGGGTTTAACCTGAGCCAGGCCTTACCACAAGGATAATAATATCACAGTCATGCAGGTGTAGTATGATATTTTTTTTTATAACATACTGGTGTCAGATCGGTACTTGGTATCGGCCAATACCCACAGCACAAGTATCGGAATCGGTATCGGGAGGGAAAAAATGGTCTTGGAACATCTCTAAAACACATTCATATTATTTTTTACTGTTGTTAATAACTGAGATAGTTAATTGGTTAAGTAATTCACTGATTTATTAGTTAGATAATTAGTTAATTAATTGATTGCATTCTTATTTATCATCACTATAACTGTCTAACTAACTGTGACTAACTGTCCTTGTCCTGGCAACTGGGAGTGAACCAACTGAGGATGCCCTGCTAGAAATCTCTGGGATGGGCCTCATGAGGGGCAATGTTGGGTAACAAACAAACCCCATATACAATACATCTGCCAGTTCCTAATAAACAGGCCCCCTTCTTAGGGTCTGGGAGCAGCCCGTTAATGCAATAAATTTAAATCCTCTAAAACAAAATAACACTGGAAACAAAGTAATAATTACACAGAAATAATGATGATAGTAATAATCTGGGGGGAAAAAGTCGTAATAAGGGTACTGTTGACCCAGCATGTATGCCATTTCCAGCCCGCCCAAGAGCTACTGAGAAGCTTCATCCGTGATATTTATTACTGTTTCAGTTCCTCTTTGTTTGTTAATAAAACAATTATCTGGTATAATACAGGGATCTTATTGTATTTGTTTAGGTTGGTTTGGGTTAGGTTGGGCATACAATACACGGCTTCAGCACTCACATTGTGTAATATGCCATGCGTCCAAGAGGTGGCAGTACAGATGCACAGAGAATATAAACAACACACAAAACAAGCTAAGCAGGTTAGCAGGGGGGGAGGCTCGCCGTTTCGTCGTGTGTAAACACGATAAAGCCAGCTAGAGCACTGGCAAAGTGGAGTAGTGTTACCTTCACAGACCAAGTAAGTGACAAAAAGCCAATGTAACATTAGTAGACAGCACACAGTCCTGTTGAGTTAACATAACGTCGTCTACGTAAGTTACCTAATGTTTACCTGATGCTAACGTTAGCTAAGTTAAACAGCTGTCTTTCTAGCTAAGATAGCGTTAACTGGCTGTTGTTGTTGTTTTAAGTGTTTTGAGCAGACGAGCTCAAGCTTTTGAAGGAGTTAATGTTATCCGTGCTTGAACTAGCGTTATTGACGATGACCCGACGACCACATTTGACAAAACATGCTAACGTGAGCGTAATCTTCACCTGGCTAGACACGTTACAACCCTCTTGAACTCAATTCACTTCATAACATGACGACAGTCTGGCTTATGTTTTACTGAAGCTGTTAAACACCGGCTGTATATAAGCTGTCCAGCAGAAAGGGGTGCAGGGCTTTAGTGAGCTTACTTCAGTGGGTGAACAAAAGCGCTTGTTAGCCAAGTTAGCTGGGAAGGTAAGAAATGTTTGCTTTCCTGCTACAAAGAGGACGCCTATCTGTCTGAAGTATGTTAAGTAAGTAATGCTTTCATCTAAATTGGTGTAACAATAATGCTTTTTTTCTGTCTTTTTCTCTTTTTTTTTTTTTTTTTTTTTTTAGAAATGCAGTCTGTTGTGAAACAAAACCTCCATTCGGAGACTGAAGGAGACATCAATAAACTCATCAATGTGAAGCTCAACGCATCCTACACCTACCTTTCTCTGGTAAGGTTTATGTAAAGTTAACCTACAGCAGTATGACTCTGCATGACTAGTATTATTATCTAATTTATTTAAATTTAAATTGTAGTTTTAGCATTGATATAATCTGCTCCCTCTGCTATATTCTGGGAGTCAGTGTCTACAGCCTAATTTAATTGTATATAGTTTTTATCTCTATTTGTAGTTTCTGTAAAATTTTATTCTATTTTTTACTTTTTTATAGTTCTCTATTTGCACAGCTTTAATTTCTTCTTTGAGCAGGTTTAATTTAAATGCAGATTTATCTTACAGGTTAACTTTAACGCATGTTTACTGTGGTGTAGGTTCCTTTTAATGCATGCTTACTGTGTGTTAACCGTGCCTCGAGCTGCTACCGGATGCTTGAATTTCCCTTCAGGATCAATAAAGTATATATCTATCTATAAAACAATAATCCTTTTCCTCTTTGATTGAATTCTCTCTTTTTCATCATATGTCTGTAAACTCTTTAACACAGTGTTTCTCTCCTCTCTGTAGGGGATGTACTTTGACAGGGATGATGTTGCCCTGCCCAAATTCTCCAGTTTTTTCCTGGAGCGCTCCGTGAAAGAGAGGGAACAGGCTGCGAAGCTGCTGGAATATCAGAACATGAGAGGAGGCAGAATTTTGCTTCAGACCATTGCCGTAAGTCAATGCAATGTCCACTCTTCTTTTTTTTTCAGGGGGTAGGGGGCATTTTGAAGCAATTATCGATAAGATTATGGTACATTTTTGATTTATGTGTTTATCCATGTATCGACTTTTTGTTTTAGAAACCAAGTAGAGAGGATTGGGTAGGTGGTTTGGATGCCATGACCTTCTCCCTGGACTACCAGAAGTCCCTTAACTCATGTGTCCTTGATGTGCACCGCCGAGCAGGAACCCAAACTGACCCTCATGTAAGTCTGGCGCTGTTAGATAGATTTAACTGTTATATATATTATATATAGTAACATGTATTAAGCTAAATTACCATCAGGAAGATTTGAGGGTGTTTAGTCTAGTACATGTCATCCTAATTTATTTCCTCTGTGGCTATTTTTATAGTATTTGTATTTTCTGTCTTCCCTCTTTTGTAGTTGTGTGACTTCCTCGAGCAGCACTTCCTTATCGACAGCCATGATACCATCAAGAAGCTGGGCGATTACATTGGCAGTCTGACCCGCATTACTGCGTCTGCAACACACGGCTCTATGGGAGAATACCTCTTTGATAAACACACTCTGTAAAAGGTCACAGCAACACAGTGGCACAAGCTCCAAATTTTAAAATGCACATGGAGCCCAGAGGGCAACAGCCCCTAAAAACACTGTGTATGTTTCTCCATTAAGAAAATTGCAAAAATATTTCCAGTTTACCACAAACTTCTTTGTTGTAGGAATGGCAGGAGAGAAGTTCTAAGCAAAATAACAGAAAATACCTCAATTTTTCTTAAACCATGGTGGAAAAATATTCTCACAAATATGGTGCTAAAAACTACCAACTTCATAAGCTGTTAAAATAAGTCACTTGTTCATTTAAACAATTGTATCATGTGTCATACATTCCAGTGTATCACTTTAAACCGTCACAAAATATTTGTTGAATGCGTACTTTTCTGATTAAACCAAAATTATTCACACAGTTTATGATTTGGAATATCACTGAAAAGCAAAATAAAGTCGGATTATGCTGACATCTTGCTTTTGTCTTTCTTTTTTTATAGCCAGTTGAACTGTTTGTCCAATTGTTAAGTCGTATATCATTTGAACACACACAGGTCCTTTAATGTCACATCTGCACCTATAGAACACCGTAAAGATAACATTGGAACTTTGCTGACTCACTGTTTGGTGGAAGCTTAATGTTTAACACTAGGTTTACAGACAGCTTGTGGTTAAAAATGCCAAGGCTGCTTCTTTGTAAATTACATGTTTGCAAGATTATGTCAGCAGAGTACATCACAGCTAGGCGTATGTTCTATTTTTATAATCTACTGATACAGTGCTGCAAGGGTGAATGGGGGGAAAAAAATTGGTACTGTTCTGACAAAAAGATTTTTGATTTTAGATCTAATGATTTCTTTGACCAGCAGAACATTTTTATGACATGAACATGCAACACTGTTTACAAAACAATATGATGATTTAATTAAAATGGTCTCTACTAGTGTTGCTTTCAAGCTGGATCAGTGCCCTCAGTGGGGAAAAAAGGTCCTGCTAATTAGCTGACCTAAAAAAACGTGTTGACAAGACACCCAAGATACCCTACACACTACAGGGGGAATATCATGTAACCGTGTACTCTAGCCCTCCAATAAATGCTATAAAGCTATGTTAGTGTTCTTTTCCATTTTGTGTTTATCTCTGGAGTTTACTAAGTTAACTATTAGAGGATGTTGTTACATGTTGGATTGAAGCTACTGACATCTCCAGATGTAGCAGTGCAGATGAACACGTGGCAGCATGCCTGCGGATTATGGTTGACAGTACTCTAAATGCGTGTATGTGTTTTGTACAGTAAAATGGTAAGACGGGGGAATCGGGAGGATGGAATATTCACTCTCAGTGAAAGTCGTTGTGGTGGATTGGTGGTGGACTGCAAGGGCAGCTATGCTGAAGGGATTAGTGAAGGGCCAGATGCACTACAATCTCCTCACTCTAATGGATAAACACAACCACCACTGCCATGTCTCATCAGTCTAATGAACTGTCGCTTTTCCAATTCAAGGAGAAGCCTTGAATTGTTCAGTATGTGTGAACATTTTAACAGTGGAGCAGGAATATAAGAAAATGTGACTTCGATTTCATGCATCTTCAGACAGACATGAAGCAACAGATGTGTTTTCAGCATTATAATATCGAGGGGGGGGTAGGGGGGATTAAATCACAACACTGCTCTAGTGATTTGCCAACGCTTGAGCCTCGATGGAAAGGCTTGCAGGGAGCCTGCCAGTCATTCAGCAGCATACAGAAGGAACGATGAGTTTGTGAGGGATCCAACGGGAAGAAATACACTTTGAACTAAAAGTTGCTCCAAAAGTTATTTCGACATAGAGGGAATCAAAGGAACATATCAACAGGTAAGATAAATATCGATCAAATCTCAAACATTTCTCTCACGATTAAGTGTGACTATTTAAGATTTAGATTTAGACTATTTCAATGATAAATTATGAAATGACTGGTTAATCTCTTGGTTCTTTTGATGTCAATTATTTCTTTACATATACAATATACCTGCAATTGTAAACAGATGCCAGTAATGTTTAAATTTCATTCAGCATCCTTTTTTAAGCTGCTGCAACTAGACAAAAGTGACAATAGCCTTTAAGAAAATGATGTAATTCTGATAAGATTGCTATTTTTCATGTACATTATATTCTAAAAATATATATTTTTATATTTTTTTTATTATATGTAGTACGGGGAGTACAGGGAATTCACAAAAACTACAAAAAAATAAGGGATTCCTCTCAATGTTGGCCATAGCCCACTGGACCTCCTTTGAAAAACCTTAATAAACAGTCGTCATTCCAGAAAACTGTCCAAGGGAGTAAAATTGAGGGAGGTGACCAACTCCGAATTTATTTAAGCTTTGAGGATCTGGGATTTTAGATTAATGTTGGAGCGCCAGGGTTTAATCCAGTTACGTGTAGAGATAGTGACGAGAGAAAAATGGGGATGGGAAAAACGCAGCGAGTGTTTGTTATGGGGCGGGGGAGATGACAGAGAAAATGAGAGTAACAGAGGGATTAGGGTCAGCCATGTTGAGCATCTGGCGGAGAGATGTCCTATGCTCTTGAACTGTTCTGCAACGCATGGACATTGGGATTACTTAGCGTACATACAAAGTTGTGTTATCTCTCTCACTGTAGGGGCCAGCATGATAGAGAACACAGGTATAATTGCATGATTCTGATGTTTTAGCAGCTGACATGAGGTTGGCCAGCACTGGGGTTCGGGCCCGGAGGGCTGCAGAGCTGTCTGAACCAGAACCAGAGGAAGCAACGGAGCCAGTTCATCATGAGCACTCCCATACTGAACACCATGAGCACTCCCATTCAGAACATCACCCCAGCCATGATTACAACCACATGAAGGAGAAGTTCATGAATGAACTTGGACATCTGCCAAGTAAGCCACTTCTAGAGCTAACAGGAACATGGTCAATACTATTACTATTAGTATAATATTACTATTACTTGTTAAATGATGTCATCTGTTATTATTTTAAAGAGTGAAACAACCCCTTTACAGAATTGATATTATAATATATAAATATTACATATTTATGTTGGCATGTTTAGTCTAGCCTAAAGATTAAGATTAAAGAGTATTCTGGACTTATTTGTCATTGTATAAAGAATGATTTTATAATAATATAAGCTATTTTCAATGTTTATGCCCATGAAAATATAAGTGCACAAGACCTGTTTTCGCTTCAGTTAACAACTACTGCTGAGGTACTTTGAGTAAGGCACTTAATGATGAACTGCACTGCTGGGGACTGTTGTTGTACAGGGCCTCTCCTAGCTGGGAGTGTGTTATTATCAGATTGTGGTGAAGGGTGGTGCTGACACATGCAGGCTCAGCAAACCGTCCCTAGATAAACGAGTGTCTAAAAATTGTAACGAACCCTCCAATCTTCTGTTGCAGGAAGTGACAAACACATACATATTTTATTTCACTATTATGCCCTTCTTTAGTTCTGTGTCCAAGCTTTGGAAAAGCAGTTTAAGTTAAACAATATTGTTAGAGTGTATTGACTTATTAAAGCGGATTATTCTTTGATCTTTCTTTGTAAACTAAAAATGTGAATGATTTATTTCCTCTTGGAAATCCTGTAAGACCAACAAGCTTTTGCAAAGCCTTCGATAGATAAAAGTTAAAAGATCTGGTGTCTTTAATATCAGATTCAAACTATTTTTTTGCTTGTTCTGTTCGGGATTTTTCCACATCATGCTACTACTGTGAATGTAAAGGACACATCGTTTCCACAATAACTATACTTGCATTGTGCGTACAGTCATTACTGATGAATAAATTCATCTTTTTTTTGCAGTTCCCATGTGGGCAGTAGCAGCCATTGTTGTGGTGGTCCTGGTTTTGGTAGGATGCTTCATCTTCTGTGTTATCAAAAAATGCTTTGGGAAAAGAAAAGCCAAAGAAAGTAAGGGAGAGGAAGACAGGCCGCCGCAGAAAAGAAAAGGAAGGTGAAGGAGAAGCTGGGGAGAAGGTGTGTGATTATCAGTTACCACTTATTTTATAATCTTACCTGAGCTAGATCTTCATGATGAAAATCCAATGCACTGATGTTTTTATCTTGCAGGAGGGGGAGCAGAAGAAGGAAGGGGAGGAAGAGGAGAAAGAACAGGAGAAGTTGGGTAAGCTGGAGTTCTCGTTGGACTACAACTTCACAGACGCCCAGGTATGTCCTGTTGGAAAACAAAATCATTTTCAGTTTTTATCAGATGTTCATATTAATAATAGGAACTCAACAAATAACCAACTGTAAAAAATGTGCACTCTCTCTATGACAATGGTCATTCTGACTTTTGTCTTCTTTCCTCTGAAGCTTATAGTGGGTATCCTTCAGGCTCAGGACCTCGCTGCTATGGACATGGGGGGAACATCAGACCCCTATGTCAAAGTCTTTTTGTTGCCAGATAAAAAGAAGAAGTACGAGACCAAAGTTCAACGCAAGAATTTATGCCCCGTTTTCAATGAGACTTTCATCTTCAAGGTATCCCGTGCCTGATATCTTGATGTTGTCTGTGGTTTGTTTGTTCTTTCTTTTGTCTTTATGTCTCTGTCACTGCTTGTGTTGGTGTTCCAGGTTGTTGGTGACATATCACTTTTTCCCTCATGAGGCAGAAGTTTGGCCTATGTCTCTATTTCCCCTCGTCTTTAGTCTGTCATTCCCTGATTGGCATCTGTCCAGGTATCCCTCCCAAAACAATGCTTTTAATTGTCTCCTGTCGCCCTATGTTCTTATGTTATTATCTGGATTTGTAAATTTTGTTACATGTAATCAAAATTTTCAACTGTCTACCTTCACCTGTTGTACATCCCAACATTATACTTATCTCTCTCTCTCTAGATCCCATATGCAGAGTTGGGTGGAAAGACTTTGGTGCTGCAGGTTTTTGACTTTGATCGTTTCTCCAAGCACGATATGATTGGTGAGATAAAGATTCCCATGAACAGTGTTGATTTGGGCCAGCCAATGCAACAATGGAGAGACTTGGAGAGTGGTGAGAAGGAGGAGGTATGATATTTTATTTTCACTGAACCTTGCATCAGTTAACAATAATTTCGAAGATAAATGCTTCCATTAAAAAGATGTATAAATGATGCATTCAAGTTAATTTGATGGGACACGATGGTGATCCATATTTTCCTTTCAGCAAGAAAAACTGGGCGACATTTGCATTTCTTTACGGTATGTACCCACTGCTGGAAAACTGACAGTGAACATCATGGAGGCAAAGAATCTGAAGAAAATGGATGTTGGTGGCTTATCAGGTAAGTAAGCCTCCCGCCAGTTATTATCATTCGGTCAGATATTCCTCGTAAGAATCATGAAACTTCAGTCTTATAAGTAAAATAGCTCCATGAAACACAACTATATCGCCCTATTTTCCTCTTCCAAAAGATCCATACGTGAAGATTGTTCTGCAGCAAAATGGGAAACGGATTAAGAAGAAAAAGACGACTGTCAAGAAAAACACGCTCAATCCTTACTTTAATGAGAGTTTCAGCTTTGATGTCCCTTTTGAGCAGATACAGGTCGGCTGTGTCTTAATATCAATTATCATTTTGAAATGAACAGATTAAGAGAGAAATGATCTGATGAAATCTCGCTATTTTTTTCTTTCAGAAAGTGCAAGTTGTCCTCACGGTGTTTGACTATGATAAACTTGGGAGCAACGACCCCATTGGAAAGACCTTCATGGGTTATGGAGCTACAGGAGTCGGCCTGCGCCACTGGTCAGAAATGCTTGCCAATCCCAGACGTCCTGTAGCCCAGTGGCACACTCTGCTGCCAGAAGAAGAAGTCGATGCTGCAGTCAAAGCGAAACCTCGTTAGAGTCACACCTTGTTCGTGTATCACATACTGTTGATATGCTACTTATTGTTAATCCTGATGTTTTGTCAATCTGTTTGTTCTGTATTTCATTTTTGCTTAAGATACTTTAATGTGATACGTGTGTGTGTGTGTGCGTGTGTGTGTATGTGTGTGATGCACAGACTATTTTTGATATTTGGTTGTTCTTAAAACCCTCGTCTTCCCCTATTTACCTTATATGATTTGTACTTGCATCTTTTGTGTATGCTCATTCGTGGGCCCAGTAAAATTTGGATGCATGAACGAGGGATTCAGACTTACTCTGTGTTCTGAAATGTTAGATAACTCTAAATACATGGTAGAGCCTTTTTTGCTCATTTTGTAGTGCTGAAAAATGCCTCTTGTAATGCTCTGGATCTTTGCAAATGCAAATAAACCCATAATGGACAATTACAATGCTTCTCTTATTTTCTTACCTTTAAATTAAATAAGTTCAGGAACAAAGACCACGCCTTAAACTCATCTCATTTCTGCACCTAAAGTACTTAAGCACACTTTTCCCACTATTTCTCTCTTTCCTCCTCTCTCTTTCATTCATACTCTAATGCATTGAGCGACAAAAACACGGCACCCCCTCTCAGAGTCTCAACTCTCTGAGAGGACACCAGCTGACACCGGTTCATCTCCGAACTCCCCCATCCATGTACTATTTTTAATATTCATATTTATAGTATAAATAGGTGAGAATTTGATACAATTTATAAAACCAGGCAATCTTCAAACTCATCCTCCATCTACGACCATGATTTCTCCTCTCATCTCTTAGCACTTCATCCCTTGACTTTCTTTCCTTACCCTCCATCCACCTGCTCTTCATCCCTCCACCTTCACCCCTCTTACAGTACATCATCTTGGTTCACATTTATCCACAATATGCAATAAATCTGCCTAAATCTATATCCGTATTGGTGTGATCTTTGTTAGTGAATTAACATTCAATTAAACTGAATGGGTTAGTTGGTATTAGTTGATGTTGATATTTCATTAATTATTGATTAATTCATTAATTTAATTATTCTATGTATTGTGTATAATACAGTTATCCATTATTATGTTTCACCATAATAATAATAGAGACGGGAGGAGTATGCTACAATAAACTACCGGTAGATGGCGCCCGTCTTCCCCATTTAGAAACCGTTGCCTAGCAACAGACTTCAAACTTTCAGTAGCGACTGTACGCCTGCAAACTTCGCTTAACTGACATAATACAGTTTGTAAGGTGAGTTTTTCCATAACTTTTGTGTCATTTGTTAGTATCTGGTCATAGTCTATGTCAGGTTTATCACTATAGTGAGGTTAGAGATTGTGCCTGTGGATAACAGCTTCATTTGATAAGCTAACATTTTCTTTCGACCAAGTAACCTCCATGCTAAGCTAAGCTAACTAACACGAACGTCGTGACAACTCTGTTAAGACGTTAATATAACCTCTGCTGGTTGATGTGAACCACTTACAGTCAGGTGCACGGCTCTGTTTGTCTTTGTTTAGGTCCTATTACAGGATGAGTGCTGGACGGGTGTCTGAGGGCGCGGGCTGCATCACCTGGTGGGGCTTCAGTCCTGCACGCGACCTGCTGAGTATGGGTGAGAAAGAGCAGACACAGGTGCACGAGAGGATACGTGGTCCACACGTGCGTCAGAGCAGACTTGGTTTAAGTGATGAAAAGTAACGGAGTACATTTTGCACTTCACTACTTTGACGTATTTGTACTTGAGTATAGTCATTTAATGCTTCATTTATTACTTTAAGATTTACTTTTAGTTTCTAAAATATGATGCATTAACTGTCTTATAATAATGATCCAGTAACATAATTAAATACTAATGGGGGGGACATGCTGCATAATGAGTACTTTCACATTTGACACTTAAAGTGTTACTTTGGTATTGTGCTTGCACGTTTTGAATGCAGGATTACCTGTAATGGAGTATTTTATAGTAATAATAATAATAATAATAATAATAACTTTATTTATATAGTTCCTTTAAAAACAAAGTTTACAAAGTGCTTTGACAGACAAGCACAAACAGGAATATTCAGGCAACAGAGAACCAAACAAAGCTAAGATAAAAATAAGGTTTAAAGGTGCAGTGTGTAAGATTTGGGACCTTTATTTTGAGAATAAGGCAGGCATGGAATATAATATTCAGAACTATATTTTCATACATGAATAATCACCTGAAAATAAGACGTTTTTGTTTTTTTGTTACTTAAAAATAATCCTTTTATATCTACAGTGGGAGAGGGTCCTCTTTCATGGAGGCCGCCATGTTGAAACACTGTATTTCTACAGGTGCCCAGAACAGACAAACTAAACACTGACTCTAAACAGGCCCGTTAAAGTGTTGTTTCTCCTTTACACTAGGAAGGTGAGGGTGATGTGAGGAGATTGCAAAAAAAAGTAATTACACCACTAGATGCAACTAAATCCTACACGCTGGACCTTTAAGAACATAGTAATAGCAAAAGACACATTTAAAAGATGACAAAATAACATGATTTATATATCATTTAAAAATCTGAATAAAGAATACGTAAACAAGACTAAAAATCTGACTATAAATTTAATGCCAAGACATACACATTTTGGTTGGTTCTAAGCAAGTATTACAGTTTGGTACCTAGCCAAGAAAGTATGATGTGTCGGTACTACTGTATGCTTTCTCTCTCCCTCTGTGCCTAGGCCCTGTGAGAGTTAAAGGGGAGGTCAATGTTTTACTTATTGGCAGTGGAGACCCTCGGCATATTTTGAAGACCATTGCTGGTTTGCAGGACGGAGAAAGCCTTCATGTGAGCCTCAGTCTATTAAACTGTCATGTGACCCCCTGAAAACAAATTGTTAAACTTTATTGCAAGCTGCAAACTTCTTCTCTCTGCTCCACTGCAGGTGTGGGTGATAGAAAACAGCATGGAGGAGGTAGCTAGACAGCTGTTGCTCCTCTACCTGGCACTGATGCCCCAAGACAGCATGGGACGTAATGGTGGGTGGGATTTTGTGAATTCATTAATAAATGTTCAGTGAAAATATTACTATAGCTACATTTTAGGTTATTTTGGTTTCTTTGTATTTTCAGAGAAGACAGAAGTTTTCCTGGAGTTGTTTGGGAACAGTGAGATCCGCAGTCAGACAGAAGAGACGCTGAGACATGCAGCATCACAGCTCATTCTGTCTGTTACTGAAACACTGGAGACAGCCACTCACACCTGTCTGAATACAACTCTTCTCAAGGTACCTAATTAGTTAAACAAGTCTTTCTTTTTCTTTATCACGTTATGATTGAGCTTTTTCTAAATCAGACACTGAAGTCTGCTCAGTCAAAACCGTGTGAAACCTATTATACAGTACATGGTGGACAAAATATGTCTCATATGTCTCTAATATCATGCTCTACTTTCATATTTCTATAGTTCAAGGAACGAGATGAGCTGGACAGGATATTTAAGTTGTGGATCCAACCTCAGTCTTCATCGTCTTCATCGAAGTGTTCTGGTTCTATCTCAATGTCCAAAGCCTGGGATTATCGGGTCAGACAGCACCTCGGAACACGCTACAACTCCAAGAAAGGCTGCTTCGACTGGGACCTTACAATGAAACTGCACAAGAAGGGGGTATTTGAATATTTGGTGTATTTTTCTTTGTTTGTTGTTCAAAATATGCTTCCAAGGTTAAAGTTTTATACTGTAAGCTGCGCTGAAGGATGACTGACTCTCTCTCTCTGCAGTGTGGTGTCATCAACCAACAACAATATGCTCAATGGAGGGAACGGGGTTTGGCGTTCGAAATGAGGGAAGGTATCTACCAAATAACCAATCCAAGTTTGCTCTCTTCAAGAGTGTTCAATCAGGTAAGTGCTTGTCTATTTTTCTACACAATGTTTTTACACAAAGACATCATGAGGGAACTTAACTTTGTGTGTTTCCGGACAGAAAGGGAACAAAGTGGCTTTCAGGGGCTACTGGGGAGACATTGTTTCCAGTCCTTACCTCTCTTTTGGCATTGAAAGTGATGACAAGAGTCTGCTGAAGACACAGAATGGGCAACACATCAAGGTAAAACAGTAGTGATGACTCATATTGCACGTTAAATTATAGTTAAGTCTCCACTTCCTTTTATCGTGCAGTTGCAGTACGTTGTGCATATACTGAACAACATATTAATGTCTGTTTTTTGTCACCCCTTTCTTTCCTCACACTCACAGACAGCCCAGGATATATCATTTGCAAATGTGCAGGCATTGTTCCAGTCCCTGTCCAGTAGTCGGGGCTGCCCTACTACTTCTCAGTTAGACACAGAGGCAGAGGAGCCGTCCCCACAGCCTGACCGAAAATCTGTCACAATTAACGGTAAATGGCTTTTAATGGTTATCAGTAAGAACAAGAATAGCAATAAAAACATTTAACTAACACTGAAAACAGTTCAGGCAGAGGTGAAAGTTAAAGAAGCGTGAATGTGAACTGGGTCTTTAGGTTTTTCAATGTATGGTAGATCACTTCTCATCCATCTGAAGCCTGTTTTGATGTTTATCACACAGAAAACAGTAACTGTGAATGAAACTTGTTGGTTTTAGCACTGAATGTTTAAAATCCTCCTCAGATTTGATGCGTCTAAATGGGATCTCTGTAACCTTCCTGCCTATGGATTCACTTCACAAACTGCCAGAAAAACAGAAATACTCCCACTTCTTCAACACCATCTACTTCTCTGCCAGGTGAGAGTTTTTATCCTAATTTTATTAATAAAACTGAATAATTAATCCATATTTTCTTAAATCTAAATATAGTAACTTCAGCTAAAACAGGATCGTTTCACCATCCAGTTACCTGACATGACTGCTGACCACATTTCTTTTCTGTGTTTTTTTTTTTTGTTTGTTTCCCTCTCTGTCAATGCTGTAAAGCTGCGTGCACCAGTTGGGCCCGGCTATGAGACAGATTGCAGCACCAGACGCTGTGCTCATCGTGGAGTTGGCCAAGTGAGGGTTTTTATAGTAACATGGCTTGTTACCATGGTGACAGTACAGTGACCAAGAGTACAGTGACTATGTAATTCACAAGTGCACAGTATTTGGTGTTTCGTTCAAATTCACCGACAAACAGCTGATGGTAACTGTAACCGCATTTAAGTTGCGTTTGTGTGTCGTCGTGTATCTCAGGTACATTTTGGAACTGAACAAAGAGCAAGAAGAAGGCTTTGCAAAGAAAGTGGTGAGCGTCGCTCTCGAGGCTGAATTTGAGCCGTGGCATGATGGGAAGAGTGATGACGTCCATGCTGTTTTCATGAAGAAGTAAAGGTGGTTTATTTCAGCAGGGCGGTTTGCTCTGCTCCCGTTGTCAGCAGCTTTACCTTCACAATATGCAACAGATTGATAGTCAAGGTGATATTGCTTCACAAGCACAGACATTTTATAAGATCTTAAACAGACAATTTATTTTTTCCTTCATAAGGAATTTTACCAACCAGTGAGTCGCAACTGTGAGTGTCCTCAGATTTTATTTCCAATTTGAATGACAAAACTAAATTGATTTGAAACATCCTTTTTATGTAAACATGCATTTCAATAATTTCTTGTCTCTCTTAGCTAAAGTGATGAACACTACAAAACTGCTGCAGTCTTGTCCTGATACCGGTGAACCGTCGTCTTTTCTTTGTGCCTCCTGTGATAGTTCACTTCCAGCGTCCTCCAACCTTTCCCTTACCATGGCCCTTTTTGCTGCATTGACACAAGAAAAAAATAGGAAAGTAAATTATGAACAGTTGTAGTTCACGCACAGCAGGTGTGACTGATAAGAGGAAGTAGTTATGCTTATTTCTACTTAGATGAGTGGATCCTATAGGATTAGAGCTGGCATTTCCTTTCCACATGCGACTCTTGACATGTGGTATGTTTGCATAGTCGATGCAAAGTAGCTCCCTACCATGCTCTACTTATTCTTTCTTGTGACATGAGAGTTGTGTAGTGGTAGTTTGAGACGAGCAGATTGACTCACAATTTCTGAGCATGTTGGATTCTGTTCAGGAGGACGTTGATCTGATTAAAAAAACAAAAAAACACTGATGTCATAAATTAGCCATTTTTAAAATACCATTTGGTATATTCAGTTGCTCACCTCATACTTCTGCCTCCTCATCTTCTCCGTCAGGTCAAATTTCTCTGACTCCAGCTGGTAGATACATTCCCACATCTCCTTGGCTCTCTCTCTAAAACACAACAGCATTAACAAGATGAGATGACGAGAGAGTATACACCTTCTAAAATATTAATAAAAGGTCACGAGCGACTTTGCAGCAGCTTTAATTTGAATGAGTCTGGCTTACACAGCAGAAAATGTACTGTCTATTTAAAATAAACCCAAATCTACTGGCAAATAAAAGAAATAAACCTCAGCGGTTTTTGGATCAGTCTTAAATGGACCTTAAACTGACCTCAGGCCGTCCTCCCTCAGGTTCTCAATGGCCAGTGGCTTGCGTCTCTCTGTCAGAGTCTTTTTCTTGATTTCCCTCGCAGTTTGCTTTTTGCCTCTCCTCTGCTCTACCTACCAGGAAACAAACACAACCCACTTTTTAGGAAATTCTCAGAAGTGATACGCACTCCACACACTTTCAGGATGTATTACTCTGACCTTGGCCAGGAAGCCTCCAAAGTGAGCCCCCATGTTGGACAACACTTTCTTCTTCTTGGCCTCATCATCTGCCCTCTTCTTGGCCTCTTCATCCTCTTTCCTCTGTCTCTCCTCCTGAGGAAGTCATCTTCAGCTCATTGCTGCAGTTTCCTTTACTTTTATAATGTGTAGGCTATTGTGATCTAAGCAGATTATCAGCATGCATGAAATAAACACATGTAATACAATTTTCAACATTAATCACCGCAATCCGTGTCTGTCTGTCCCGCTCTTTTTCAGCCCTCACGCGCTGCTGCTCGGCTCTTTCTGCCCGCCGGCTCTCCTATAACAGAAAAAACATGCCATCTGGACTTTTAATCATGCTTCTTTAATCACTATTATTCGGATTAATCAGTGTATCTCGCTTTCAGACAAATAAACAGGGAAAACAGCATGAGAAAAGTCATTACAATCCTGTCTTTGAGTCCTATCAGCTCTTCTTCCTCTTTCTTCCTCTGCTCAAAGTGGACATCAATCAGAGTCTGCAGCTCCAGAAGATCTTTCTCCATCCTTTTCCTGTGGATGTCCTAACAGGAACCAGTGGATACACAGCTCAAGATTATTTAATGCTGTTTTTGCTGCCGTAATCATGTAAAATCATGTTCCATTAATAACAACCTTGAAGGAACATACATCAAAGTCAACCCTCTCTCCCTCAGGGATTTTAGGGGCAGCGAGCTGTGTGGTCAGTGGCCTGTGAAATAACATGGAGGCAAATCAACACATAGGTTATTTTCTACTGATTATTTTTGACTTATTAGGAATGTATTTAGTGGTAAAACTGGATGTTGAGTATTCCCATGTAGGCTTACTTGTATCTGGGGCGTTCTTCTTTAACATGATAGCCAGAAGAGCAATGAGAAAGTGAATCAGTTCATTTAAGAAAAAACAAAATGCAGTTAGATTTGAAAACACGTTACCAAGAAGTTACCTCTTTTTGCCTTAAAAAATAAACAGCTTTTTATGCTGGTACTGTGCCCAGGGCCAATTTAACGTTCAAAGTATCGTCTTCATTTTGAATTTAAAATCAAAGTTCTTCTGTTTCAGCATGCCACTAATGATGAACCCACACATAAAGTAAGCTACAACTAAACATTGGCTTACAGTAAATCAATATTTACATTTTGAAGGTTATCCTGTGGGCATGTGTTCACTGACAGGTTGCTGTTATAGCTTGTATCTGAATGCGTTATTTATAAGTAAAGGTTAGTTCAGCATCACAGTCTCACCTCCCTCTCCCTGCTCCTCATCTTCTGCTGGAGAAAGAAAGAGCGACAGAGAGATTGGAGCTAAGAGAAAAGATGAATCTGATGCTTTATTAAATCAATGATAAATTAGTTTCCTTACCCTCCTGATGGTCTCTAAAATGCAAAAAAAGAATAAATATACATCAGACATGCCGTAAAATAGAAGCTCATGTATTATAAATTTAGAATTGTTCAGAAATAAGACATAACAAGTTAACTGGTAGGTCTGGATTGACTCACCCATGATCATCTAAATCAGACATGACGACACTGGAGAGGAAACCATGAATATAAAACTGTTATAAATGTGCAACAGCATTAGCCATTAGTTTTCCATGGTTTTTCAAATGTAGTTCTGCTGAAAAGACTCAAATTAAAGTAAGCAGAATATGTTAAATGGTCACAAAATTGGCTCTAAATTTAAAAATAAAAACAACATTGCTTTGTCCAATTATATTCTGCAAACATCTCATAATTATAATAATAATTAGAAGGAATTTAGCAGCAAACACAGCCAGTAGTACAGTTGTGTCGTGTTAAATTAAGCCCAATTCCCAACACAACCTTCCATTTAAAAATGAAAACTTTATTCATAAACAATAAAACACAACCTGTCTCCATTCAGTACACTGAGGGGTTTTGTTGCTATGGCTCTGTTTTGGCCTGGTATGACCAGTAGCTTATGGTAGCTAAAGTTAGCTGACTGTATTGCTGTGTAAATAACTGTAAATGCGTTTTGTCTGGATCAGTTTGCTGGATTTTATGGCTTTGTGACACTGTTATACAACATTTTGACAGTCAGATCGCCTAATGATGACACCTTTAAAGTAACTTGACTCAGTAAATGTTACATAATCTTAATAATATTGACTGTGTATAAATAGAGGAATTCCTGGAGTCAGTCTGGATCATTCAGTTTAGTAAGTATAAGAACTTATATCAAAATATAAATTTCCTCACTTGAGAGATGACCACTGATGATGCATTAAGTGTTAAACATTAGGTCAGTGCTTTTGTTCAAAGAATAAGATTAAGGGGAAGACCATTTTATAGCTAATGATCCAGGAATAGAAGAGGCTAGAGAGACTACAGGCCAGAGCAGTGTCCTGTTACCCAGGATAAGAGTGAAGTATCAGCTGGACAATCCTTCTTGTTTAATTTGATTTACAGGAGACAATGTGGGATGGAGAGATTAAGCTAGTCGGCTGGCTGCTATTAACACCAGCCAAGTCCTCTATTATCATTTGATCTACTTGTAGTCTCACTGAACTGACGGGATAACTAAATGTGTGTGGAGCTCCATAAATATTTTAGCATTCCTAACCATTACTTCAGCAGTCTATACACTTGTTTTAGTGTGACTTGTTACAGGAGGACATTTTACAGATTACAAAGTTGAATCCGTGTCATGAGCTGCTGAACAAACAGAACAGAACAATTGCTAGGTAGACCAAGTTTCAATACAAATAACTGGAAGGCCTCCCAGACTGCTTGTCTTTGAGTGTATTAACATGGCAGATCAAACACTGAGACCCCCTCCAAGTCTCTCAGATCCCCTTCATCGTTTTTAGCCAAGATCTCAGAGCATGAGCATGTGAAACTGAATAAACACAGGCACACGGGCAAAAGGCAAATGAGGGATTGGGAGAGGAATTCAGCACATCGCTTTACAGTTTAATGTCCTTGGCTAAACCGACCAACAGTCACAAGCAGAGAGAGGCCAAGGGCACCAGGAATAACTTGTCATGAGGACATGAGGACATCCACTGACCCCCTGGTGCGTCCATTGTCCAAACACACATCTTATGTTTTGTTCAATAAACTTTAATTTATTGCAATTTAATACAGAACACTGCAAGCCTATGATACAAGACACTATTTTTTTCTTTTTCATTCATTATTCACTCATAGGCAGCAGAAACAAGCTGTGAACACAGCGTTGACATATTAGTGCATTTAACTTAATCCTTGTAATTTATTAGCAAACAGCTGCCATTCACATGTCACAGCGACCTGATGATTCCAATATTCACTCTCCTTTTAGTTCTATATCTGTCTCTTTAGCTGCTAAACGCACCAAAAATATTGATGATTGCAGTCTTTATCCAACAGTAACATTTGAAATGTTCCCAATCCATAAACAATACTATGTAATCAAACCCTCTTGTGTTCACGTTCACCGGAAACTCTAGAACTACATAAGCTACCGATTATACTTCTACATATTGATTGTGTCACTTGAAGACTGTGCCAAATAAACACAATGGGGAAAAATAAATAAATAAATAAACAGGGATTTTAACTTTTTGATTGACTGCAAATATCTCGAAAAGTAGGAAAATATACTGTTTTGAGATGTTTCATAAATTACAGCACTGTACAAGAAGAAACACCTTGGAAAAGTCAAAGCAACATACCTGAACAGCAAAAGAGAAGGACGTCCACTGCTGATGAAAACAAGAGCAGTAACAACTGAAGGGGGAACAGAGCTTTATATAAGGGGCGACAGAGAAATGACTTGGACTAAAATGTGTGTGCGGGGCATGATTTGGAAAAGAAGGAGAGGGACTATATGTGGATTATTGGTGGCTTTTGGGAGCATAAGCTGAAGTCTGACAGACAGGATAATGAGCGGAGGATTGGTTGCTGACCTCACAGCTGAAACAAGAGACAAAAAGACAGGTGGTAGAAGATAAACAGAAAATAACGAGGCCAAAAAAAAAAAAAAAAAGATGATTTCTGTGAGGACATAAAAGTGATGCAAAGAAACAAGCTGAAACTCTATCTAAACATCTATAAAAGTGACATACTATTGTGGTAAATATTATCTCGCCGACTTGTAACTACATTTTTGCAAATTAAATGAAAGAAATGCAAATGGATGTCGTGTGCAAATGGCATTTCCATAAAGACAAATTTAAGGAACTCATTGGGAACATGTATGTATATGGAGGAGTGACAAAAGTTGAAGAAAGAAAACAACCTTATATCTCATCAGAAACACATCTGTGCATAAGGTAAGAAGAAGAATTTGGATATTTAGAATAAATTACAACAAGTTATTAATATAGAATTTAATATAGCATTATTTACAGCAGGGAGAAGATGCTCTGTGTGTATACCTACAGCAACAGTCCTCAGCATTAAAGTATCTCTGGCAATGAATTCACATGCTTCTTGGGATGCTTTGTCAGTTGTACTGCAGATGTTTTGTAAGAAATTAAGTTAAAGGAGGCATTTATAATTAGAATTACAAGGATTTTTAACTATAGAAGAAATAGGTTATAGTTTTAAATGCAAGTTTTTTGCAACTTTTTAAATAAAGAATTGTGGCCTCGTTATTTTTAGCAGATAATGATATGATATATTCATAATAAGCCGCTGCTTGCACTTGACGGTCTCTATAAGCAAAGCAGAAATTGTAAATCCTGTGCTCGCATTACTGTTAAGTATTATTTAACTAAGTGATCTCTCTTAAACGTGTTAATGTCTTTTAATCTCTCTAAAAGTTCGTGCCTGCACTGAGAGGAGCTGAATGAAAATGTTTTCAACATAAGAAGCTAACACGCAGTGTGATTTCTCTCATGTATGTTTGATTTGTTACATTTATTCCTTTTTGTCCCAGAGAGATAAAAATATGCTCAGCCTGATGATTTTGCTGCTGTCTTCAGGTGAGCATCTTTGTATAAAACGATGCAATAAATGAGGTGAAATTAAAAACTCATTTATTTGATGTTTTGGTGGATGTCTCTCCACAGGTTGTGTCATTTTGTGTTCACAATATGAGCGAGGATATGTCCTGATAGACACGTTAATGACTTGGGACGATGCCCAAACGTATTGCAGAGAGAACCACAATGACCTCGCTACTATTCGCAACCGAGATGACATGACAATGCTGGAGAACGCGGCCAGTGATGGGGTATCAGGTGCCTGGATTGGTCTGAAAAAGAACGGGGTGGCATCCTGGCAGTGGTCTGTGGGAGAAACTCAGACCAGTGATGGATTAGTTAAATACACTAACTGGGCCAGTTTACCTGATTCCTCTCATGACTGTGGAGGCATGAAGGATGATGGGAAATGGCTCAGTGCACCCTGTGGAAACCTAAATCCGTTTGTCTGTCAGGGAGGTACGAAATCTTTATGTGTTCACTTGAGAAACAAACGTGAATCTGCAATAGCTGCGATCACATATGCACATGCATCCATGCATTCATGCGTTCACACACGCAACAGGATGCTGGGTGGATCTGTTTAGGAGTTATGCACCCACTACCACACCCTCAGTTGGCATGAACCACAAATCAGCTGTCCTTTGAACAGCCTTTCCACAAAATCTTTTGTATTTGGGTCTCCATCTAGAAGTTATCCACCTTTAGGTGGGCCATTGTCCCATCACTTTTAGTCAATTGTCATGAGCATTAACACAAACCTTCACACGTACTTACACACACTTGACATCTATGCCTAATTTCAAGCTCTTAGGGTAAAAAAAACGGAACATTTTTGGAGCTTGACCCATACAAGGGACTAAAAGTAAGGATATCTCATCCTCTGCCACTTGACCAAATCTTTTGTCTCTTTAAAATATACAAACTTTATTGAAAAAAAAAAAGTGCAGTTTAAATCACTGCAGGATGATGCAGCTTTAAACTTGTTTGCAGCAGCTAGAAAACTACTAGTGTGTGGGTGTGTGTGTGTGATGTTTTTTTTTATTCTCTTCAAACGTTTTAATCTTTACAGCACATTTTGCAATATTCACAGATGAGGGGTCCAGTGAGATGTATGTTGTTCTTGAAGCGATGTCTTGGAGGCAAGCCCGAGCGCACTGTCAACTGAATTATGGCGACCTGGTCAGTGTGATAAATGTGAAGGAAAATCAGGCCGTACAGCAAATAGCTGGGCCTTTTTCGCTGACCTTTTTCTGGATCGGTGTGTTCAAAGATGAGTGGAAATGGTCAGATAAGAGTTACAGTTCCTACAGACACTGGCACAGCACTCAGCCAAATAATGATGGGATCTGTACATTGTATTACTCCTCCTCAAACACGATGTGGGACAGAGGTTGTACTTCAGCATTTCCTTTCTATTGCTCTACAGGTAAGCATATATGTTACATCCTGATTCTATCATGTACAGTGTCTGTTTCTGTTTGTTTGTTACGAATGAAATGAATTTGAAATCCATATCTTGGTTTTCAGTTGTCTTGCTAACAAATTGTTGTCACCATATTTTCTAAAACGGTATCATCTTTAACATTTGTCCAACCACAGTATTAGTCAGGAGGCAGATCATGAGTGTGAAAATTAGGTCAAATTCAATCGTTGACTTCAGTGACTCCGCTGTGAGCAAAGCCATATTGAGTCAGGTAAGTTTTTGTCAACTCTCAAGTTTGAGCACATTAACTGATGGTACATTTATGTTAATGTAATGGGCAGCTATCACAGTAATGATTTTTGTCTTGCTAGATCCAAAATAGAAATGACAGGTTAAAGCTTGAGTGGAGAGTCCAGCCAGATGGGGAGATTTTCCATAAAAAAGAAGACAAAACCAAAGTCACTGGAGCCTGTTAGAAAGCGGCATAAAGTGAAGCAGCCGCTATGAAATCATCAAGCTGGAGTGGTTGTACATACAAATATTATTCATGGGTCGGGTTATTATATTTTTATGCTCTTCGATGTATCATGTTCAGTCTTATCTCATTAAATAACAATAGGTGTGCTGTGTGTTAAAATCACATAAAATAGATGCGCAAACTTCCCCTTCTGCCAAAGGGGAACTCCACAGTTTTATAACTTTTACAGACAACGGGCAGTACTACTTCATATGTGGAAAAATGTTATATTAATAAATGATCTGTGGCTCTAGAAGGATCCAAAAAATAGGAGATATCTCTGGTTCTGCTACACTGATTTTTTTTTTTTTTTTTCGTGTTAAGTTTAAAGAAACAAAGATAAATACATTTGAGACCTTTTTTTTTTCTTTAAGAATGATTTTATGTTCCCTCATAAGATTGCATTAAAAAAGGCTGACAATAGCAATACAATGAGACAAGCTCAACTGATCTGGGGAGAAAACGAAAAAAAAAAAAACAATAATCAGTGGAAAATAACAGAGGCATCACTGGTAACACACCATCCTTTGAATCAGATGACCACATCATGTCACTTAACATGTAATCCACGCCTGACCTGCAGCACTGCGTATGATGTTAATAAATATAGCTTGCATTGTTACAGTGGTTAAATAACATAAAAATAAACAAGTTTTATAGATGGCAGTGCAGTACAAAACAGTACGGTTAAGTTTGAAATGCCTGCTGACCACTAAAAGGAAAAACCTTCACTTTATTTGTATGTACAGTTTGAAAAAAAATAAATAAAAGTTGGCACTGAATATAATACCAGCTGAAGAGTGAGAGTATGGATTTAATAAATTCATGTCATGTCACTACACGTATAAACAGCTGGTCGCACTCAGCACAGCTTTACAATCGTGTTGTTATAGAAAGCAGATTTATACATAATGAGTAAACACAGAGAAGTCACAGACTTCTACATTTTTAAAATACCTGGTGTCACTGTTACAGCTATGTTGCATTTAGATGGTAGAAACTGGAATCACCTCGACAGGCCTGTGTGTTTTCTCTCTTCACTAACGCTCCGAGAATGTCACACACACACTTCCGAACATTTATCAAAAAGTTCAACAAAAAAAAAAAAAAAAAAATGGCACAAAAAGTGTGGTATACTTAATGATTTGAAACATTTGAGTTTATATTAAGTTACTTCCTGTGATGAGATTATGTTCCAGGAACTTCTACCCTAACTTTGACTGGTGCAATTCACAACCGTCATATAATAATCAAACGTCATTGAGGTTTTATTTATTTGTTTGTTTTTGATTCGATTTTTTTCCCTGTACTTGAATTACACTTGTTATTCTATGGTCCTTTTTACCTTCTCAAACAAACATACCACACAGCTAATATACATACACAAATACAGATGCAAATCAGTGAAAACATCACCTCCATTATATCAGTTTCCTCACAGAGCTGTCTCTTGAATGTTATCAGGCTGGCTATAAAATGCATGAGGGAAAAAAAAAACTGTCTTTCCTCAATTCGTATGTTTGTACACCTTCCCTTCAGCATCCTTTTACCCTGAGTAACCGCCTACAGGTTTTTCTTGACCTCTGGCCGCCTCTCTTCTGTGTTGCTGGGATCTTTTTGGTTGGGGCCCAGCAGGTCTACCAGGTCGTGGAAGGCTTTTCTGATCCGATCACCAAACCTATGGGCATCCTGGAAGGGAAGGACAGAGTATATCAGTCTGGCTGTTTTCAAAGACATAAAATATATAAATAAAAGTTCAGCCAGTTAAGTTGAGGATTTTTTTCATTAAACTCACAGTGTCTGGACATGAGTGCTTGCACGAGATGTGGAAGTTAATCATGTTCTCTCCCAAAATGCTGTAGGCCACCCCATAACCGTCATCAGCCACCTGAAAGAGATAGAGACAATATTTATCATGTCATGTCATGGCTGCTTGATGAATATCGGAAACACAGAGACATTTTCAAAGAAGAAGAACCAGGAAGGAGGGTGCAAAAATACTTCAAAACATATTAAAATAATTTGCTTTTATACTATTAAAGTGTAAATAAAGCATGGAATAGTGGAGTTATTTCTCAAAACTCAAACTGTGCACAGCCACTGTTTGTTGTTTCCACTCACTGTCTACTAATGTAATGTGTTAATTTCTGGTTAACAGTTTAGGTTGATTGAAGCAGCGAGGGCAGCACTCACCGGTCCAAAGCCCCCTCCACAGGAGACGTACTCTGGATAGCGGATTATGTCAAACAGGTCCAACTGCTGGAAAGGAATCTGACTGGTGGACAGCCGCCAGGGCTCAGACAGCACCTGAAGAAGTCAATCCATCAGTTTGGCTGTATTGGCTCAACTAAAAAAAGACAAAACTGAACTGAACAGTCTGATATAAATTACGTGACAAGAAAAACAAATGAACCTCTTTCAAGAACGGAGATTCCACTCCGAGATATTTGGACACCACGTAGAGGCAGAAGAGGTGTCTGTCGATACCAGCTCCAGTCGCAGCCATGCGGTTTAGATGCTGATGCTTTTCCGACGCTGTGCGGAACAAACGCCTGCACACATCTGCTGCCTGGTGGAGAATGGAATGAGCAGCATGACTAATTGGCATATCACACATTAAAAATAGCTGCCGTACGATTTATGCGAGGGAAATAGCAATTAGACGCAATCATTTGCAATGCAGATTTAGTTCCAGTTCAGTTTAATCATCCTAAAACATTGTACAAGAATGATGAAAAAATCAAGACACAGTTTCCATGATCTCACCTCTCCACCCTCCATCGCTCGGATGAAGGCGGTGTTCTCATTGGTACAAGAGCGAACCGTCTCGGTCCTGCCCTCCCTGAACAGACGGGTCATGGAGGATTCGTACGTCAAACAGAAAGTGCCCTGATCCTGGAACGCAAACACAAAACTCAGATGTAACGTCATATTTTCTTTCTGTTGATCTGTCACGTGTGCATGGCACAGACCCAAAACAACAGACGGACTGCCTTTAGATTGATCGTGTACATATATGTTTGTACTTTAGAAGGAGGCTCACCCTGTAGTAGGCCATCTGAAGAGCAATCTGAATGAAAGCATCTGGACTGACTCGACACTTCTTGATCTTCCCTTTTCCAAAGTCTCGGAAGGCAAAAACGTGCATGTCCACATCGTCAGCCAAGGCCCGGGCCACTGCCAGAGACTGAGAAATCTGCTCCTCGCACTGAGACAGACACAGCCAAACAGTTAACATCAACACGACGGAGATACGTTCAAAAGCATAAGCCATGTCTCCATACTAATACAAATGCAGAATACTTATGAAACCTTATAGTTAATAAATAAAATTTAGCTGTGCTGGTAGGTGTATTTTTTGCCACTTGTTTTCTCCCGCTTCTAGTCTTTAAGCTAAGCTAGGCTAACTACCGATCTTCTCATCTGACTCTTGACAAAAAAACAAATGATCACATTTAAAAACAGTCCAACGCTGTAATCTATCCTTGAAGACAACATGTACAAAATAAGATGTCTGCGTTCTATAATACCTATTTTAAATGAATCATTTGGATAGTAACTATAATCTTACAACCTCAGGAGGGATTTCCCAGTTCAGCTTCTGTGGTCGTGGTAGAGATGAGTCCACTTCTCCTTTGCAGTGGCCCTCTGCATTGTAACCGAGCTGGAAACAGTCGGTGGCCAGGGTGTACTGGAAAGACGTGACAGACGTAAGTAATGGCATCTTCTCAGCACCGGATGACGACAGTGCACAACCTACTTTGATTTTATGTTCCTCACCTCCCATACGTGTGATAACACCGGTCCATCAGCCCACGTGTGTTCTGCATTTATGCCTTTCTTGCCATTGCTGAAGTAAACGACCGAGAAGGACTTGTCGAACCACCTGCAGGACAACCAACATAATGACTGAAGGCTGAAGGGACGGTTAAAGTTTAACAACACGACATGTCTACGTAAAATTACCTGTCATAACATTTCCCATGCAACAAGGCTCTGGCGTAGTTATCTAAACTAGCTGCTGGGTCATCTCCCCTCATGCCTTGTTCATCATCATCCAGGGTCACAAAGAAGGCGGCTTTCTCGATGCAGTCCAGGGAGCGTTTATTGACCCCACTGCTGAAATACTTCGTCCTGGCTTTAGCCCATGGAATTCTGGGAAACATTTTAGAAGAAGAAGATGACATTAGGTTAAAGATGCAGTGTGCTGTATGGTGATTTAAACACTAGTGTCTTGTCAAACTGACCTGTCTCCAGCTGTCAGAGCTCCCAGATTGGCCTCTCCTTTGGAAGGAGGTGTAGGGTCATCGAGGATCCTCTGAATCTGAAATTCAATCTCTCTCGGGCACAGGAGTCTGCCTGCCTGGTACACCTTTAGACGAAAGTAGCGTCCTCTGTGGTATACTGCTATATGGTCGCTGTCCTGCCAATGTTGCAGAGTGTCTTCGCACATAAAGGAAAAAGGGAGATAAATATTTTGTTAATGGAGTCGTAGACAACTCTGTCTCTACTTTTGCCTTTAAGATTTTGTGAATAAGTTTCCGCTTAAGTGTCAAAATCATTGAACTAGCAGCAGTTTAACGTCAATGAACAACATATATCTGAGATATCAGCACTGACCATCTGTTCCCAGAATGAAAACAATGTTTTTGAAGGTTTTGTGGAGGGATGTTATGACTACAAATCATCTTATAAAGTCCGCAAATGATCCAAACACTGGACACACTCGCTTTACTGAATTCAGACGAACAGGCAAACGTCTCCTACTTCACAATACAACTCCAGCAGGTAGTTTTAGGTTGATGTAGCCTACCTTGTGCTGTCAGGATGACTAATCACACTAAATGGATAACTTAAAGGTCCAGTGTGTAGGATTTAGTGGCACCTAGCGGTGATGTTGCAGATTGCAACCATATGAACACTCTCCCACATCTCACCTTCTCCTACCATGCATGCAAGAAAAATTAGCATAAAAAGCAAAAGGACATATCAAACAAAAATGGCGGACTCCATGGAAGAGGACCTGCTCTCATGGTAGATATAAAGGGCTCATTTAAGGCCACGAAAACAGAACTATTCTTATTTTCAGGTGACTGTATACTAAAGGACACATACAAATGAATACTGTATTCAATTTATGTACATCAATTCTCCTAAAAATTGAAGGCAGGGTAATTGGGTGACTTTTAAGGTGTTAGCTCATTAGCATGATGGAAAAGGAACATTTACTATATATGGGATGGATATTCATATTAAATTAATGAATTATACTCTACTATACTATATGTTTGTCAATTTGAAGATCTAAAACTAGGATTGGGCCAGGTGTGTAAAAACATAAATACTACCTGTCAGCGTTCCAGGGATTCGACAAGTGTCAAACATCCGTTCAAACTGATAGGAACAGCAAGGAACTGCAGACCTCAACAACCACTGAGCAGGAGAAAGAAAGATGGGCCAGTACGAAAAAAGTAAAGGAGAGAAAGAGAGGAGATAGAGGAAGGATGATAGAAAAAAAAAATACAGGAAGGTGTTGGGATGAAATAGAGAGAACCAAGAGGTGAGAAAATAAAATGCGTGGGCAGAAGAAAATAGACATTAGTTAGAGACAGAATCTCGGAAAACCTAGACAGACCTGAGATGACACCAGAAGGCAAGAGGAGACGGATGAGAGACGACACGATGAGCTGTACAGCAGACGTATGACTCTTGACGCCTCGCTTGTTGATACCATACACACTCTCTCACACACACACACACACACACACACACACACACACACACACACACACACACACACACACAGTCTTTCACACAGTTTTCTATCCCCCACATAAACTCCAGAGGGTTCAGACACCTTCAGCATGCCCCCCTCATCATCTCTGAAGCATTGTTGAGTTATAGCATTGTTCACTATGAAGTCAGAAACCGATGCTGGCTTTCCCCCGTTGAAGCGAACTGCTCATGTACGCTACAGTGTGTGTCTATGTGTGTGTACATGTCAGTCTCTTTACCGGTCTCCTCTCCAGGAGTGCGTGTAGTGTTGAACATCCTCTCATACTGAGCTGCACACAGAGGAATGACAGTGCCTGGTATACGATTCTGGGAAAACGGAGAGGAGAAGGCGAAGGGGAAGGGCGAGGGGGGAAAAGAACAGAGGAGAGCAGCGGAGGAAACGAAGAGTCAAGCAAAAAGAGGAAGAGGAGTTAAGGGAGGTAGATAAAGAGAAATCAAGCAAGCGAAAGAGAGGTTGAAAGGAGTTTAAAAAGGAAGGGGTGAGAGATGAGCATGGTATGAGAACATGAGGGAAATGTCTTCATGTGAACACACAAATGGAGATGCACATGCTATCTGCTATAAACAGTCAAGACACACAAACGCTGACGGATGGGTGTTACTCACAGTCAACTACATACTGATGGTCTCATACGTTTCTATTGTCATTTTTAGGTTCCTCAAAGAAATGTCTCGACATTTCATTTAGAAGTCTTCTGTTGCCATAGCAAAGAGACATGAATAATGAACGCCTCCACGTATATATGGAGCAGCCGAGGCTGACTGGTGGCTAAACTCACAGGTTTAATCTCTTCTCTGTTGAGTTTTTGGCGGTATAGGAAGAATGCATGAATACTGTTGCCTGCCCTCGCCGCCTGGATGGGTGTGGGTGTCACATACAAGAAGTCCTGGGGGAGAGAAGGAACAGAGACAGGAAGTCAGGAAAAGGAATAAACATGATTGATTATCATCCAAACGAAATGATCTGCAAGTATGCCTGGAATTACTGAATCCAGGTTCCAGAGTCAGATTTTCATACCATGCCATAATAGTTGCTGTTGACCATTATTGGGCTCCGTCCACGTAGATAGACGTATTCCTCCCACCAGTCACTAACCTGAAGAATCAAAACATCTTTGTGAGAAAGCTAATATTGCAGTCACATCACATATTCGCAGGTTGATCAGACAGGTTGAATAATTCAAACCACAGAACCTCACAAAGATATGCATTGTTAATGGGATTTTAAATTCCCTCTGGCCTGCTTTGCTTTGGACATTTAGGTGACGTTAGAAGTAGTCACACAGGATCAGGAGGTTTTTCCATTTATATCAGTGGGGGTAGTCCGTTTCTGCACCGGCAGTCTGAAACGCAGGGGTGTCAGCAAAAAAAACATGCCGGCATGTGGGAGAGAGGTTGATCCAGATCCAACTTTTAGGAAAACAGAGCCCGACGTCACACTCCACAAGCCAATCACACACTCAGATCGGTCAGACTTCCTTGTGTGTGTTCTGACTTTGTTCATTTCATGTACCCAGCTTCTAAATCTGAGCGGTTACATTCAGCACGTATAGACACACCCACAGCAACCCACCTCAGCTGTGTGAATTCACACTTAATCATTAAACATTGTGGTCAACCACTTACGTAGTTGGAGGACCAGAGAGCTTTGAGTTTGAGGTACCACTGCAGGCGATTACCGAGCCCGGTCTCAAACTCTGCTGCCAGCTTGGCCATGCGTTCATACTCTGTATCATCCATCAGCGGACGCACTGATTCCATGTACTAAATAAAAGAGACGTGCAAAAAGAAATTGAACTGAATTATAAAAAAGCAGCAGAAATAAAATTGCCAGCAGAATTCCTTGGTCTACTAAACACAGAAACACAGAAAAACATTTGCAAATCAATGAATTAACATAAATTAACACCCACAGTTGGTGATGTGAACTTTTCTACCATTACAGCGTCTAATTCTGCTGATATAATGCCAAATCTCATTTCCATTACATCTCCTCTAATCTCTCAAATAGATTTTTGTTAGAAATTTCTCAACTAGCTTGCAGTCAGAAAATTTAGTGCAAAGATGGGCAGAAAATAAATAAATGTGATAAAGTGATCCATCTGTTTTATGGTCAGTAATCAGCGTGTTGTTATTTCCTCTGCTTTATGTCTCACCCTCTTGACTGTGTCCTTGATGACAGGCACAGGCAGGTTTGGCAGTGAACCCTGGTAGCTGTAGAGCAGAGGCTTTCTGCCAGAAAAGATCCGCACCAGCGCCTGGCATGGAAACACAAGCATTCAGAAAACACACTCAAAACACTGAAGTGAGAACACACCTAAGACTAATTATGGTTGTTTTCTTTGGTCTTTAAGTAGTTTTACATAATATTATATATCATAAAAATGATGTAAGGTGATTTCAAAAAGAAGCCTTTCAACAATAATACTCCTTTCTGAACAAGAAGATCATTCACTGTAAAAAGTACAGCATTTTCTCGCATCATAAAACATTTTTATGGACATAAAAAGGATTACATACTGGCTGTATACAAACGATAATCAAACTGGGGGAGAGACAGTAAAAGGTTTGATTAGTGTGAAACAACACTGACCACCCAGACTTTGGTGGTGTTGGACATCTTGCCGTGCTGCTCGAATATCCAGCGGTGGTAGGAGAGGAGCTGCTTGAGGCACAGGCGCATGGTGAAGATGAGCAAGAGCCATAGCATGGTGCTGAAGAGCACTGCCGACAACAAGGCCTGGCACTGGGTACTCATCGACTGACTGGGAATGGTGGGAGAAGATGGACAGATGGAAATAAGAAGAACAGTGAGTGAAACAAATAAAAGAATAAGGAGCAAAGAAACCACATGTGAATATCCCTTCACTTAAAAGTAAATGTGTTTTACATGAAGAGAACAATGGGAGAGACAAAAAATATTTTACTTTGAAAAAGGAAGAATGGGAAGGGGTATATACTATACATCTATACAGACTCTACACCAATCTCTCTGTGACACAATGTACAATCAGGGACAGGGAACATTAACCATTTCATGTGTTACCTGACTGGCAGGTGCTCCTGTATCTTGGCTATGAGTCCCATGGAGGGGTCGGAGCGAGTGTACATTGTAGCCAGGATTGCTATGACCACAAAAAGCCAGGAGGACGGACTAGCAGGATATACCCCTGTTATCACACTGTTCTGTTAACATGAGAGAAGAGAGATTGATTTTAAATCCCATTCTTCCTGTTTACAATCAATGATAATTCAGTTATGATCAGAGGTAACACACGTTGTGTAAACGCTCAATTCTGACTGTGTTCGTCTCAGTATCAGACATAAACTGATTTATACAACAAATTACACAGAATTTAACTGTTAATTTAACAGTTTTTGGAACCGGTGCATGTCACACTTGGTATAAAATGCTCACACATATTAAACATCACTTTAAATCTTCATTCTGAAACTGAATGAGCGATGGAAGTGAGGATCAAACAAAGATATGAGTCATAATGTGCGGCATTCATTATTGATTGAAGTCCACACATCACTGAGAGGAAGCGCTCTTTTTCAGGAGCGAGGTTATACAAACACAACATTTCTATACAACTGTATAGAGGAGAATTTATTGTACCGTTGAATTACTGTTGATTATTGCTAATAAAATTATAGAGTGCCAGTGTCTTTATTTATAAACCTAATCCATTTTCCTATTTTTTATCAAACACATCTTCTTTCACTCTTAGGGAATAAGCCTTTTTTTTCCACCATGAATCTTTTTGGTACTTTATCTAAACACTGTCTATGTTTTGGTGGGTCCATTTGACCAATAATTACGCATCACTTTATATTGCCCAGGTATATATAAAAAAAACAACAACTATGTTCAGTCTCAGCCAAAATGCCTCTATTTGTGATCAATTCCAGAAGATGATTTGCATCTGTATAGCAACGTTGCCTCGAGCGTGCCTTAAAGGTGGTTTTATGTTAAGTGTAATGAAGGAACAAATGACATTTTACCAAATATATTCTCTCCATTTATGTGTACTTGTGGAAGTCTGTAGTGTTGCACATGATGCCATGAGATGGATAAAGATGTTTAATTCATTTTCCCACTTAAGTTTTAGCCTTTACTTTTACAAATAAACTTGTTTTTTCATAATATGGATCATTCTACCACTGGTTAGTCTTCCTAAGTGATAATCTGTTCATCAAATCTTGATTCCAGCCACAAATGACAGAGAATAGGACAGTAGAGTCAAGACTAGATTTGTATTTGTAGAATTGTAGAAGACTACAATTGAAGACAGCACTAAAAATAAAAACAGTTGCATTCGGCCTGTGTCAGTGTTTCAATGATTGAGGTCAAAGTTCAAGTTTACTCTTACAACATACAAACTCCAAATTGAGAAGAATGAGCCAAAAATATGAAACCTGGAAACCCCAAAACCATTATATCGACTTGCCAAAAGAACAGAGCACTTAAAAGATTTCTCAACATTGAACTCTGATACAGGAGCAAGTGCTGACATGCAGAGAAGATAAAAAGCAGTAATAACAAGTAGAAAGAGGCACATCACTGTAATTATAACAGACAGACACAGGCAGAAACAGACGAAACAGACAACAGGAGTAAAGTGTAGCAGATACCTTGAGTCTGATGATACGCTTCTTCCAGGAGCGCACACCGGAGAGGTAGATCTCAGTGAGGGCCTGGTGGGACAGCTGCAGATCGATGCCCTCCGGAGTGACGGTGAACTGGAAGGCCACCGCCTGGTGGGCTTCTGCCATGTTTTCTGTGCACGATGATTGAGCCATAATGGGAGACAAAAAAAAATAAAAGAAAGGAAAGGAAAGCTGTCAAGCCAAGAGCCTAGAACACAAGAGTAAGAATGAACACGGAGGCTACCGACTGGAAATATGTACAAATATGTACATTCTGACAAACATTTGCTCAGCTAAGGTAATAGAAGTACAAACAAAGTTGTTTGGAAATATAAACACATGATCGGCCTAAAGGCAAACCGTCTTTTTAGGTTTTATGAGTGTTAAAAGATGTAGCTTTCTCCTTAAACCGCTTTTGTAACAAAAACTAATTTCATGAAATCTTCTTCTGCCAGACAATAAAGATAATTCTTAGCTTGACAGCTAAAGTAAAGGTTACTTTGACACCACGATGACTCATTCACTGTTCTGCTATAGAGAAAGAAAGAAAGAAACGATACACAGCAGTTTTTTTAATGCTATGAAATGACAGCACAGGAAACAACAAGAAAAAGAAACAAAAAAGAAACAATGTAAACGACCAACGGCGACAACGCTTTTGCTTTGTATGCAACTGCACTGCATGCAGCTGATGGCAAACTGAGTGCTTAACGTGGCGGCGAAAGGGACTTGCGAGATGATTCATCAAAATGATGATGAATTGCAAAATTTGTGCGTGTGCCTGAACGAAACACATCCATTTTACGTATGAATGTTTTTAAGAGAAGCTCAAAAAAAGACGCATTATTTATGAGTCCTTTCAGAAGCAAAGTCAGCTTGAATCTGATACAGTTTGATGGGAAAGCGCTGACTGGCTGCTGATGTGATTGGGTATTTCTGTTTAAGGCAATAACTGCTTCTCTACACAAAAGGAATTGATTTTCTCCCATAAATAGGCTATGGATAATGCCCCGAGGTTTAGTCACTGTGGCACTGGACCACACCCCCCTGTTGAGGCTACGTCTGCTCTAGTTGTGTGTTTAAAAAAAGGCACACAAAACAAAGACACACACACACACACACACACACACACACACACACACACACCATCCCCAGGCTCCATTCAGGTTCTGCTCTTTAGGTCAGATCTGGCAGATACAGTCGTGCCTGTGCCAAGGACTAACAGCAGTAAATTTCAGCCCCGTTCGTTGGGGCGCCAACACAGACACAACACACCTGCTCGGTTCAGTGCTGACTGCACACACACACACCCAAGCAGCCACTTTAAGAAACGTTGGTCCCAAACGTTAAATCACCAATATAATTATAATAATATATTACCAATGTCCCGGTGACAGGAAGAAATGTTATGAGAGCTTAATCTGCAGTGACAGTGTAGTGATCCTTAGCGTCTCTGCAACTCTGATCCCCAATTAACTCAGCTGAGTTATAAAAAGAGACAGATAATGATACAGCTTAACAGTGATATTTTTGATTAGGCCACAGATATAATTTAATACAATAATTAATAACAGGAATGGGCTATAAAGAGTAATGTCTGCTCAAAGTAGTATATGACCAAATCTTCATATTTTGATGTACAGATATCATAAGCACATTTTCTGTAAATTCAGTGAATAAATTGTTTATATAACATCAAAATGTCTATATTTTATTACATTTTGAATCATATACTCAACAATTAAAGAGGTACTCATTTATATTTGATTATTTTTTCTCCTTTTATTTTGAAGGGTTGCGTAAATATTTAATTAAGCATGTAACAAAATATAAAATATTAAAGTCTGAGCACTCAGCGGTGCTTTCGTGTCTCTCATCTGTACACTCACTTCGTACAGTTTGACATGACTCTTATGCAGGTGGTAAAACAGGTTAGTGGCGTTTGAGTGTGTTGTAGCGACAGCAGCGTTGTCTGTGTCAGACTTTTTAAACCCAAACCACATCCATGCATCAGAAGTAGCCCGTTCTCTCGCCCATGTTTATTTGCGTTGTCATCATGCGAAACAGCGTCCAAATAATAAAAAAAATATTGCTGTAAAGAGTGTGACATGTGATGCAATGAACAATTGTGCATAATATGAACCGACAGGTGTTTTTCTACTGTCACAAAATATAATGTTACAGTAAAGGCAAAAGTTAACTTTTTTAGTTCTTAGAAGTACAAGCCAAACACACGGAGCATGGAAGACCATAAATATAGTGAATGCACCAGACTTGAGACACATATTTCAGACCTGACATCTAACAAAGAGAGGCTGCTTCTTACTAACATATGATAGATGACTTCAGTTTAAGTGCATAGCAGCAAACTTACAAAAACACACCTGCAATAAACTAGAGAATCAATGGAATTGACAGTTTTATTCAAGTGAAATATAAAAAGGAAGAAAAAAAAAACACAACAACTACATTCCACATTGAAATCCCTCTGTCTTTTCATGATATGCAAGTTGGTTTTATGACCTTCTGCCCTCCAGGAAAAAAAAAAAAACAATTCCCGTAGAGAGGAAATGGAACGTAAGGTTAAATAGTAAGTAAGCAAACTCTGTCTCATCTTAACTCGACAACCAGCCGGACAAGAAATAAAGAAAAGCTAGAAAATATAGCTGTATGTTGTATTATGTCTCACTATGCAACAAGTGAAAATATAGTATTGTTCCGTTACTGCTGTCATCCTGGCGTTGCAGAGCAATCACATAATTCAAAAACACACAGGAGACAAACTCTCTGACTAAACATGCTGCACAACCAACATGATTGGCCATGTTACATACCAGCCACTGTGGACAGACTGATAGTCTGTGGCTGATATTACTATCAAATGAATCATGTAAATTTGTCTGATGATGTAAAGCAAGCAGGCGGACTTCTCCTTCAGGTTTTGTCCAGTTGAAGAACTCAGCACAGATTTGCAGACCTTGAAAAGAGGTTTATTCTTGTCACAACCTGCCTTTCATACACGGGAAGCCCACTCTACCAGTTGAGCCACCAGGACACCTCAATTTAGAGTATTTTTCTTGTCCAACTTGTATATTGTGAGCCGCTGTAACAAGTTACAAGTAAAATTTCCCATTATCTTATCTTATCTTAACTTAATCCCCATGCTTAGGACTCACTCAAAGCCAGCCTCCATCCTACAGATAATGTTTTAATTAGCTCTTAAACATGTGAGCAAAGTAGTACTTACACACTCTCTTCACTGGCCACATACAGAGAATTACTTGCAACATAAAAGGGCTCCTTGTTAAAGTAATGCTAGTCTCTTACAAGCCTGCCTCACTGCCCCTCACTGTGTTATGAATCTTAAGTAAAATCACTATCATGAAATCTGCTGGGCTTTACTGGAAAAAACTGTAAACATAAACACAGTTAGTGGAGGAATGCAAGGGTGCATGTGGACTAATATGTCAGGAGAGGTGTGCATGCGTTCAAAGACTGCAAGTAGTTAATGTGTAAACATCAATAAAGCCGTGCAGTCATTGTATCATTGACTTTATATTATGTATGTATATATATTATGATAGGACAACTTCCAAAGCAAACAACAGTTAAGGTGACATTTGGGCACACATTAAAGAGCAGACATAATTTTTTAAAAAGGGGGTTATTATAGCTAGCCAACACTTGTGAATTAATAAAAAAATGACACCAAAAAAATCAAAGTAAATTTTAATTTAGCACTAGTGATATAATATTAAAATTATTTACGTAATTACCGCTAGTTATCAGCCTCGTATTATCATTAATACACTTGAAACATCCACCCTAATGTTAGCTGTTATGCTAAAAAAACGTACAAAGCTAATTAACGGAGGTTAACGGTGGCTGACGTTTTAACTACAGGAGGTCTGCTAGCTGATGCTAACGCTGGCTAGCCGAGCGCCCTGCCCATTATGTTGTTAACGCTACATGCAAAGATGCGACTGCTCAGAGCCACGTTAGCATACCTGTTGTTGTTTACAAAGGGGGTGACGTGTCGACAGTCCGGACCGGTAGAGCGGGACTGTTAACCCCGGTGTCTGTCGCCGTGCTGTCGGCCCTCCTCTCGGCTGAACACAACTGTATACTACAGACGCTCTCCTGGATGGAGCTGATGCTGCCTTCAGAGATCGTCGGAAATGTCGCAATCAACGCGGTGGACGTGAGCGCTGTGCGCCTGAAGTGTCGCGTTTAAGGAGCGAAAGACGTATGACAACATATGATGATAAAAAAACTGACTTTCTATGTAATAGTTAAAACAGTGTTCTGGCCTGTGGGTGTAAATTCATTAACAAATATGAGGCATAGCTTACAGTTTTAACTCCACTCACTATATTTTTCTGGAGCTTTTAACCAGCCTTCCTCAGCAGTTATTTTATGTGTTGGGGTGGGTTATCTAATCAGGATGAACTCCTTGCAGTCTCCTTGGCTCTGTAGTGAAGCCTATGCCATCGTGCCAAAAACTGCAGTTCCTCGAACGGCCACTTGAAGCTGGCTACAGAACATGTCAGTCTCCATGAGCCTAAAATGTTAAAATGTTCAACTTCACAGCAGAAATAAACATGTTTACAGACTGGTACAAAAAAACACTTTCTGTCTAAATAGCTAATTTTCCTGTTCATGACAACTGTACTGAGTTAGATTTTTTTTTTTTAACTCACCTGTTCAAATGATATTAAGGCTTAAAGTTAAGAATAATTAACAGCATAGCTGCTTTGATTGACAGGTAAGTGCTGTTACAGATGGGTTGTTTGAGCACCCAGGCATCATTCGGCCTGCCTTAGGTCTGATGGTCCACGACTACCAACATGGCTTCAAAACAGCTCTTCAGAAAACTGTAGGTGACGTCCTTGCTCGCTGACCAATCTTTATACTGTCAGGGGGCATAGCTTACCTTTTTTTCCCCTCTATTTTATATTTGATATTGAAATATCAAACTCCACTAGCTATATTTTTCTGGAGCTTTCAACCACTTCACGTCTTCCTCAAGAGTTAAGTTATTTATGGTGGTGAGTTTTCTCATCAGGATAATAATGGTCATTTGGGGATAACATATCATTATATGATTTGATATTATAGCAAATTATAGCAATAATGTTTGCATCTAGATGGCTAGCTGTGAGCATTATATACTGCATGTTAAAAGAATACACACCATTTTAACCCAGAAACTAAATAGACACACACATGAATTTAGGGTTTATTATTGTAACCATAACAATAAGGTGGATCTCTCTTTATTTTGACCATCACTTCAATCATAATTGTTCTTTTTATCACAGGCAATAGTTATAATAGTGCACTTTTTATATTTAAATTATGATACAGACATTTCTTTTTTTAAACACCTTATTCTACTGACCCTTATGAATGGAGAATAGTTTACAATCTTAGCCAGAGTTGGGTCAATGAAAGTGAAGGTGACGTGGGTGATGAGAGAAGATGAAACTGGTGATGGTGAGCAATCATAAAGTGTGTACGGACAGTGAGGCAAACAACTTTGTACAGTTTCTCTTGTGATGATGGCTACACAACAGGTGAAGAGGCAGACAGACAGGTCAAAGGGACAAAGGCATAAAAAGCAAGAAATGAAGCGAATTAGCGAGCATTCAATGTGCGTGAGAGAGAAAGGATGTGCCTGTTAGGGGTTTGGTTATGTTAATTAACTTCATATTCCTGGGTCAGTCCGGATGTGATCAGCTCAAAATGCATCTGCTGCAAAGTTTTCAGCTCACTCTCTCACCATCCACCTGTCTCACACAAACATAAACACACACACACACACACACACATATGTTCCAGTTGCCGGAGTTAAGCGTGATAAAACAGATGTGAGATATAAACAAAGAGCACTGGAGAAGCAACTTGTCAGTACCGCTATCAAAGTCGATCTTTTGCATGGAAAGAAGCGCTTAAAATAAACAAGAGTGGTCACGAGAAATGAAATAGAAGTGGTTTCTTGAATTAGCTGTTGATATATTTTTGTTGGCCAAAATCTAGATATACATGGCACAAACAAGCACGTAACCAAATAAATAAATAAATAAAAATAAATAAATAAATAAATAAATAGATGGATAGTTTAAAAACAAACCAAAAAAAATCACCATTCAAATAAAGAAAACTGTAGCATGTATCGCTCTGAAAACATTCTGCACTTTTGTTGCATATTGTGCTGTATGGAAGACTGGTGATGAACATCGACTAATCTGATAAAGAGTGCTGGAGTAATACATGACTGTCCCGAGTTGCTACGTCTGCTTGCTGAATGGTGCGACTCTCAAGTGATGGAGCGTGGGCGCAGTGATGGACTACTTGGCTTGTTGGTGAACACTGAAGTGAGGAGGAGCATGGGCGTGTTAATGAGACTATTTGCTCACTTCCCATTTTTGAAGTCCTGTTGAACAAGGAATTGACATCGCAAGCCTTTAAAGTCCGGCATTATGAAAATGTCCATTTGATGAGTTTCCTTTGTGTTTTCTTTCTTTTTTTTTTTTGTCGTTGTTGTTTTATTGTTGTTCGGAGTCAGTAGGTGAATACTATGGCAATAGGAGACAAGCTCGACGAGAAAGGTGGCTTCTGTTTGATCCACAGGCCAGTGAATGCTCTTCTCATTCAATCTGGGCACAAACAGCTGTGATGAGGTTCATGGAACTATTCACGCGTAGTGTTTTTTTGTTCTTTTTTTCTTCCATATAGTAATGTTCATATTTCTGTTCAAAATCAAAAATACTTTTCTTCAGAGCAACAAAAGTCCAATGCGAAAATCTTAGATGCACCATTTCATATTGTCTCTGAGTAAAAAGAAAATACAAAAGAATCAAAACATTTAACTTTAAAAGAACGCCTGCTTGAAAAGCATCCGGTCACCTTCCCCTCCCCAACACTGCAGAGTGTTATCAGTCTTTACTGCTATCACTGTGCTACTGACATCCTGAAAAGAAAACATGTAAACATAAATAAAACCTAAATAAAAAAATATTTTTTTTTCACATTCACTTACTTAGCTTACTTTGTTGGTTTTCTTTACCTCAGGAGAAGACACCGCTGGAAAAATCCAGGATGTAGTTTCTCCTGAGAAAATCAGGACCTTTTTGTTCAACTCATCACCACTCGCTGACGTGGTAGCAGGTTGCTAATTCTTAGGGTTCATCTGCTGAGATACATCTATATTTCTTTCAGTATGGACTGGTAAATTGCATGTTGCTTGATAATGATATGAGCGCACTGGTTAATTTTAAGAGTAATCTTGAGAACCATCACAAGACTTGATATTTCTTTTTGGTGTCAGGTACTGTATTACAATGATATGGTAGTACTAGCCTATCTGATCATGTCAGCATCCTTTAGCAGGCTGATTTGCTAACTGGCATGCACATTAGCACTTCAAAATTCCTAGTTTGATCTGTGAAGCTGTATCTATGATGGATACCAAACTGCTCATTCACATATATTTAATTTTTTTCATTAAAGGGTGATTCCTTAACACTTCTTTCTCATTTAAGGGTAGGAATCCTGGTGATCCGAAAAGAATGTCGAGTTGGAAAAAAAAAAAAGCATGGCGGGGGGAAAAAGGCTCAATCCTTGCTATGGTCAAGTACCTTCAATAACTTAGTCAAGGAAGAATAGGAGTAGCTCATGGCTTGCAGGGATACTTGGAGATGAAGCTATACTGTCTTCTTTCCGGTGTAGTTCAGGCATCCTGCTGCGTGGTCCCATTTTCTATCCTACGGTTGGGATTGGGTTCCGTTGGAGGACAGCAGTCGGGTTCTCTCTTTTGCCGAGCCTCTGCGCTGCAGAACTCCCCCGCTGCCTCCTATGCCTCCGCCATCTGCTCGGTCTCCCCACTCGCACCTGTCGCCCCCACCCTCGGAGCGCCTTGAGTTTTGGCGGGTGGGGGTCCCGTGGGGCCGGCCGTTCTTCTCATCTGGGAAGGGATCAGGAGAAGAGGACAGGAAAGTCACCCTTAACGAATACATGCTTCAGGGTCAGGATTTAATCAAATGCAGGTGTGATTAAAAAACGTGGGTGGGTGGTTGAGGTTGAAGTCAGTACTTCAAATGATAAATTGTCGGGATAGCTACTACCTTTCTCCCTCTGCCTCAGCCACTGGGCCTACGACCTTTGAAGGGCATTCGTAGAAGAATGAAAACAGTGTTGTCTTAGCCTGCGCTAAATGATCCGTATATGCTGATTGCACAAAAAAACACAGCTTGAAAGAGATTAAAAACTGCACATAGTAATAAACCTCAACTCTCATGGGGCCCAACACTCATGGTTTCGGACACACATTGCAGAAAACAGCACCATCCTCTTCTGTAATTACTGAAAGAAGTTTCCAGCACAGGGAAAGAAGTGGGAGTCATGTGGTTTATAATCTCTATAAACAGATATTTGCATACGAATGCAGATTCGGTAGGCAAGGGACCAAGATTTTGGTATTGGAGGCGTTCTTGTTTCTGTTTGTAGTCCAGTAGTATTGTCACGTTTGAGCAGGCTTTGGTTACATGCAGGTGAACGGTCCAAAAGAGATGGAACGTATTGGCCAAAATGCAATCTCAGAACCCAATCTGCTATTGTCTGATAGCAATTTAGTTTTTTATTAGCTTTTTTTTTTTTAAAGTTATCTGCATTTAAATACAGATATGTGTTTAAAGAGATTTGCTGAAAGGTGTCTTTCTTGTGTATGAGCGAACTGCAAAGGATGTTCCAGATATCCAGATATTCCCTGGCTACGCCGGAAGCCCAGAGACATTGCCTGTTGTCCCCAGAGGCTGAATCGTAGGAAGAAGGTAGTTGATGGGTGGTTTAGAACATAAAATGAAAGATATTTCAAGATTAATGTCTCGATGTACCTGGATGAAAAAGTGGAAAAATTATCATTTTTTACTCTTGCATGTGCACGAGTGTGCATAAGCAGTCTCACCAGATAGGGCTTGCACCATGGGTTGATCATGGGAGCTGAGAAGCTGAGCTTGAATCGTTTCCACCACTCGTCTGAACCTGCGACTCGGACCTGAAGATGCGCCAAGGCAAACACATGTAACTTGGGCTGGATATTTTTTCAAAAATAACAACATTCGTGCCAGTATGATACTTGAATTTCAGTAACGACGTGACAACTAGAACATTTTAAAACCTCATTTGGCTGTGTCTGAAGACATTTTTCGACATTATATCTGACCAAGCAGCAAGCATTTAGTGTCAGCTTTCAGATCTCCAAATAGGATTACCTTAAATGTTTTCATTTTAATTTAAAGGAACAGCTCAACACTTTTAGAAACATATTTATTCATTTTCGGACTGACTTATACAACTCTCATATCGGTACCTTTAAGTACAAGGCTACAGGGTTAGCTTAGCTTAGCAAACTGGAAATCACTGCTCTCTATTATTCTCCACCAGAAAGCAACTAAGTATATTTGCCAAATTGTCAAACATTTGTTTTAAGTAGTTACAGCCATAATCTTAATATTTAGGAAGCTTAATTAAATTCCCATTTAAAGCATGTCTGCCCCTCTTGCCTGATATGAGGGTGAACGTCACGCTGTAGATTCCTGTCTCCCTCCTTCCCTCCCTCTCGGTCCTCTCCCTCTCTCGCTCTCTCTCTCCCTCGGAGAAGGCAATGTCCACCTGGAACTTGACGGGCTTCTGGAAGACGGAAGGGCCGCCGGAGGATTTGTACTCGGCCCGGAAGCTGGTCTGGGAGAGGACGCTGTGACTGAGCGACGGGATCTGCGTGGTGGGGAGACAGAGAAGAAGCAGAGAGACCGACAGACTTACGAGGCGGGAGAGGTACGGGGGCCAACGTGAGTATAGGGAGACAAAGGGTGAGGGTGAGGAGAAGAGAGAAAGAGTGAGCCATTGGTGAAAGCAACGTGATCCATCAACGTGCCACGAGTGAGCAAGATCGAAAACAAGAGAATAAGAGAAAACTGAGATAATGAAAGAAATGAAGTGCGTACAGTATGAGAGTGCGTGTGAAGTCCTTAGAGCTTTGACAGTGAGAGCCAGCCATGCTTTCTACAAATGAGAGGTGTGAAAGACGGACAACACCAAATACTCACAGACAGGAAGGCGTGGACAATGTCGGCTTTGACCGAGCTCAGAGGTTTGTCTCTGATCACCACAAAGATCTGCTCCTCTTTCTCCAAGCCGATGAAGTTCCCAAACCACGACTTCTTAGCCAGCCTGGTAGCCAGACAACGAACAAAAATACAGCGTGAGCAAATACACAGATCCATAGAAACCATCCGAGAGCACAAACACACAGATTTACATTGTAAAAACCTCAGCAATACTTTCTCTCGAGGAGTGTGACTTACTCAGGGCTAGATTCTGGTGTTAGACTGGACATGTCTTCTGATGTAGGAACTGAAAGAGACAAATCACTCTTGAAATTAAAATTTGTGTCCAACATTAGATATTTTTTAACATATATTTTCTTTTTTATTTAAGTAGAAAGTCAGCCAGTGAAAATCATCTTCCATCTGACAACAAAAGAACAAAAGTGTGTGTAGAAGAGCACTAGGAAGGTTACAAAAGAAGAGATGCTCTTTTGCCTGAAATCAGCTCTTTCCAACATTTATGAAATGTTTGTCTTGAGTTCCAAAGCAAATGTTGTTGTTTTTTTTAAATACAAAAATGTCGTGCACCACATTAAAACAGCGTGCCGAAGAGCAATCAGAATTATTCTGAACATGTATGTTTTTGTGAAGATGAGAAGCTGTGGTACAAGACCTAAAAGCCAAAAGTGGATCTTCATTTTTAAAACTTTTTCTATGCTATCTCTGATAATATTCCAGTAGCTGCATATCCCATAACACATGATAATGATTTGCTCTCACAGTCCCCACGCGTCTCCAGCAGTCTCCAATATTAGATCTTTAGCTGGAAGCCAGAGGAAAAAATTATGGAGGTATAATTCATTGCCGTAATAGAGTTTTGGAATACTGTGTGCTGCTGAAATAGAAGAATAATGTTTTTACCCGTGTTGGAGCAGAGGAAACCTTTGGAAACTGATGACCTACTTAAGTCTAGTAGTTCCAGTGCAGATACTGGTGCATCTGTAAAAACACGACTCTCACATAGTGTAAAAACAGAACTCACCTTGCAGTTTACGGCGATGGAAACGGGGCGAGCCCAGCAGGTTGTTCTTGAAAGAATTGAGGCGAGTCCTCCAGTGGGCAGAGCTGCTGGCCGCCATGCCGCTCCCCCCTCCTGGACTGGAAGGCGGGGTCAGCGACAGCGAGCCCACCCCTCCTCCTCCCTCTGCCCGCGAAGAGGATGAGGACGAGGAAGAGGAGGGCGGGGTGGAGGAGGGGTGGTGAGGGTGGTGGACAGGGGTGCCCAAGGGTGTGGGCAACGGAGAACCCTGGGGAGTGACCTGCGGCACAGAGTGGGCAGAGTTTGGGTAGAAGCTCTTAGTCACTGACTTTAGGACAGAGGACGAGGGGAAGAAGAAACGGGGGATGGGTGACAGGAGCGGAGAAGGAGAGGGTGAGCGGGAGGATGGGTTGTGCAGAGGCAGGGATTTGATGGGCTGCAGATGGGGTCGGTCCGCAGGTCCCTTGCTGGGCAGGGTCTGGGTCTTTGGGTTTTGGGGAGCTTTTGGCTTGTCATGAGCCCGTGCTGAGCGAGGAGTAGTGGTGCTTCCCTGTTTGGGCTCCTTTGTGAGGGGGGTAGCTGTGGCAGAGGTGACGTCTGATTGGCTGAAAGTGAAGACGGGGCTCTGATAGGACTGGGGAAGTGGGTTTGTGGGGTGGGAGAGATGGATAACAAGAAAGAGAGGGGATGGAACATGGAGAAAGGATGGAAATGAATATCATGCTTCATGACAAGAAAGAGTGCATCTTGTGAGTAGTGACAAATGCAGTACTAGCAGTGCTGACTATAAAAGCATTTCTTTGTGCCATTTGTATCTTATGTGAGTGAGGGTTTAGCGACAGTTGAGGCAGTGACGGGGGTTAAGAATGCAGTGACAAAGGACAGTGGCGGTGAAGGTGTTACTGTGCAGTATTAGCTGGCGGGTTAAGCTTAATTCATTTACCACCTATGGACTGTTTAAACACAGTTTTGAACAAGAGCAAACAAGGAAAGCAAATTATCCCATGACCCAAAATAAATCAGCCAATTTAAAGGTTCTACATTCATATTTTAGCAACTGTGCATACAAGTAGTTCATGCATGGTGAGGAAGAGAAGTGACATGGAGACAGAAGAAAAATGCCACGCAGACCACCTGCAGAGCTTGGTAAATGGATATTTTAGGGGGGGTTGTGATGTATAGTTCAAATTTAATTGCAGGGGTGGATGATATCAGCAGAGTAAAGTCAGGATAACCACAACTGTGAATCACGATATGTTGGTCTGGAAACTTATTAAGAGATAATAACTAATAATATTATATATATGTTGCCCAGTCAAAGCTTGCCACCTTGTGTACATGGCTTAAATATGAGCACTATGCACACAAATGCTAACCGTGTTGACTTGGATTGAGGTTTTTATTCACAATTTTTTCAAGATTGTCTTGAAACGATAGTCAGGCGCCCGTATAAATATTGAAACAGGTTTTGTTTGTTGTCATCATTCCACAAGTTCATACTGGTTATTGAGAGGTTGATTCCTATCACCTTTAGCTGTAGAGCTACTAGGTTACAGGGGTGTTAAATAATACAAGTGAATGTTCAAATTCAATATTTATTATGAAATTCAATATTTTATAATGCATGCTTGTGTCATGTTCAAAGATAGTGCAGGTAATCAAACCAACAACAGTTATGTGCGTATTGTTTGTTAAAAGTTGGCCAACAGGCCCTTACCCTGGGACTGCTGAGAGGACTAGAGGAGAGACCAGTTGATGCTCCGCTGACTGAGCGAGACCTGACAAAGATCATATATCGGACAAGAATCCGTGTGAGACTCAATGCATTCTTGGTATGCGGCGTTTACTGTGTACGTTCAAGTATAATATACTGTACCTCTGGCTGTGTGCAGCTGTGTCCAGTGCCCTGCGAGGCGGGGTAGGAGACCCCTGTTCAGTAACACTGAGCACCTCCAGGCTTTTCCTCTCGGGGCGACAGCGGCCGTGGCGTGTCAGCATGGGAGAGTCGACACGTTTTCGAGGAGGGTCTGCTGAGGATCAACACCAAAAAGTCATGCCAGGAATGCTTATGTAAAGCTATAACATTAATTTTTTTTAAATAAGATTACATGATACGTTGTTCAACCGCCATAATAAAGTAAGACCAAACAAGATGAACCCTGTGATGAATTCTATTGCTTCCTGTTAGTAAGAGATGTTGTTGCGTCTTCACTTTCCCGCTCTTTGTTGCCGCTCTGTCACTGTGCATTTATTTTCTCTTTTGCAGTTCTGAAAAGTACGATTATGTTGAAAGTGATTTTGTCGCTCACTGCACCATCTGTGACTGTGATAAACTTAGCTTCGTTTGCACTGGCAGAATAGCTGCCCTCTCCCAAGTTTTGTCCCAAAAAAAAAATCTTACAAGATGTCCAGCGAAAGTCTTGTTTGAACATCATAAAAGACATTCAAGACCTCTTGTTGATTAAATGTTTCACATGGCTCCACAAAAATTCCATCAGAGACTAACCAAAACCAAACCCAACATGAGGGCACAAACTTCTGTCTGTCTTTCATATTGCTTTATGTTTTATTGTGAGATCACGGTAATAGATTCTTACGATAAAACATAACCCCTTAATTAACTTAATTAGCAGAAGTAATGAGTACCTGCGTATGGCACCAGACTCACACTCATTGTCCTTCAGGTGCTTTTCAGAGACTGAAGCTAAGCAAAAAGTGGATCCGTCCTGCCCCCTAATGACTGACCTATGTCATTGCGTGGAGGCAAGTCCTCATCCTCATAGCTGGGGTAGCGCTCTTTCCTGTCCAGCAGTAGGTAATAGATCATTTTCTCCTGGTTTTCTCTGAGTCAAACAAAGAGAGGGAAAGAAACTCGTTGGATGAGATGTTAAATTTCAGAAATAATGACGTAGAAAGGAGCAAAAGACTGGCTTTTAACAGGGCACTTTCTTAGAGTCAAAAGGCTGCTGACACAGCCCATCCATTTATGGACACATGGATTTCTCCATTCTGTTTATCTGATGATGCGTTGATCCACTGAAACATATATGTACTGGAAGAGACACCTGTGCAGCTAAACATGTGGCCACATACTCACTCTGTGTCCAATACTGTATGTTCAGATCCTCCAAAGGCTGCAGTCCTTAACTGAATGACAAAATGCTTTTTTTGTGTCATTTGAAGCCTGATTTAAACCTGATTTTTCTTTTACTTTAAAGCTGACGAGGAGCTGCAACCGCTACTTTGATATTTGCGAGGCTAGATCACATTTTTTGGGCAGGACATGAAAGCACATAGTCGCGTTCTTTATCCTTTGGAGGATCTAGTCCTTGAATTTGGACGCAGCTTCAGTCTCTTCACCATCTTGAATGCTTTAACCCTGTGGCGAGTCAGTCAACCTGACTCGGAACAGAAGTTTCACATGGCATGGACGAGAGGAAACCATATCCCCTTTCTGCTTTCAGACAGCCCTCAAAATGTCTGTCCACAATACACAGGAGTCAATAAAAATAAGATGCCAAGTAACCAGAATAACAGTTATTGCTGTACAATCCAATACAACAGTCCTGAAATAAATACTATCTATATTAAACATATATTTCATTTTTAATTCAAACAATACCACAACATAGCCTTGTAACTGTCCATAAGTAAGCGAGCAGTGAGTTTATTGCATGGCTATTGCGTTGCAAGTGTTTCTATTTTCGTGGTCCCTCGGTGTGCAATTGGGCACTGAGTGACATAGTCATATTTAAGATTGAAGAAAGACTTACTCTTCACATTGCAAATCACGTGTCAGCTTGACTCTGTCTCGGAAACAACCCAGCGAGTGCATGCTGTCCAATACATCTGGGTCCAGCTCAGTCAGGGACAAGATTCGCCTCACACACACTCGTCTGGGAGGAGGCTGCTCAGGACACGGCTCATTACGACCACCCCTGGGAGTCACACACACGCACACATAACACACAATGAAACACACATGAATCACAGAGATATATATGATTAAATATGACATTAAGTAGGTTTTTTATTCAGCTGTATATAAGTATGTAAAAATGAACGTATACTTACAGATACCAGGCGTGTTTCTGGATGGCCTCTAGCTGTAAGGGGTGACAGGGCAGATGGGGCCATTAGTTTCTACAGTCTGTTAACAGCCAGATGGCCACAGTGCTGTGCTTTGTAAACAGTTCACACCAGAAACATTTTTACATGCACAAAAGACACCTCATCAGTTCTGAATATTGTACATTAAAATCACAATTTGCAACTGTGCAATGTTTATTGTTTTAGAGAATATAACGTCGCTAACTGAGAAATGAAGCTGGTGGTCAACACTGACACTCTGATTGTACTTTAATATGAAAAAAAAGCTGATGAAAGATGATGCAAACACACAATATAAATGCAACCGTGTCTCTGATCCGTGTCAAATATGATGATTAAAATGCTAGGGTGCAGGTCCAGCTACGAAGAGCAAAAGGTAAAGTAATGAGAGGTGATCCCGATTCAATGTGGACAATTCAACACAGGTGTAAACTCACTAAATTGTCCCTAGATATATTCTGTACACGAGACTTACTAATTCCAGGTACTTAGGCGCCATTTAAACTCGCGTGTATGAGCCTGGTGTGAGTAGAGTATCGTACCGTGAGCCTCTTCTCAGGGTTGACCTCAATCATGCCCTTGAGCAGGGACTGGCAGTCCGGAGGGATGAAATGGGGCATGTGGAACACCCCGCTCTTTACCTTCTCCAGGAGCTGGCGTAAATTGTCATGGTCAAAAGGCAGGGCACCCTACAGGAGAAAAAAAAAAAGATGGAAGGGGAAGGAAGAAAACACGTGTGATAAAATGAATTTAACAAAAGGAGTGAGGGGGAGATTTATAAAGGGAGCAAACTGTGTTATACAAAAAAAAAAGAGTAGAGACTTACCACCAGTAGAGCAAAAAGAATGACCCCACAGCTCCACACATCTGCTCTCCGTCCATCATATTTCTCACCCTGCCACACAGAATCCACATGAATTCCCCACTCAAAACTTGACTCAAAACACATTAAATGATTTAATACACCAAGATATTTCTGTCAAAAGAACCACTTTCAGCCATTATAATGCTGCCAAACACTTACCCGTATAACTTCAGGGCAAGCATAATGTGGTGATCTAAGGTGAAAGAGAAATGTGGTACATGCAACATTACAGTCCTGTACAAATAGGCAGTAATATTAATAATAAAAAACGAAAGCATATATAATATGCATAGCTTTATAATTATTTATATTGCACTTTTCTAAAATACTATGAATGTGTACACATTGCTCATGAACACACTCACAGAGTAGGTACTCACCCACAGCTGGTCTCTAACAAACTGTCTCCCACCTGTAGGGAGGCCATGCCAAAGTCAGCGATACGGATGTTGTTCTTTTCATCCAGGAGCAGGTTCTCGGGCTTCAGGTCTCTGTGACTGCACAAACAAAACAGATCCTATTAGTCTTCCCGTGAAGATTATGTCATTTGAGCTTAACTGTGACTGCAAGTGGCTTTAATGTTGGCTCATGCTACAAGCTCCAAAGTTTTTCCACTCATTTATTAGTCGATACACTGTCACAAAAGTCTACAAGGAATGTAACGATGGTAAGTTCTTGCAAGCATCAAGTCAGTATTAAAGAGGAATGATCTGTTTCAGATACATTTTTGGTGTTACAGGCGCAGGCAGCAGGAAGTTCTGATTTATTTTGCCATGACACATCAAATCCACATCGATTCTTTATTGATTAAAGAGAAGGGCTATAAATTAACAACACTGAAGCCATATGGTTTCTGTTTTCAGGCCTCCAAAGGGCTTATTAAGTTAGCAGAAAAACCCAAACCACGACTCAGCACATGATCCACAACCCAATATAAGAATCACTGATCTATCCAAAAACCAACCAGATGGAATGACTGTGGCAGAAATCCAAAGCAGAGATGATCTGCCTGAAGAACTTCCTGGCCTCTTTCGGAGTCAGCCGGCCCTTCTTCACCAGGTAGTCAAACAACTCTCCCCCTGACACATGCTCCAACACCAGGTACCTGTCCACATATGAGGGGGACAAGTGTGATTTAGAACATTCTTCAGACAGGAGAGGGAAAAAAGAGATTAATTTATGAAATCTTATACTTTATCTGAACCAACTTGCCTGTCCAACAGTCATTTTATAAAAGCGGATTACAAAACTTTCCTCACGACAGATCAAAAACTTTTCTGAATTATTGTCGGAGATGAAGGAAATGTGAGAATTACAGTGATAAGAGCAGATTAATATAGTTCTTAGAGCAATATTTACACCCATCCCACTCCAAAGTTCAGTATTCAGCAACGACAATTGAGCGTTTTGGATGCAGAGGGAACTCACAGGTATTTGTTATTCTCGTAAACGTCATGCAGCTTCAACACATGCGGATGCTCAATCAGTTTCAGAATGGCAATCTCCCTCTCAACCTGATCAGAGAGAAGAGACGGACATAAAAGAGTAAGACAGATGAAGCTAATGAAGCAGAGCACCGTCCACTAGATGTCATTTTTTGAAGCAACAGAAGAAAAGTTAATCAATTAACAAACACAGAAGTTAAATATAGAGAATATGGAGCAGTTTGTGTACAGCATAAAACACCTGGCTATATACAAAATTAGCATCGCTGTCGTCACCGTGAGCAACAACCTCAACAACGTACTGTACCTTCATCAGGACCGACTCCGACAGCTTCTCCCTGTTGACTATTTTGATGGCTACCTTCTGACCCGTAATACAGTGGACCCCGAGCTTGACCAGTCCTGTAAGACAAGAATGTAAGAGATAAAAAAATAAATAAATAAAAGACAGACTGTGAATGAGTTTTATCATTTTATACTCAAACAAAGTTTGGTCCACTCACCTGTCTGTCCCTTCCCCAGTGTTTTTTCCAGTCGGTAGGGCCCAACATATTGAGCTGACTGACTTAGCGACAGTTCCTTACTCATACTGCTCTGACTGGAGGCTAATACACTACTACTACTACTGCACTGTGGTTATTGCAATTACTCTGATATTATACAGCTTATACAGAAGTTACAGTGGGATACAAGATGGTGCTCAACTTAGACGAACATTTTTATATTTCAGTGATAACACTGCTACTCTGGAGTTACTGGGTGAACATTTAAAAAATGTACAAGTCAAACTGGTGATGATTTACAATGACCATTCTTCGCCTAAACCTCATAAATAAACTATATATATATATATATATTTATTTTTTTAAAACATGTATAACGTTGATATATAACAAAACAGCCAGCTAGTGGTTGACTGAAGCAGAGAAACTGAGATGACAATAAGTTACAATGCTGTTTTATGCGTTAAATACTGACCACTACCCTAAAGATAAACATGACAAGGTAGGCAAACTAATGAGTTTCACTCCAGCCTATTTGAATAACTTGCACTGTGTTACATGTATGACGTTAACTATATATGACGGTTAATAAGAAAATTATCGCAGAGTAACGTTGACGCTATATAGCTTTAAAACAATCAAGTTTTATCACGTCTGCTGCACAGATTTATGACATTTAATCGTTGGCCTCGACCAACAAAAACGTCAAATACGACAAGTGGATGTTAGCACTGACATTTAAATCAGTTTAATTTGCTCTTGTCAGGCCTGTTTTTCACAGGTGCAACAACATGCTATTTAGCCTCGCCGCCGCTCTCCCACACAGCAGCGAGGCTAGCTTAGCTTCAACGCCTTGACCAACGGCCGTCTCGCTCGCGCGCCGCCTGTCAAAAAAACCGACACCTCGTGAAGTTTCCAGGCGTCGCCAAACGGTTAGATTTATCACACGGCCGCCGCATTCCCACAATATCTCCTCGCAAAACAACCATCTTTAGCGTAGCGTAGTCTTCCCCCTCCCTGTCTCTCTCTCTCTCTCTCTCTCTCCCCGTCCTCTCCCTCTCTACATCCCTGCAAGTAGCGGATCACAGCATCTTCTCCTCTCCTCTCCTTTGGCGTGTCCTCCTCCTCCTCCCTCACCGGCGGATACACAGGTAGAAAAAAAACACAGATATCCGCCGATCAACACGCACTATTATTGGCTGTCTGTATCCCCCTCCTCACTTCGGATATTAGTTCACGCAGTGGAAAGGCCTCCTGTATTATACTCCCTTCGGTTTTCTTGCCGTAAATCGATATTTTCTCTCTCCTCTTCCTTCCTTCGTCTCACTCGCATCAGCATCCGGGTCCCACTCTCTCTCCATCCTCTCTCCTCTCCCTCTCCTCCTCCCCCCCCCTCCACCTCCTCCTCCTCCTCCTGATCATCTTCCTCAAAATACGCTTATCTCTGCATTCACACTGTGGGCCCCTGAGAGCTGCAGCGGACACCTCCCTCACTGTTGCTGTCAATGACACTTGACAACATAGAGAGAGACAGCGGATCATGGGACGCTTGTAAGGGGATGATGGGGTGCTCTGGTCCGGCCATGGCCCGGCTATGGCCCGGCTTTGGCCTTTTAGTATCACTGGTGTCCCACAGGTGGTATTTTGTTTGTAATTTGAAGTGTCATGAGGTGCATTGAGATAACTTAGAAGAAGCATTGGGATATTTTACAGTACAATAAGTAAAAATAGATATATTTTAATTTAATTTGACTTATTATTTTTTTTGTTTATTAAAATACTTAACTTAAGTACAATTTAAGTACTTAAATCATTTATTTGCTGATTATAATTACTTTTCAGATACAGACAATGCAATAATAACGTAACATAATATTAAAACAATAATACATAACTGAGGAGGACTTGTGCAAAATTTGTAGTTTTCTTTTCTTTTTTATTATTTTACATACATTTGACTAAAATACTGTTTTAAAACTTAAATGCAGAACTTTTACTTGTAATGGAGTATTTCTGCAGTGTGTATTACTGTTTTTACTTAAGAATCATGACTACTTCTGCCACCCCTCTCTATTACGAGGAAACATCCTATATTCAATCATTTCATTCACAGTATAGTATTATATATATATATATATATATATATATATATATATATATATATATATATATATATATATATATATATATATATATATATATATATATGTATAGGACTGAACTTGAGTAAATGTGTAGTTACTTTCAACCATTAATAGTAGACCTTTCTTCACTCTGCTTCATTTAGATTTAATGTTTTCTGACTGTTGTCACACTAGGAAAATCATAAATCAATCATAAATGATGTAGATGGCTGAATTCCATTTAGCTGCTTTGCTGTCTGGGTCATTGTATTGTGCATGCTGGCTCTCTGCCATGCTGTCATGACTTACTGGGACACTCAAGCCACAGACCGTGTTTCTATTGTTTTCTATTGTCAAATGATGGGAAGACATACCATAAAAACTCAACAGCAGCATAGACCATGGCACAACTCAGGTCTGGTGTGTCTACCTCCTTAAAGAAGGAGAAATCTCCTCATCTGGCCAGGACACTGAAAAGACAGTTTTGTGTTGGGTGCTGATTGAAATGAATTACACAGAGATTTTATTTTGAAAAATGGGTAAGTAGGACATTTTGAATGTATCATCTGTAAAGTGCCTTGAAAAATCTCTAAAATCTCAATTTGAATTTGTGTGTGGGCGGATAATTCCCCAAAGCCCATCTTCATCTGCGCCTAGCTGGTTGATTTACACACATGCAGCCAGAAAGATTTGTCTCCAACCATGGAGCAGAAATAGAACGAAAAACACACTCATCCTAACATTTTCTGGTGGGGAGCACATGTTTTTTTTTTTATGATCAGAATACTAATACCAAATCAGTGCTGTGACTGACACACCCTGCAGGAGAAAATGGATAAAGTCTACCTGCAATGACAGTCAACAGACACTTCCTTTGTTTGTTTTTTCCTCAAGCAGAATTTGAATTAAGAGAATAGTTGCAAAAAGGGAAGACAAAGTAGGACATAGCTTCTCAGTCTACAGTTGTAACAATAAAGTTTGCCTTAAACCTGCAAAGATATTGTATTACTGTATGGCTCCTTCATGTGAATCTCTCCAGAGCCTGAACCTGAACACCTCCTTCAGTTGACTGCACTAGGATCTACTCTTAGTTTATTTTTTAACATCCAGCTTCTGAGTAAATCCACTGGCTCCTAAACACCTTTTCTTTCCATCTCAACTGAGAACTCCACAAAAACGTCTCTTCCGTGTCCTCTCATCAGTCTAACCTTTTCGCATTCGCACAATCCCGACGCTCAATGCCACGGCTCAGACTGGAAAAGTGACATTAGACTGCTCAGTGCAGGTACTAATGTGAGGATTAAACAGAGATTAACAAGCTCGTCTTAATTCCATTAAAAGGATCTCTACTATGCTAGGCTAGTGAAGACGTTAGAACAGCCTGTGCATCTAGTAATGTAAGAAACAACAAAAAATGCTGATGTAATTTAACATTTTTTATTAAAATGAGTATGCTGTGTGTGGAAAATGGACAAGCTTTTTAAGAAATATTTTTATTTGTGCATAAAAATATTACAGTACATAGACAATAAGTATTATAGAAAAGTCCATAACAAGTTCATAACATTTATGGGGGAAAATAGTTTCACATTGACAGGAGTAGACAGTTTCAGACAGCTCAGTATCATCGCCCCCCCCCTCTTCTGTTTTTCAGATGGTTCGGTCCAGTGCAATAAGCGAGGAGGGGAATGCTGGGAAAGTAAAGCTGTGATTACAAAAAGTCAAAAATGTGTAAAGTAGGTAGAGCATGTGTCCAAATGTGTGATTTAAATCAAACCAAATAAATACAGTTTTGCTTCAAAGGTTTAATCACATTTGTCATTTAAATGTCAGTATCTTTTTTTTCAGCTTCTTCTGTTGTCTGATTTCATTTTTTTTATTTTCCTTTATCTCTTTTAATATGAGTCTAATTCTGTGTAAAATGATCCTCCATAAACGTCACTGTTCATCTCCTAATGAACACACTGATAACTGATGGTACAATGGTTAACTGTTTGGTGAATGATTGTTATTCTGGTTTACAACCACCGATTATTTGTGCAAGACCACAGGACTCATGTTTAATGGGTGGTTTTGACTCTTTATACAGTAATATAGTTTGTAGTTGTCATTTGTGTGAACTTACATTTTATTAAGATGTGTTTCCTTTTGTATTATGATCCCTCAGACAGGGTTTTTATACAGGCCTGGAAGGCATCTATCAGATCTTTACAACCCTCTGCTCCTTTCTCTCTGACACTGAAACACAAAGCCAAATTTACAAACCACTTACCAATCTCTGCACATATAACAAGGTTTCAGTTAGAATTGTGCAAATTACATGATGTGGAGATGTGGAGAAACATAAAATAAAAACACCTGGAACTGTGGAGAACATACTATAAGGAATATTAGTCTAAATGTGCATCAAATGGATTATTGCAGTACAGTAATAAGTACTTGAACTCAAAGCCCCACAGCTGCTCTTATCTGCATCTGATAATAACAAGAGTGAGTAATCTGTAGAGCAGCTCCACTAACACTAATCACCACTGCACGTGGACACACACCAAATGTCTGTCGCTTCTTGCATGTAATACGAAGCAACAGCAAGGAATGTGCCGGACCTCTGCAATAGGTCATACATGTGGACACCTATTTTAAACCTCGGGTCTATTTATGTTTCTCACAAAATGTATGTTAAATGTCATTACAGTTAGTCATATGATGTAGAGTGGATTGCTAACAGTTGTGAACAAGTATTACATTACATTACCTCCAATTAGACTTAATGGTCAGCGCAAAGGCACTCTTAAAAGTTGAGCCCGGATAAGAAGTTAATGTGAATTGCAGTGGATATCATGCTCTCTAATGAAGACTGGCCAAAAGGACGTAATAAAAAGTGACCAGTATATAGCTGGAACCCAAACACAGCTAATGAATCTTCCTCGAGGGGATAAAGTTCTACAAAGACACTCTGTACAGCCACCAAAGTCTGTCACACTGGCTGAAGAAAATGTAATGATTAATTTTACAATTTTTAAATGTATGCTTATTTGTATGAGCAGCATTTTCAGCATCTTGTCATTCCTGTCAGAACTCACCATTTGTCAATGTCCTCTTTGATAACCTGGCATGGCGCTGGCACGGCTTCGTTAGAGTCTGGCATGTTGACAGAAGAGAGCTGGAGTTTGTGGAGGTGCACTGCTGCCCTGTCTGCAGTCAAGTATGGATACAGATTAGTTACAGAGATGAAGGGAAAGGCGGCAAGGACAGGGAGGGAGGAGGCATGACACTGACTGAGTATGATAAGCTCAAAAGAGGGAATCTGATTTAAATTAATCACATGCAAGAGAAGTTTGAGTAGCCTATTATTTATTTTATTTACGTTTGATATTCTTTGCCAACCTATATAATCTAGGTATTCTTAAATTCTCTCATTCCTGTCCTTTGTTTTCCAGTCTTTCTAATGAATATGCAGATAGCTGACCTTTTGAGTCAAGCATTATGCATTACAAAGGCCTCATAATGCATCTAAAACTCACTACAGGGGAGGGCACTTTCCTGAAAAGAGATTGGGGAGCCTGACTTTATTTCACACTGTTGGCTTAAGAGGTTGAGCTGAGAGTTGTGGCATTTGTTTAACTGGTAAACGTAGAATTAGCATTGAACATGCCATTAGAAATGCAACAGCCTGAAAACAAACCCGAATATAAAAGATAAAAATAAAAGTACATGTGGGTCACATTAGTGAGGTCAATCCATACAGGAACACACATTTGTTTCATGTGACAAAGTACAATAAACTGAGATTGACATGATGATTAAAGAACAATCTCAACATGTATTGTATCGTATTTCATGATTATATTGTATATTCTACATAAAATAATGTTTATATATAACAGTGAGATTCTCCCAAAGAAGAATAAATAAGATGAGATAAATTTTTCTACGAGTTTATTAATATTTATGGGTCCTCAAAGTCTAAGGATAATTCATTTTATTGTACAAAATATTTAATGATGAAATAAAATGAACCTAGGTGTTTGAATGGACTTTAAATGTATATATGTATAAGTATATTGTGCAAGATGATACACCGCTGCATCATTTTATTTTCTACAGTTACAGCTCATTCATAATGACACAGGGAAATGTGACCGACTGGTCAAGAGACGTTAAAGTCACAAGTGTTTTCATCAGCATAATACAAGAGGTACCAGAAATATGTGCCCACTATGCATGTTATAGATATTGTAGGACAAAACAGTATGACAGAACACAGCAGATACTTTAGTTTTGCACACACACAGTGCACAAAAGGTGTCTCAAAATGTGCAAAATCTGAAATGGATAAAATATTGTAGTCTAGTATTTTAGTTACAGCCTTTAACTTCAACACTAGAGGGCAACACATACACACAGTGATGAATTACTGCACAAACAGGCCTCCACAGTGTGTGCAACATTATTACCTGTAAAGAAGTCACATTTGCGTTCAGCAATTTATCTAGTTTAGATGTCCATAAGATTTTCTAAAAACATATCATAGGTGGTGCGTGGTTACAGGTTGATACGGTGGTCAATCTAATTACAGTGCCTCAGAAAACAGTGGTCACAAACACCAAAGATATGAAACATGAGCAAGAGCAAAGCTGCCTCAGCTCATAGTGATCAACGATTCCTCCTCCTTTATAATCACCATAAAATCCAGTGTGCCATCTGCTGGCGAGCAAATCAAGTGCATATGGGGTCTGGCAGACAGGTTCTCCAAATACTAAAATTAGCACACAAAAAAAAGGCCTGAAACAGGTCTTGGTATCTTGGCATATCTGAAGGGAGAAAATACCCCATGTTGGCATGCTGATAAACGCCAAGCTGCAGCCTTTTTAATTAATTAGACATCTGATTAGAGGAAATACCTCTGTTTCTCAAACAGGCTGCAAGATTTGGATGTTGAATTTGTGATTTTTTTTTTATCTGGTTATTGCTGGAAATACTTTTGCACTCGAATGCGTCTCAGCCAATGGCAGCGTTCAATACAAACAGCTGACTCCTTTTTTGTGTGTTGTTGTTCGTGTAAAAAAAAAAAGGAAAAAAGTAGTCTAAATTCATAATTAGCCTATCAATGATATGGAGATATAGAGAAAAAAAGGTGCAGCGCTTGTTTGGCAGACTGTGGGTTGGTGAATGGAGGTCACCGCAGACACTCAGTGAGTCTCAGCGGAGAGACAGAGAGGGGGAGAGGGAGGACGGACAGCGGCCAGCCGCCTTCAAAAATGGCGTCTCCGGAGGAAAATGAGTAAAAAATATTAAAACGCGGCCTGTTTTCTCTACGCTTCCTCGTTCGGTATTCGTCTACTTTCACACTCTTGCTGTAGTTTTTTTAATCACTGCGGTTAAACGCCGTCGTCGCTTTTACGTGAATGGCTAAAACGAGCGGAAAAATGGGGAGCGAGCATTTGGGGAAATAAAAGCAGCCCTGTTTTATTTTGATGCGTCGTTACTGACAGCTAGCATCTGCTGCTAGCCTCACAAGCTCCGGAGAAAGGGAGATAGAGAGAGAGACACAGAGAGAGAGGGGGGGTGGGAACGATTTGCATGCAAAGGGAAGAAGACGAAGAAAAGGTTTTGTTTTTTTGTTGTTGTTTTTTTTAAATTGGGGATTTCTTTGCTCCTCATCTATGGGGGATGATTGGTACCAACGTGGCCCCGTCGATTGCAATCTTTTTTCTGGTGCTAGCATCGTAGCAAAGACTACTAGCCTAAAGAAAGGGGAGGAGAGACGGTGAAAAAGGACGCATTCAAATCAAATGTTTATCAGCAATTCGCCCATCACCGGCCCAATCCGCGGCATCTTCATCATGACCGAGACTGATTTTGGACTAAATCTGCATTCGTGGAAATGATAAACGTGAAAGGCGTAGGAAAAGGAGAAAGACTGGCTTTTTTTGGAGGTGGTTGGATTATAACCCCGTAGACCCCCCTCTTTTTTTCATCCAGCTTTCTCCTCCTCCCCTCCATTTCTCTTTCAATATGCTGTTTTCCACTCCTGAGGACTTGCTTATGAAACCGGGGAAAATAGCCTGAAACCGAGAACGGGAAAGACTGGATTTTTTTTCCGTAATCTGCTCTGCGACGTTCTCGTTGCTTTCGTCCTCATCGCACACATTGTACAGCCACATAAATGGATAGAAATTACCCGGGAACAGGATTTGGTGATTTGGGCGCAGGAGCAGGATGGAGTTACGAGAGATCGGCAAAAGCAAGGTATGCATTGGATCTAGACAATGTGCATGCATCATTGGTACTTTGCAGGGCACGATGTGTGGCCCATGTAAACAAATTGTCGCCATTGGGTTCATATATAGTGCCATGCCCTGCCATTATGTGTAGTGCATTGTCATCCAAATAGTTGCATAGTAATAATATTATAAACAGGAATGGAGCTAGTGTGCGTGTCGTGGGGGTGGGCGGGGTGGAGAAAGGAAAAGGTTGGGGATATGAATTGTGTGATTGACAGACAGACGTGGGTTTTTGGTGGACCTGGCGGGTTGGAGGTGGGGGTATGTCTGGAGCATCCATAGGAATTATTGTTCCCCGTGTGTGTGTGTGTGTGTGTGCAGGCCTGGACACAGACCCTGATAGATAAATTCACTGGATTGATAGCAACTGCGAAGAGTGCAGACGCAGCAAACCCCCTTCACAGCAGCCCCCCATGACAGACATCAACAAGAAGAACTGATACATATTAACCGGGATGATGCATTTAATGCAATTTATTTAATTGCTACGCTTTAAATAAAATGGGAGGGGGGGGGGATAAAAATCTTGAGGTGGAGCTGGTGCCATATTCTGAGATTTCTAATGCATTTTTTTTTTTGCCAAAGCGTGATCTAGATAATTGGTGATCGTTTTGTGTTAATTTGCATAATTAAATTGTGGAATATCCCCACTGCACCAAACTTGCATTTTATCATTCGTCTTAAATTAAAACAAAACAACCAAAAAAAAAAAAAGCCCAAGGTGAATTATTTAATTATTATTTTTTTTAAATAGCCAGGACTGTGCAAGAGGTAGCTCTGTCTTTTAGCTTTACGTTAGCATGCATGCTAGCGTTATGTTGCATGGAAGTCAGTCGAGGCCTGTGAACGCGAGCATTATTATCATCTTTAGCCGCACATATTTGAGATGTATGGACCCGGCGTTAGCTACCTGCTCATACTCCAAAGCCACCGTGTTTCTGTGGGACGTGATATTTGGCTAAACAAACCTGGCTAGTTGCTGGTGTTTGCATGCAGCTTAGCATGCATTTGCGTCGACTTGCACCATCCAGCTGTTAGCTACATCAACATAATCAATTGTTGGAGAGACACGAATCGTTTGTCTTTGGTGTAAATCGACTAGGCTGTATTTTTAACGTGGTTTTAAACCTGCACATTGGTTATGAATGGTTTATTTACACGTTAAAAAAAAGACTGGCCTTGCTGTTTGGGCCTAGTCTCTGCATTTCTACCATAGCTGCTGTGCATTGCTGCTAGGCGGTGCTACTAAAAGCAAAAATGCTAGCATGTTATCCAGCCAGCCAGCCACGCATTTCATCTGTCCTTACTCATGCAAAGTTCTGCAACTTACAAATCCTCAGTGTTGAATAAGAAGCGTATTTAGTTTATAAATGTCTAAATTATATAGTTGTTGGGTCTTGTGGGTCCATTATTATAATTACAAATGATCTATCCCATTATTTTTGCATACCACTTAGAATTGATGGTTTGACACTTTTGCATCTGCTGTGATACACTTTGTTATAAAGTTTGCAATTCAGATATGAATGATTAATGTAGATTTTCACCTCATTTAATGTAAATATCAATCAGACTCATCAGGTTTGTTTTTTTTCACATGTGGAGAAGTTGCACATGGAGACCAAACAAATGAGTTGACATGTGATGTGTGTATTTTTAATTGAAGAACAATTCACTTCCATGTCACAATTTTTGTGTTTTTACCCAAGACTAGACAGTCTTTTCTCAAGGGTCACATTTTGGGAACAGATTAGGTTTATGTAAATGTACTCTGAAATTAATGACACTTGACAATCCCACCCCCATTCCCCTTTTCTCTGTAGTCTTGTATATGGGAGTTCCAGATCATCCCACCCTGAGTCTGAGCTCCTTCACCGACAAGCCTACGCCACCCCACACCCTCTGCAGGGCTATGCCACCAATCACCACCCAGGGAGCTCTGGCCAAGGCGGGGCTTGGGGAGCAGCTGGACGGAGTTTGGGTGAGATAAATGTCATACCTTCCATGTCACCACCATAAGGGGCCCCGGCAATGAATTATTGTGTGTCTCCTTGCAGGCCCTGGTAGATTATTGTCATTGAAAAATGGGCACATTATATCTCAATTGAGTTGAAGCTCTAGATGTTAAAGCCTGAAGTCACAGATTCATCTCATACAGTCTACCAATTTCTTCAGGGTTATTTTCAGTAACAGAGGTTAATGTATGTATATTTGCACTCAGGACTGCTGATGTCCTCATTCAAATTTACCTGTGTGACAACAGGCTTGTAAAATAAACTTATATTAATTATATTGTTTACTTTGATTATGTATATGATTATATCTACATAATGGTCGTAAATATTTGCATTCTTAATCAGTGAACAGATTTTCATGGTTGCGTCTCTCCTTCCCACAGGTCTGTCGGGGCTCTTTGACACTGGCCTGCACCACGCCAGCCCCTCTGCCCCAGATGCCTCCGTCATGAATCTGATCTCAGCCCTGGAGTCCCGGGGTCCCCAGCCTCCACCTTCTGCCTCCTCCCTTCTCTCCCAGTTCCGCACACCATCCTGGCAGACAGGTGGGACTGTGTTAGATCTTCCCTCATGTGTTAACATTCAAACAGGCCCCGCAGTCAATATGACATTTAAAGAACCTCACAATGCTTGGCTGCATTATTATTCTGACAGTGGTGCTATTGGAGCATGTTCATATGAAATTTAAGCATTTTACTGTACTTGTTGAATACTTTTTAAATCTCTTTTTTTACCTTTCATTATTTCATAATTTAAATGACAGCTTGATGGATAATAAGTACAATATGTCTTCCTCTTCCTAACAGCGATGCACACGCCTGCTCCTCCTGAACTATTCATCTCTGGAGCCCTTCCTGGCTCTGGCTCCTTCCCCTCCTCCTCAGCTCTCTCAGCCTATCAGCATCCGGCATCCTTCTCCAGCCGCTCTTTCCCTACCGCCTCCCTTTCCCTCCAGGATACACCCACGTTTAGTCCCACATCCAATGGCCTGCTCTCCCCACACGACCCCTTACTACACATCAAGGCTCCTTCCCAGTCTAGCCTGGGTTTTGATAGACTCCTGTCCTCGCAGGGTGCTGCTGCAGCTGCCTATAGGGGCAGCCAGGATCCCACGAGTGCCACATCTGCCCAGGCGTCCTCTGCCAGGCATCTGCAGTCACACCAGTTCAACCTGCTGTCATCACAGCTCCAGGACCAGTCGTCCCAGTTGTACAATGCATCAGTCTTTTCCTCAGCCCAGCCCCAACCTCAGTCCCAGTCCCAGTCCAATTCGGCTCAGGAAAGGGCTGTGCCCCGGCAGGACAGTGTTATCAAGCACTACCAACGGCCCACGCCAGCTCAGTCGCAGCTCTCATCTTCTGCTGCCCACTCCCTACAGCACTACCTCAGCTGTGGAGGGGCAGGGTACCAGCAGATCGCCACCCACCACAGGCACGCTGGCCTTTCTTGTAGCCCACTGGGCGACCAGAGCCCCTCATCTGATCACAAGCCCACTGCACGCACTGAACAATATCGGCCAATTATTCAGCCCCCTTATTCCTCCTCGTCTTCTTCCTCGTCTTCTTCTTCAGCTGGGAAAGGTACCAAAAGCAGCTCCAGCAGTGGCTATTCTTCTGCCAGTTCAGCATCATCATCAAGAACTCCTCACACGCCCCCCTCTGCTTCCTCTACATCCTCTTCTTCATCCTCTTCTTCTGCCACCTCTGGGGCTCATCCTTCCAACTCAATCCCCACCTCCAGCTCCAGCGCAGCCCCTTCCAGGCAGCAGCCACCCCCTCAGCCGGCTCCACCTCCCCCGGCTCCTCAGCAGCAGCAGCAGCCTCCTTCCACATCCAGCTCGGCCCCCCAGTCTCTCCCCAAATCCTGCCTCTCAGGCTATGGTTCTCCTGTGCCCCCAGTGAAGACCCCCACCTCTGCTCTTACTGGTCAGACCCCACCCCAACAACAAACGCAATCATATTCACCTAATCAGCCCCCTACTTCCCACCTGGCTCAGTCCTACGGAGGCTTCAGCTCACCACAAGCTCAAGACCTGAGCTCAGGTACAGGTGGGAAAGGCTATGGCAGTTTAGGAGGGCGGAGCCAGTCATACTCCACTGATATATACTCTGACTCTGCTTATGGATCACTTCCATCCTCTCTGGGTGGAGCTGGAAGCCCATCACTAGGCTATGGTGCCCCAGGTCACTCCCCTGCCCTTTTAAGGTCAAGTGGTTCATCAGGTAGTGGAGCATCTGGGGGAGGAAGCAGTAGCGGCACAGGAAGTGGGAACTCTGGGTCAGGAGGAGGTGCAGGAAATAGCATGACCAATGAGAGAGGTGGAGGTGGCAGTGGTGGAGGGTCTTATCATATTCCAGATTCTAGCCCCTCTCCATCCGGCAACTCAGGCATCATCCGTCCAGGGTTGCACTCCCCAGTGCCCACCTGCCCCACACAATCTCCAGGAGGTGCGGGCTCTAATAAATACATCTCTTCAGTTCTCTCCCCGACCTTTCTAGCCTCCCCACAGGGCTACCCTGATACCAGAGGCCCTAGCTCTCAACCTCAGCCCTATCATTCCACCTCCTCAAAACCTAAGGCGGACACATCCATGCTAGGAGTGGGCTCTCAGAGATCCCAAGAAGAAGTAGATGACGATGATGAGTTCTTGATCCAGCACCTACTGCAGGCGCAAGCAAGTCCTGCTCCCCAGGCTGCCCACCACCATCCCCAACAACCACCCCCGCAGGCATCCCAACAAGCACCGCCTCAGCCCCAGTCAGTGCCACCAACCACTGATTCAGGCAAAGGGCTGAGCTATGACATGGGTAAGACCTCTGAGGAGAGGTACCACCCCCAGAGTGTCATACGTACCCACAGTGCCACATCCACTGCTGGAGTAGGTAATGCAGGGTCTGGAGGGTCCATCTCAGGGCTGGAGAACCAGCTGGAGATGTCACTAAAGAAACAGCAGCAACAACATCAACAGCACCATCATCAACAGCAACAACAACAGCAGCAACGGAACGAGAGGGCTGTCGGAAGCAGCAGGAGCAGTGGAGGGAGAGGCAGCGCTGAACAAGTGCACTCCCACCTCCATCACCATGACAACCTAGGCTCGGTAGTCCACTATGGGAGGGGCGATCCGTACACCCAACACTCCCTTGCTCCCCAACATTCCTCACACAGTCAGCATGTGTCTTCACACGCGCAGATACCGTCCCATACTCAAATGGAGCTCCAGAAGAAGCCACAGGAGCGTGCTGAAATCCCTTATCCTCGGAAAACGCCGGAAGTCCAGCAACAGCATTCCCAGTCTCAAGCTGCTGCCTCTCTCATGGACTCCCCCACTGATCAGTCCCGTCAACCACCACACCTGCTGCAGTCAGTGTTGTCCCACACCACCCGCAACAAATTGGAACCTCATCAACAGCACCACAAGATGGACTCCCATCGGCAACACCAACAGCATCACAAAATGGACTCCCACCAACAGCATCAGCAACACCCAAAAATGGACTCCCACCCTCAGCACCAACAACACCAGAAGATGGACTCCCATCAGCATCCACAGCACCACAAAATTGATTCTCACTCACAACATCAGCAGCACCATAAAATGGACTCTCATCCCCAACAACAGCAGCACTCTATTAACCAACAGCAAGCTGTAATGGAAAGTGCTGGTGGGGCACTTGGCTCAAATAAACATCAGGCTCAGTCTCAGTCCCAAACCACCCAACTCCAGCTTCAACTCCAGTCCCAGGCTTTGGAGGTGGCAGCGGCTCACTACAACCACGGACCCCCTCCACATCAGCATGAACAGAGCCAGGTTAAACAAAGCTCAGTGGTATCTTCCTTGGACATGCTGGAGCGCTCCCTTTCTCAGACCTCCAGTACAGACGTAGCTGTTGCAGAGGACAGACGCGGTGGAGCAGGCAGCGGGGGAAGGGGTGGAGGTAGCAGCGAGCGCCACAGACAGCAGGAGCAGCAGCAGCAGCAGAGGCAGCACCCATCCCACCACCACTCACAGCAGCACTCGGCCTCTGAACTCCACTCATTCCTCTCTGAGCCCGATATCGGTTTATCCACCCCATCTCACATGCACCATCTTTCTCAGCACCACCCGCAGCAGCAACAACAGCAGCACCCCAGCTCTCAACACCAACCAACCCACCCTCATCACCCTCACAATCAACCCCACCCACACCATATACCCCCACCAACTGCTTCAGCCCACTCCCAGTCTCAGTCTGACCCACAGCAGCCACTCTCATCTCAGCTCACCCCTCAGCAGAGTCAGCTGGACCAACAGCGCTCAGAGCAGCACCAGTTTGACACAGTCAGCCCAGTGGAGAAAGCAGACCAGAATCAGCAGAGTAATCGCTTTGTACCTCTAACTTCCATCTGCTTCCCAGACTCCCTCCTTCAGGATGAAGATCGCTCCTTTTTTCCAGGAATGGAAGACATGTTTTGCGCAGAGGACTACAAGTCGAGCTGTGCAGGAGGTGCAGGACCGGGGCAGGAGGAGATGAATGAAAGTCACGCCGGGCAAGATGGAATGGATTCCATGAAAGGTGGACAGAGCGCAGGTGGAGCAGGGGGAAGTAGCGGAGCTAGCTATGACATAATGGGTCACCATGGTGGAGATCAGGGTTATGAACCATACTGTCATGGCTTGGAAGAACCCAGCAATAACACCATGACTCTGGATCTAGACTCCCTTAAAACCCATGAGCTCCCTTCCACTGTCAACACTGAACAGCTAGGATTGATACAGTCTCAGGCCCCAGCTATGGGTATGGGCGCCAATACGGCTGGTCCCAACACCTCTGGAGCTAAATTGACCGCTGGGCCTGGAGGAGCTAGTGCAGGACCTGGTTCAGGAGGCCTCCAATCTCCCATTTTCTGCTCATCTCGTCCCAAGAAGCTCCTCAAATCCAGCTCTTTCCACCTGTTAAAGGAGCGCAGAGACCCCAACACACTGCCTAAGAAAAGTTACGCTCAAGAATATGAGTTTGAAGATGATGAGGATAAAGCCGACCAGCCAGCGGACATCAGGTTGAATAGCCGGAGGCTCCCAGACCTGTTGCCAGACTTGGTGTCCAGCTGCAGAAAGGGAGGAGGAGGAAGTGGGTCTCTCAGTCCTTTAATGGGTGACATTGACTTCTACCACTCCTCTGGCTACTCCTCTATGGGTTCACACACTCTTATGTCTCAGGATGCACCCAAGAAGAGAGGCCGAAAGCCTACAAGACCCAAGAGAGAAGGACCCCCTAGGCCAAGAGGCAGGCCTCGCATCCGTCCAATGCCTGAGCCCTACACTCCACGAGGGATGATGGGGGAGATGGGTGGAACGACTGTTGGTGGTGGATTCAACGTGGAGGGACGAGGTAGGGGTAGGGGCCGTGGAAGCAGAGGTAGAGGAGGAAGGAGGGAGGATATGTACATGGAAATGAGTGGGAAGGAGCAGGATCAGATGCACCACCATCACCTCCATCAGCAACAGCCACAGCAGCTCCATCACCAGCCCCAACAGCAGCTACACGAGCCTATACCACCTCTGAAGGTGAGTGGAATTCAGTAGAAAAGGGTCGGTTTTATCACATCGCCTTGTTTTTAAAGTAGTGAGGGTCTGCTTGTGTGGTGGAAGGAAAAGTCAAACAATACCTACACCTTTTGTAGTTTGTGTTACCTATGCATGACTGCCACTAGCCAATAGGATCTCTTTAATTTTCTCATTTTCTTTTTCTGTTTTATTTTCAAACTAGTCAGATTTATGGTTAGGGTCAGTCGGTCCTGTTATTTAAAGGGTCAACATTTTATATTTCCCACCCTGGTTTTCCTAGTTTGTGTAATATCTTTACATTCAGGCAAAGTTACTTAAAATTTTACTATTTTCTTTCATTTTAGATCAAATTACCAATCGGTACCCTATCGTCATCCGATGCCTTGCTGAGGACGGACTCTTTGTCTGGTACGGACCCCGCTTTGTCGGATGGCTCAGTGGGCTCTGCTCCCTCACTTGGTTTAAGTCCTGGTCCCCCATGCAGCACTGACAGCACCAGAAGTCAGGACAAGAATAAGCCGAAAAGCCAGATGATGAGTGAAGGAGTGGATGAAGAGGGACTGGAGGACAGGGTAAGGATTATATCCTTGCTATGCTGAACGAAGAACACTAAAAATTTAAATAAAGCTGAATACAGATTTATTTTCTTGTTAGTTGTAGACTTTACTGCTTTTGGGCTGGTATTTGAGTGTGAATTTTTTTTTTTTGTATTGCTTGCAGAGCGATGAGAAGGACTCTGAGTCCAAGGCTGGTTTCGTCGCTTCATTCTTGGACTTCCTCAAGACAGGGAAGAGACCTCCAGGTTTAGACATCTCACCAGGAATGGAACCTGACAATGGTGAAAACTCACCCTGTAAATCAGGCGGTCTGCGTCCACTGTCTCCTGCACCTCCTCCTCCACCACCCCCACCTCCTTTCGGCGATAGTGAAGGTAATGGAGGTCTGGCTCTGGGCAACTGCTCCAGCCCCAAGCGCTTGGAAGATGAGCTGAAGAGGAACCTGGAGACGTTGCCTTCGTTCTCCTCTGATGAGGAGGACTCCGTCGGAAAGAACCAGGACCTCCAGAAGAGTATCTCCTCAGCCATTTCTGCTCTGTACGACACTCCTCAACTAACCTCTAACATCCAGCCCCCGCTATCTCCTCCGCCTCCTCAGCCCCAGCCTCAGCCCACCCAGTCCCCACTCACTCCCACACTGCAGCCCCCAACACTTAGCCCGCAGCCTGCCATGCATACCCCACATTCCCTGCCCCAGTCCAACGAACCTGATATCCTCCAGCCAGAAGATGGAGACATGGATGAGAACAAAGAGGAGGAGGAGGAAGAGGAGGAGGAGGAGAATGAGAATGAGGAGGAGGAGAGGAGCACAGGAGGGGATGGCGAGAGTGATATCACAGAGGAGAGAGAACCACTGCTGGAAACCCTGGGTGCCCCTAATCTTGACGGTAAGGCTGGGAGTTAACTTTTTATTCATCGCATGTCCCATTTTCTTGCACATTGATTTTTCTGTAGCTCAGCTTAAGTAAATTAATATTTTCCCCTCAGGCTGAGCTATTGCTGTATTTTTAGTCCAGTAAATCGCCCCGTTACGTATTTGGTTTGAAGTATTTGATTAAATTCTTGTGGCTGGTTTGACATTGTGGCAAATTGACCTTAACCTTAATCTTGCCCTGCTTTCTTTCCAGCGTCCGTCCCCGAGATTCCTCCAGCACCAGCAACTCCTGAACCTCCCTCTGTCCCTCCATCTCCCGCCTCCTCCACCTCATCTCCTTCTCACTCCCCGCTCCCTCCCCTCTCGCTCCCCTCACCCCTCCCTCCACCAGAAGAACAACAGGAGAATTCCCAGCCTCCGAGCCCCGTTGCTCCCACGTCCCCCTCGCCGCCACCTGCACCACTCGCTACTCTCTCTCAGCCGGCCACTCCTCCTCCACCTCCTCCTCCTCTTCCTCCTCCTCCGACTTCCCCTCCTCCCCCAACTGCACCACAGAAGGAGTCTCCCATGCCATCTCCGGAGTCACCCGCTTCTCCTGAAGAGCCCCCACCGCCTAAGATCACCTCCCTGCACCTTGCCCAGAAGCAAGAAGATGCTGCCATCGCTGGCGAGAGTGAGGAGGATGAGAGCGAGAGTGGAGGAGAGGGCATCTTCAGAGAAAGGGACGAGTTTGTGGTGCGGGTGGAAGACATTCGAACCCTCAAGGTATTTATGAGAATGTGTCTTGTTTTGTGTATTGACAGAATCGTAAATAAATTTAAACTAATCGTAAATTATTTGAGCTAAAACTCATTACGTTGATAAATGTGTCAATGCAGGCTAGAAATTGAACAATCTATCTCTAAAGTCAATGAAAAACCATGGGGGACAGTCACTTAGTGCAGTAAAATGAGTTGAACTCTGAGTCCTTCAATAGCTGCCAAGTTGCAGAGACATTTTATAGTTAACCTGTGTGTCATGTGTTTGGCCACAGCTGGCCCTGCAGATGGGGCGTGAGCCTCCACCCATATGGAGGGTTCAGAAAGCCCTGCTGCAGAAGTTCAGCCCCGAGATCAAAGATGGTCAGAGGCAGTTCTGCGCCACGAGCAACGTAAGTTCACACCAGGGCCTCTAATCTAACCACATAATCTAACTGTCTCGTTTCACAGTCCTAGCTGCAACCTTGAATGAAATGACTGTACTTCATGCTCTAATGCATGTATATAGATAGATTCTAACAGACAGTATTGTCACAGCATGTACTAATGTATTAATTCAATCTTTATATCTTGTTTCCGACTCAGTATCTCGGCTACTTTGGAGATGCCAAGAGGCGATACCAGCGAATCTATGTCAAGTTTCTGGAGAATGTGAACAAGAAGGACTATGTCAGAGTCTGCTCTCGGAGACCTTGGCGCAGAGCCACACCTGCTCTCAGGTACCAATATTTGCAGTATCAAAAATCCTATTCATATTAAATGAACATTTGCTAGCTGTAGCTGGGGGTGAAATCACATTGCCCAGATCAGGGAGGCATGGGCTGCTTTTTAGAGCCAGGCTTGGGAGAAGGCCTCCCAGATGAGTGCCTGAAGGCCAGAATGCAAAAGAATGATTTGGAACCACTACCATGTGGTGAAGGAGGGTGGTCTTGGTTGACTGAAAAGTTTAATTAAAAGTTTTTGGCATTCTGTTAAATTCGAAAGTGTTTTTTTTCTTTGACTCACAGACGCCAGTCGCTCCCCAAAATGGCTTCCCCTCCTGCAAGCCAGGTGCCACCAAGAGTCGCTGAGAAAGAGGAGAGAGTGACTCCACCAGTGCAGCGTGAACAGAGGGAGAAAACAAGAACAGCAACCGCAACAACAAAAGAACAACGGGAGAAGAAGGAGGCTCCAGCTGCTGTGCTAAAATCTAAGGAGAAAGAGAGAGAGCCGGAGAAGGAGAAGGAGAAGCGAGTACAGCTGCAGCAGGACAAAGTGGAGAAGCGTGCTGCGGCAGCAGAGCGAGGTAGAGCGAAGGAGGAGAAGAAAGCAGTGGAGAGGAAGGAGAAGGAGAAGGCTGAGCGTCCACCCAAGTCCAAGCCAGCCAAAGTTAAGGCAGAGCCACCACCGAAGAAGAGGAAGAAGTGGCTGAAAGAAATCCCTTCATCATCTGACTCGGACTCATCGGAGGAGGCAGCTAGTGAGAATGAAAGTGAGATGCCATTTTGAATCTTTGCGCTTGCATTTTTGCGGTTGTTGTTTCTGTCCAAGTTTGGTTTTGTATAGTTTCAAACTTTAGCTGTCTTCCACTTAGTGCCAGTGAAAGGCGGAGTGAACAACCGTGCCATGAGGGAGATGTTCAGGAGCTACGTGGAGATGCTGGTCAGCACAGCCCTGGACCCTGACATGATCCAAGCCCTGGAGGACACAGACGGTGAGAACTTTTACTTTAGAAATGTTACAATTTAAGCCTACTTTTTTAGAAATCTACTGACATGTAAGTAGTAGAGAATGTATGTGTAAAGAAATCTCTAATCTAATCTAACCCGGTCTACAAAATCTACATTGAAACAGCTGTATTGAGGAATTTTGATGGTATTTTCCGAAGTGGCTTGAGTGTACAGTTTGGGCAGGTTGAATAAACATCACTGCTGATAAGTAGCAGCTGCCAACAAACTACGCTTGGAAAGCAGGGGAATTGTTATACGATTCTGTAGCATATTCAGATGAATCATTTAATGGTTTTGGAAATACAAATAAACCAGGAGTGACAGGCTGACGGGAAGCCCCGGGAATGCTGATAGATAAGCAGCCGGAAAGAGCCGCTTTGAATCTGCCCTTGGCATTAAAATGATTGGCAGCTACATGAATGATGACTAATGAAACTTCCTCTACCTCGATTGGCCACCAGATGAGCTTTACCTCCCACCAATGAGGAAGATTGACAGCATCCTCAGCGAACAGAAGAGGAGGTTGTTGAGGAGAGTCAGCATGAGCTCTCAGCACCAGGTAATCTTTCCTGAATGTACCGCTTCTCTCTCTCTCGGGCCCTCACGACTGAAATCTTTGATTTTCTTTTCAAGATTTTTCAGATCGCTGTGTTCCCATCATTTTAAGCTGAAACCCTTTTTTATATTCTGTAGAATATGCTGATAAATGTGGTGCAGCAGACAGTAGATCATGACTATCAAGGAAAAATATCAAAACTTTGAGTCCAGTTCTGCAGGCTTAACTCTTTCTTTTCATTTCATGCCATTCATTGTAAATTCACATCACCTTATATTCTGACATGTTGTCTGCTAAATTATACAGAACATTTCGGTAAAGATATCTTGTTGTTTGCCAGCTTCTGACTTGTATCCCTCTTTCTTGACAGGAGGTCCTGCATGCTTACCCCCAGATCATTGTAGACCCCCTGGACTCAGGAGTGGTGAGGGTGCGGCTAAGCGGGGACGCTTACAACCGCAAGACACTCAACAGAGTGAAAAAGACCCTGCCGAAACCACAGGTAGGTGTGTGAGTTAGTGTTTAGAGGAATCTTAATAGATAATTATATGGATTTTAAAGAAACATTTGAGTTTTCAAATAGACATACATTATCGGTATACACTCTGTGTACCAATGAGGGAGATTTGTAGCCTACATCCAGGTGATTCTCATTTCTGTGTATCAACTGAATTAACCACTACTGTTAAAAAAAACAAAAAAAACATTGAAGGGTTTGAGACAAAGATCACCCACGGCAGAGAGTGTGAAATGGTACCAGCTTCCCCTCTTTAACACCTGCTACCTTCCAAACATGCCCCACTTTTACTCCTCCTTACAAAGAACTGCAAGATTAATATTCGCTCTGGCTTTATGCGTTTCTGTCAATGGAAGTTGATCAAATTGTCCTTATCCTAACCTCGTTTTTCTTTTATATTTTTAGGACCTTAAACTGTCAGCCGATTCGTATCGGATCTACAGTCTCTACCACTCCCTGCATCATTATAAATACCACACCTTCTTACAGTGCAAGAAAGAGGTAAGCAAGCGTGTTTTTAGCATTTGTTTTCTTATTATTGAGATTTTGTCCTTTTTTTGAGTCACTACAAACATGCTGGAAAATTTTGTGCTTTAGCATGGTACCGTCATGCTAAAGGACAACATTTTTTTTTTTCCAACGTATTGCAGGGCATTTCCCTTAAATATGCCTTATGGTAAAGCACAATCCTCACACAGAGCGTGCTTGTATATGGTTTCTTTTCTGCCTAAAATCTTGGGTCTTGACGTCACAATCGTCTGTGTTTCCGTTCCACTTTTCCAGACCAACACCATCGAGCAGGCAGCTGAGGACCCAGGCCAAGAGGAAGTGGTGCAGCAGTGCATGGCCAACCAGAGCTGGCTGGACACCCTCTTCGGCTCCTTCATCGAGCTGCTCACGCTCAGCACCAAAGCCTGAGGCAAACCGCAAAAAGAGAGAGGAAAATTAATTAAAGCGAAGAGGATTTTGAGGAAAAAAAAAAAAGAAAGAAAGAAAATACAAAAAACTGAAAGAGATGGATCCTACTGTACAGCCCCCCTACCCTCTTCAAATCTCTAAGATCTGAGGATGAATTTTTAAGGCCCTTGACGAACACAAAGGGGGTCTGTTCATGTGACCTTGGACACTGGCCTCTGTTCTTTTTCTTGTTATTGATCAATGACTAAAGAAATGTCTTACTTTGTGACAAGGAGGGACCCCACCGGTTCAGGGGTCGCTGGCTGGTCAAGAGGGAATTGACCGTTGTTTGAAAAGGAAGCAACGTGAGAAGCCGTTAAAACGCCAAGTCAACGGAGGAGGAGCCACTGACATCTTGTTAACTGTGTCATAAAGACAATAGTTCAAAGAGAAACTATTACCACTTAGTTTTTACATAAATTATTTTTTGAAGACTAACATCAGCTGTTGGCTTTTGAGAAGATTGCAAGAGGGTGAGAATGCTTTTTAAAAACTGCGTGTAGAGTGTGCCGTGAGCAGCGTGAACATGGACTCGTCCACGGATAGAAACATGAAATGTGATAATAAACGCTCTCTTCTCTCTCTCTCTCTCTCTCATCCTGTGCTATGTGAAGGGCAGCACCAGTCCGCTGTGTGATAATATATAAACACATTTTTATTATTTATATGAGGAGGTTTTTAACTTAAACTCTCACAAGCGCTGGGTTTGCTGCCCTAACATTTTAAATACCTTTTTATTTCCCGCAGGTTCAGTATACAATCGTAACCCACGTATCCAAGCCGTCTTCCCCTCTATACAAAAGAACAGACGTCGAGACCGGAATATTGGGTGTAACACAGTGGGTGTAAAATAACAACAAGAAAAAAAATGGAAGAAGGAGAAAAAAAAGAAGAGAATGGGGAAAATCTATTTGAAACTTAACATTGTTGTGCTTCAGTTCAATCATCAGTCATGCAGGTGCAAAGAAAAAGAAGTAAACTATCCATTTCCCATGTGGGAAGAAGGAGTATAAATAAGTAATATTTAAAGAGGAAATAGTCATTTCATTTTTATCATTTTGATGTTTGTGCATACTATGACTTATTTTGAAAACAATCTAATTTTCCATAAAAAAAAGGAAAAAAAGGCATGTAAATATTGTACAGTTCTTGATGAAATTCTTTGTCCTTCTGTACATTAACTCTCCTGTATTTGAGAAACAAATAAAATCTGCAAAGAACAAATTGTGTTTCAGTTCCCTACAGTCTTATGTTTGCATGCGCGGACTCCACACCCGTCTTTGTGAGGGCATTTTGACATTTTTCAAAAGGCTTTCTAGGGTTTAACGTGAAATATTTTTTTAGGTTGAAGTTATAATTAAACGTAACACACAAATGTGTTTCTCTTGTTGATCCTTGACGTGGATGTTTGACACACAAAGATTGCTTTCACGGTAATCTGCTGAAGGAGGAAAGTTTCTCTGTGCTCACCTTTTAAATCTCAGTTAAATGTCCACCTACGAGCAGAATTTGTGGCATCACAGCTATGGTCCATTAGACAACTTAAGACCTTTAGCAAACATACACTGATAATTGACTTTTTTTTTGTAAAATAGGGTACATGTTGCATCCAGTAGTTAAACTATTGAAGTGAAATATACTTATATATCTCTTTTTTTGACAAAGCAGGGAGAGTAGATGTGTTTTTAAGGGTTTCTAACTAGTTAATGGGACTTTAACATGTCTTGAGGGGTCCTTAAACTTCAGTGGTGAAATGTTTACTCAAGTACGGTATGTTACCTTTATGTTACTTGAGTCTTTTCACTACATTTCAGAGGGAAATATACTCTTCGCTCCACCATAATAATCTGACGGCTTTAGTTAGGCTACTATTTCGATTACAAATTCAGATTTTTTACCTAAAAAAGAGCCTCTAAAATGTGTCATGTCAACAAAGGTCCTCATAAATATAGAGGTATGTGTGTGTGAGAAGTGTGCGGGTGCGCGTGCGCGTGTGTTTGACCCCACCTAGCGGGCCCGGCTGGGATGAAACGTGATGACGTCACATTTGAAAAACGAAACTGATTCCTCAGGTTTCCGAGAAAACCGAAAACCCCTCCGTGAGCGTGTAAGACAGCTTCTCTGACAGGAAGGGACCGCGGCTGTATTTAAAGTATGAGCAGCTGGGAGTGAATGACACTTTTGTTACGAAGCTTCAAGGAGGAACAGCGAGCCATTATCTCTGACTTTTTGGCCCTGCACTTGAACTCAACACACACCTACACCGACTGGGAAGCTCGTCACTGCAGGTATGAGAGTTTTCATGCTGTCTTAGTGCTCTGCTGTGAAATATCTGAACCAATATGAAACTCTTCTGTCACACATGATTAATAATGTATTCATTTATAGTACATCTGCAGACTGAGGGTGGGGGAGTAACGAAATATACCTTGTGTACTATGTATGAAATTTCACACTTGAGTTGTTGTACTCGAGTATTTCCACATTACGTAACTTTATAGCCCGTTTCACTTCTATTTTAAGTTACAATAAAACAATAAAACCACAAATTGAATCTGTTATTGTACACTAATATTCATATCTGACACTTGAATGAATAAATGCATGAATTTGTACTTTTACCTTTCATGCTTAAATACATTAACTGTAACAATTACAGTGTTTTTAAGTAGTTAGTTAAGTTACCCCTAAGTTTTTATTCATACTTAGTATTTTTGGAATTGAAGGCTGAACCAGACCTGGCCTCATATTTGCCTGCTTCCTCTTTTTGGTTATTCAGAAATAGTAAATATAAGTTAACTTCCACCAGCTGCATCATAGCAATGCACACATCAGGGTGTTGATGCTCACATGTGTGTGTGTATCACCTTTACGCATTCCTAATTCCTGTGTAAGTGAGTCCTTGTCTTGACATATTTTGCCAATGAACCTGATTTAGTAGTAGTGAAAAATGTCATCCCTCGCTTGCATGAGGATCTTTTAAAAAATAGATTTTCTCATTTTTAATTAATATCAAACATGCAAAAGTGAAGTTACTTTTTTACTAATTCCAGGCAGGATGTGATGATTACATTTCTTTCTGCACGTTATCTGGTTGTAAAGTGACTAAACAGTGCCATCTACAGGCAACAGGAATATTTTAAGATGAGCCTGAAAATTCTAATAATTAATATAAACCTATAAATACATATGAATAATTGTGGTGATTAAACATTCAGCCTGGCTCAGCTTGTTTTATTTAAATAAAGTGAGTCATTCTTCCAGGTAGTCTTTGCACTGTTCTCCAATTCTTTCTGCTTTACTGTTGGATTCAGGGCAAACTGCTCTTGGATACTGAGAGCTACAAGACAATAAATATTAAATTATTTTATGATCTGACACTGTTAATGTGACTTTTTTTTTTTTTTGCTCCTGCAGGAATGTCTCATTCTAAACCTCTGCTCATCCCGTGGCTTCGGGCCCACATTGACAGCGGCAGGTATCCTGGTGTCCAATGGACAAACCAGGAGCAAACCGAGTTCTCCGTCCCGTGGAAACATGCTTTAAGACAGGACTCCTCTGACACTGACATTCTCATCTTTAAGGTCACTTGCATTCAAAAACAGCATGATATTTAAAAACATCAGTGGCATTATCATAGAAAGTCATCATATATATATATATATATATATATATATATATATATATATATATATATATATATATATATATATATATATATATATATATCACATGTCTTCACCTTCCTGCAGGCCTGGGCGGAGGTGAGTGGTAATGGCCGGGCTCAGGGAGATCCCTCAGTCTGGAAGAGGAACTTCCGCAGTGCCCTCCGAGCTAAAGGCTTCAAACTGGTCTCTGACAACAAGAATGATGCTGCTAACCCACATAAAGTGTTTCACTGGCCGAATGAGTCAGCATCGAAAGGTGAGGATCCATCAAGATGTCACCATTTGGTCCTTTATCGTAATGGAAAACGTTTCAAGTTTCCTGTTGAACTGTATTAAGAATTACCTTCTGACAAACATTTAAATTTGACGTGCACGTGACGTGTATTTACTGACACATGGCATTAAAAATGCAAATAAACCCAAAACAAAACAGATGTTCTCTTGCTTGAAAACCCCATCCCATCACTCCCCCTCAGTTTTATTCATGCAAAATTATTCAGCTTGTGTATCTTAACGGTAATCCCACGAATGAGCGACGTTCATCATATCTCTGCACTGTTGTGGATTGCAAATTAGATCAATCTGAATATCAGATAACACAGTGAATGTGCCACAGATGCTGCTCATTTTTGCTCACTTGTGGGTTATGTCTGGATCGTGAGTGTTGGCCACATGCAGCAGAAATCTGATCCACACATATGCAATTTATCGTTCTTACATTTGCGTCTGGATTTTTGTTTCTGTGGCTGAGATCTGTCAAGGCAATATGCTAAAGCAGAGCGTGCATGTCAATACCATTTGTAAAGGGGATTATATGATTAAAGGGGTGTTTCCGAGGAGGATAAATGACTAAAAGATCGTAAACAGCAAATATTAAATGAGCTCTCTGCTTTCACTCTCAAAGCTAACTCTAGTGCTGGATCCCAGGATCAAGATGACACAGATCTGTTTGAGGATATTGGCCTTTCTACAGAAGAAGTAAGGGAAGCAATATGGAAATGCTATGGAAATGCTGTGTGATTATATAATCGCATATGAACTCATTAAGATGTGTGTTTTAGAGCCAGGCTCTCCCATGCTTGGATGACCTCTATCTTCCAGGAGAGTTTCCAGGTAAGGGAGCCTCTCTTTATCTATTAATTATCTGCCATGAATTTTGTACCTCAGAAGGTTAAATTGCCAAATCAGTAATTCAATATTGAGTAGTGTGGAATCACTTTTACTGAGCTGATCCATTTTGTGCCAGCAGAATGTGCTGCCCACCAGGATATTCTCCAGAAGTGTCTAAAGGAACTGAGCATTGGCCCTGAGACAGGTACACCTATCAGCTCTGCTCATCATTTCCTTCTCAGTGCTGCAGAAAACAAGAGCATCCAACTTCCTTGAATAATACTTTTTTTTCCCCACTTTCTCCAACTTTTCCACAGAGGGCACTGCAGGCTTTGAGCCTCCTCCCGAGCAACAGCAGCTCCAAAACCCAGTTGTGATTGGTGGACATGCGTTGCCTGGGCAACAGGAGTATCCAGTAACGTTTGAGACTCCAGTCGGTGAAGCTGGGTTGCCTGAGCAACCGGCATGTCCAATGGAGGGAGCCGTGGGAGGGGCCTATGATGGGCAGTTTGCGGAGCTGTTCTTAGATACCATGAACAAGACCAGAGATGGAGATAATTTCAGTAAGTTGATGGAGGATACTGTAAAAATGAAAATGATGAATTCACACACACACTTATAAAAAACAATGTGGCCTGTCAATATGAATCATATTAGGAGTACAGTTAAGAGTGTAGCTGTTAAACCTTTTCTCATACACTCCTCTTTCCTTAGAGACTCAATTCAGGGTATCGGTGTACTACAGAGGGGTGAAGGTGTTGGAGCAGCTGGTTGAGAATGAAGCTGGAATCCGCTTAGTCTACAGGTAACATCCAAATAATGCTGACAAACGTTTAATATCGCCAGATTAGCTTTAAATGATCAAAGGGATAGTTTGATATTTTAGGAAATGTGCTATTATTTGTGCAGAGAGTGAAAGATGAAATGTTTGATGTCTCACTCTGTGTGGTAAATGTATCTGGAGTCAGGAGTGAATTAGCTTAGCTTAGCATAAAGACTGGAAACAGGAGGAAACAGCTAGCCTACCCAGTTTAACCTACCAGCATCCCTAAATTTTAGTAATTATCATGTTATATCATGTCTGCCAAACGACACATACATTTTGAAGATCTAAATGTAATGATGTAATAATTTGTAATGATTTTCTAAATGTAATAATGTTCAAACCTAAATTCCAATGAATAAATGTTGTCTTCACATCAGCCCTCATCTCACCGGGACAGTTTTTGATCAAGAGTCAGGCCTGTCTGTGATCTCGCTGCCAACTCCTGAACCTATGCTGGATCAAACCCAAGCCAGACTGACCCAATGCATCCTGGACAAGATGGGCGATGGTTTGGACTTGGGGGTTTCAGGTCATGTGATCTACGGCCAACGACGGGGGATCAAAACATTTTGGAGCTTCTCCAAGTACGACAGTAGCAGACAGCCCATAGAGCTTCCTAAACTGGAGCCTCAACCGCTGTACCTGTTCAAGGACTTTTTGCGAGGTGGGTGAAAGGAGTAATTATGTAGCTTTTTGTAAGTGTGCCTGTGAATACGAGTGCTGTCTTATTGGCTGGATATAGTAATTGATTGTTCTTTCCCTCTAGGAATATTGGACTTCATTGAAGGGAAAAAGTCTCCTCCCTGCTCCCTGTTCTTCTGCTTTGGGGAGAAGTGGCCTGATCCAGACAACAGGCCTTGGGAGAAGAAACTCATCACAGTGGAGGTGAGAAAACCTTTGAATTATTAAAAGGCGCAGACAGTGCTGTGCTCTCAAAGCAGTGTTACAGTTAGTTAGGCTTTTGTTTTGTTTTTTTGCTGCACATACATTCTATCAAATTTCATGAGTGATCAAACCACTGAAATTGCCCACTCAACGGAGTGAGTGGAGTCAGCAGCACCTTTCAAAAGGCAATTTTGTCCCAGTATTGATTAATAGGGCTGAGGGAACAAAGCCTGAATACCGGTGCTGACAGCTGATCTCTCTGGTGTGAAAGGTTTTTCTGCCCCCGAGCCTCTACGGAGGAGGAGCGCATGCTGAGAAATGAAAAAGTTATACAGAACTTCAAACAAAATCAGCTTGACACGTCTCATTGCTCCAGCTTTCTCAAATTTCATGGTTTCTGTCAACTGTCAAGCTCAAATTTGCCATCTGACTAATGCTTTTTTGCCTGTCTCAGGTGGTCCTGACCTCAATGGAGTTACTGAAGAATATGGCTGTTGGAGGCGGCGCCTCCTCCCTGCAGTCTGTGGAGCTGCAGATGTCGCTCGAAGAGATGATGGAGCTGTACTGACACTTAGCTGTGCCTTAAGAAAACCACTGTTTACTCCCCCCACCCCCATTCTATCCTATTTCTACTACATTTCTACTCTAAATAGAACAAATCAGGTAATAATAATGTTTCTAGTCATTTCTCTGGTAGGTGTGTTGGTTCTTCAGAAGGAAAGCAAATATATTTCAGGTTTACAATGTTTGAACACAAATATGTGCTTTTAAATAAATTTACACTTTGATATTTTTACATAAAATAATAAGGTGATTTGACAGGACCTTTCTTACATTACTGATCATATTGGTGCTGGTGTTACTAAGCTGCCTTGTTGCCTTTTGTTGCAAAGAAAATGAGTAATAGTAGTAATTTATGTATGTATGTGTAGCATGTTTTTTTTTGTTTGTTTGTTTTTTTGCAATGAAGCACAACAGCAGATTTTCCAGACAGTACACAACGTGAATGTGCAAACAATCCAGAGGCTGTCGGTCATACTGTTAATGATCATATTTGTTTACAGTAATCATTTGAATGTGTCAGAATAAAAGTGTTAATATGTGTGTTCATATGTAGGGACATTTCTAATCAGATAGACAAGTTTCACTCATAAAGACCCCTTCATCAAAACTGAAATACTGTGTGTGCACTGAAATAATTATACTGTAACAATACTTATGCCTTCAATAAACAGTTTTAATTAATTCATGTTTTAAGAAAACGGAGCATGGTCTCAGAAATTGTGTTTTAGCAATTGAGAAAAACTGTAAACACAAAACCTCATTTTCAAGCACTATTTACAAAACCTCTGACTCCTCTTGCAAAATTGAACTTTCACCTCAGAACAGTTTTACCTGTGCTCAAAATCAAACACTGCTCTCGAATCATAAACAAAGCGATCAAAATGATATACACTATCAAGCAGTCAGTAAACAATACACCAAAAAATAGAAAACACATTGTTCAAAACATATAGTTCTCAGGGAGAAATCAATTTGTAATCTCAAAACAAATTTCATAGTTTTTCGTCATCGTCTTTTGATGATACTGTAATTCTTGTTCTTTGTTGATATGAACCTGCAAACAGTCGAAATCTATTGAGCAGTCAGTACTGTAAACAAATGGAAAGCACAATGTTCAGGGCCATACAGTACACATTGTCAGTCCATGGACAAGAACATGGTCTATGATTGTTGCTCGAATTTCATCAGATATTTCCACTCTTTGTCTTCCTCCTCCTCTTCCTTTTACCATGTGAAATGGTTTAAGGTTTAAGGTCGAAATACATTTTTCAAATAGAAAAAATAACACACCAGACTGTACAGAATAAATACGCTGTATAGATGTTTATTTCATCACGTGTTTTTTAAAGGACATGGCTAACCAATATTCCAATACAGTCTGAATTTACTCTGAAGCACTGAAGAATGACTGAAATTACACATCGAAATACATCATATCAATACAAACAATACGATTACAAGACATAATATTAAAATATTGGATGATATAATTATGATATCATGAAATCTTCTTAGGAACTACTATCAATTCAGAAATTCTTTCTTAACTCAAACTAATGTGACCTTACTCCTGCTCTGTTTTTATAAATATATCCTTTATATCCTTTCTGGCTGGGTGGGTGAGACTTACATCACTTTGCTTTCATGTCATATTTTATGCACTTTAGATATCGGATGTTTATAGAAGAAAAAACAATTGAATGAATGAATTTGTGATGTTTCAGTTCTTCTCTCCTTCCTCGGTGTCTCCGTCATTCTCTGATCCAGACTCCCTCTCCTCAGTGAGAGAATTTTGTCTCAGTCCTGACATTGGGACCAGCTTTCCCTCTGAATCCACTCCCATCGGCTGGATGATGTTTCCTCTGCGAAACAAATGAGGGATAACGAACAAAGAAATTTTATAAGTCAGTATTTACATTGTTCTTATTGTACTCTTTCTATGTTCTGAGTGTAAAGACAGATGAAGAGAAATTGATCTCTGTGTGTCTCTTTGTCGTTTCACTGACGTGGACAGCTTGTTGAAGAGCATGATCAGCCTCTTGGCCTCCTCCTCCTTCTCGTCCTCTGTCATGCCCTCCATGGGGTCCGGCTGCTCTGCCTCCACCCGCCCTGTCACCGGGTTGATGCGATCTTTGACCTGCCGGTACTCCTCAGTGTCCGAATCAGAGTCGCTGGAGTACTGGCCATCAGAGCTGGTGGTCCTGGGTCCCTGTCCGCCCAGCAAACCCCTGGTGGCCAGCAGGCCCGCAGCGTTGCCGTAGCCCGTGTACTTGACAAAACGACTCACTGGAAGAAGAAGTGAATGTGATGGTTGTATAAGACAAAGTATTGTATACACACAAATGAATGCTGATGAAAAACACATTTTCTTTTTATAACAGAAAACCCCAGAACCTTTTCAACACCACACAACACTCATGGGAGTCTCTGATTACTACTGCAAAACCACAAAACTCTAGTGGAGAGTTTGAATCTGAATTTTCAAGAAATATACTAAAGTCAAACACAAGACTGTGTTTGAGAGTTGAATTGAAGTAGCCACTTAGTTTTGAATATTTACAAGAAATATTCAGATTCAGGGAACTGCTGAAACAATCATTCATGGGATTTTAGAGGAAATTTAAAAAGGGAAGACGAGGATTTAAGAGATTAAAAAACCAACAACAAAACTGCAGTTTAGAGTAGCAAAACTAAGAGATTTTATTTGACCAATTTTAACATAAAAATCGAGATGAAAGAAAAGTAAATCCATGGTTAGATTTGATCATTTAAATTCACAGCGTTGTGACACTGTAATTTAAACAGTCCCTGTTTGTGCAGGGAGGGTGTGCATGTTTGCTCTTACCGTTCTCCTTGCAGAGGACAAAGATGAGGTCGGCAGCGCAGTGTTTGACATCTGTATCCAGATGAGTCATGAGACGGATCAGGCGACTCTTCACTGTGGAGCCTTCCTCTGGCCTTTGTGACACGTCTCTCAGAGGAGGCAGGATCTAGTGGTGTGGATAAATTATGATTTCAGTTGTTGATTAACATTTGAAAACACACAAGTTTCAAAGATTGTGAATCTAGAACTTTATTTATGATGTTTTTTGTGGGTATTACATGTTTCCTGATGTAATGGCGCGTTTCTCTGTGAGCCCTGCAGCTCTCTGTCAGCAGATTGAGGATCGGTGTCACCTTCTCTTTGATCTTATCGCCCTGAGAAGGAAACAAAAAAAGAGTCCCTCAGGTTGTTTCAGTATTAGCAAACAGTCTGTTGGAGCGCATTGTTAATTATAGTTTGGCTGCTTTTCTCTGTGCTACTTTCTCCCTCACCGACTCCAGACGCCTCTCCATGAACTGTACGAGGGTGTGGACACAGTCCATGTTAACCCCATGGCACTGCTCCGAGCCTGGCTGCAGAGGCACCACCAGGAGCACATCGAGACACTGGAGAGGCAGCGCTGACAACAGGTTGACTGTGTGACTGAGAGACGATTACAGCAAAAGGGAATTGATGAAAGAGAGAATATTGGATTATTATATACACCGGTAAACACAAAAGAAAGCATAAAGTATCCTAATAATTAAGATCAGAGATAAACATGACTCAGTTCTTTACACAATAATAAAAATATAAAATGAAGGACCCAACAACATTAGAGAAGTACACATGATCAAATTTAAAGAGTTTTAAATTTTTATGAAAAAGGGAATGAAAGTGGGATTTAGGGACAAAACAACACTTGTTATTTACAACCTGGGATTAACATTTTATCGAATAAACCCAATTGAATTTCATAAAACTCGTGATGAAAAACATGCAGGGTAGTTGAGGATGGTCCCACCTCACACGTACATTAAAAAACTTTTGTATTCAGTATATAAAAACATTATTACCTCTACTGTAAACACATGATTATATCCCAGTCATTTTAACAGCATTGTATTTTGCCATTTATGCCAACAGAACTTATCTGGTATAAATTAAACTGAGGAATGATTAATAATGGCTTTCTTTCTATCCAACCTCGCTTTGGGTCGTGCTCACCCTTGCAGCTCATCAGTGTCCTCTGAAAGAGTACACTTCCTCATCAGGCAGACACGCAGGAGTGCCACCAGGTGTCGGTAAAGAGCTGCATCATCCTGAGGGAGGTGAACACCCAGAAAAAACACAGTACAGCATTTCTCTATGATAATGTGTGAAGTACAGGATTGGTTTTGAGTTAATCTGTTCTTTTACAGACGCTATGTTACACCAGAAGGCTGACGGGTTAATCATGGGTCGTGGTCACCAACCTCACTTGGCTCCTGCCTGTGGGTGCTGTAGGTGACGTTGAAGAGGATTTTGAGGATCTCTATGACACGCTGAGAGGCTTCCAGTGAGATGGGTGGTGTTCCTGGGCCCAGCACACACTCGTACTGCGCTTTCCACTGAACCTCCAGGCAGCTCTCCAGGGCTGCAGTGAGGATGGACACACCTCCCTCCTTGGAAGAGTGACAAAGTGTGTGAAAGCAGGAAGGAAACCAAAACTAGAATCTTGATCTGTGCATCTCAGTCTTCCACATTTTATAACTACCAATAGATATATCATACCATGTATTTAATACTATGTAGTAAGTGAGTTTGTGTTACCTGTTGGAGCTGAGTCCTGAGCTCTGGTCGTAGTGCAGTAATGAGGAACATGAGGCGTAGTTCATAGAACTGAACACTGGAGGGAGATGAGCAGCTGATACTGGTGGATAGACACTCTATGAGACCACACATGAGCCTGAGGAAACAATAACAACAGGTCAGCTGAGTGGAGATACGTTGATCTGAATAAAAGCCAAATGACGATGACGAATGAGAATAATACTGTTAAACTAAGATGTGCCAGACATTATGTTAGCAGTTTTCATCTCAGTTTGGGATTTCTCATCATGACCTTTAACAACCCTCTATTCACAGGCATGAACTTGTTACTATCAGAGTTGGTAATCAGCCATAGAAGCAAATAGTTTGTGAACACTGGGGCAAGTCTCTGCTTTTTCTCATTGTTGAAAGCTGGTGTAAAATATGTTTTCATTTACCTTTAGTATAGCGTTACAGACAGCTATTTACTGACAGCTAAATGTATCCAGAAATGGGTTGCAAAGATAGCAGCTGTGTTTGTGTGTGCACGTTTTTATTTGCGGCCCACCTGAGAGCACTGAATTTCTCCTGTGCCCAGGTGCTGTTGTACACCACATTACACAACACCTTCATGGCCTCTTTTCTCTGTGTCTCCTCTCCTGAACTGCCCTCCTCCTCCTCCTCCTCCTCCTCCTCGCTCTCTCTGCGATCCCTCCTCCCTTGCTCCAGAGCCTTCTGATGAATACTGCTTCTGTGCATTTCGACGATGCTCGGCCCGTGGCTCCCGACCCAGCTGATGCTGTCCAGATCTCCACTGGTGGCATTGCTGACGTCACTCTTGGCGTCCTCATCGAAGGCGGGACACTCTTCGTTTTGGTTGCTCGCTTCAACATCGCCTTCGTCCTCGTCAGTGCGACACTGCAACACTTTCGCTTCAGTGAGGGAAACGATGATGTTATCGTAGAAATCAGAGTCGGGGACGCTGGCTTCGTCGCTTGCATCGCATGTGGTCAGCCCGGCTAGTTTGGCCACAGTCAGGAGAGCGCTGTCGGTCACCATGGGGCCCAGGACCTTTTTGTCCCTGGAAAGGATCCTCAGGGCGCGTAGAGATACTCTCAACAGACGACCTTTAAGTCCTGATCTCATGAACCTCAAGAGGACAACAACTAAATTCTGAGGACAGGAAAAGTAAGACATTTAATTTAACACCACTCTTCAAAAAGGTACAACTGGCCTCTGAGCAAAGCAGACAGTGACGGTCAGGTACCTGTCTGAGGATGAGGCCTCGATCCTCCTGGTCATACTCATCGCAGTCAGAGTCAGAATCAGTGTAGTCCCTCACTTTGTTCTTCTTAAACTGGAGCAGCACGGCAAAAAATAAACATGGTTAAATGTTTAGCACTTAAGAGTTTATGAATTCATTTCTCACATGCAACTAAATGCAATACTTATTTCTAAAATGTGCCAGCACTGTACCTCTTCTAGCTTTCTTTGCTTTATGAGGTGAATAGTCCAATTTCAGTGAGCAATGCAGCAGAAGAAAAAAATATCAGTACATGTTCATGTTACCAAAGTGTTGTATCTAACCTTTAGTCCTTCTAAATGTTTCCTCGAAAGAGTTACTAGTTATCTTTCTGAATTCATTTACTCACTATGACTACAGTCACTGTTGACAGGTGAGCGGTCACTGTGTCAGCGAATGTTAAAATATTTATCAAAATATATTAGATAACATTAAATTAAAAACATGAAAGATTCATTTTAATTTTATGTAATTAAAAATGTTATTAGAAACTGAATTAAATTCAGAATTAAATCAAATAATGACATTTAAAAGAATAATTACATTCAATTAAATATATTTTTTAATTACATTCTGAAAAATATATTAAATCAAAATTTTCATTATATTTAATTAAAAGGTCCAGTGTTTGCGATTTCTCTCTCTTAGGCATTATTTAGAGAATATGACAGAAATGGAATATAATAAGTATTAACTATGCTTTTGTTAGTGTATAATTATCTGAAAATTAATATCTTTACACTTTTGTTACGTTAGAATGAGTCTACAGACGTCATGTTTCTATACTAGCCCAGAACGGACAAACTAAACACTTATAGGAGTCCTAAACTTCAGATCGACACACTCCTTATTGTATGTTCTAACTGAGCCAATTCATGATGTTTGTGAATATACGGCCTCAGATCTGCTGTTCCATGGCTGCAAATGACAGAGCTGAAAGTGTTATAGATGGATCAACGTGTGGTATGTTGGTTATTCAGTTGCTGTGCATGGACTCAATCTGCCTGAGCAAGCAAGAAGAGAGGATCAGAGACGACTGATACAGCAGAATTACTAATCACAGACTGTGGAGCGGGGGCGGGGAGGGGTGGATGAGATGGAGGAGTCGAGTGGAGGGGCGGGGTTAGGAAAGGTTTAAGGAACACAGATTTGACATAGCAGCAACATGATTTTCTTACTTTCCTTCGGTCCTTCTCTTCTGCATCAAAGAAGAAGCACTGGGCAAACTGCAGGACAGAGATAGTGACATGATGATGGCTCCTCCTCTACGTAATTCACTATAAGCAGTCTATCATCCAGACACAACAGTGTGTTACCTCTTTGTTGAACTCCTGCAGATGTGTCTGAACACCGGTCTCATCCCCCAGCTTCATGCACTGGATAATCCCCTGCAGGTCCACTTCCATGCTTCCTGCACACACACACACACAGGGAGAGGAATAATCATTCAATGTGTCGTCATAGTGACAAAAATACATCATGTACAGGATATATTTCACCCAGAGTGTTGAAATCAATCTATAAATTTGACGTTAAAAGGCTCAAATGATAGACTTTCAGTAAAATACTCATCCTACCATCTTATTGTCATGACAACCAGTTGGATCACTGCTAAATCTCTTCTCGGCTAATAAAAGCAGAATCTTTTACATATTGAGATGTATTCTACACATGTAGAGCGAAGACACATTACAAGAGTTTAACTCCGTATGTTTGTCTGAACTTACCTTGTGCAATTCACTTATTCTTCAGGTGATATACGGTAGGTGTGCCAAAATCACCAACCCAAAGTGCTGTCACAGCTCCAACTTGACTTCAGCTCACTTCCCAGTGTGTCTCAGCCCACATATGCACCGTAAACTACTCTCCACCTTTGAATTTGCTCAGTTATCTTGCTTTCCAGTTACCTCATGTACTCAGCATATCTCTGTATCACTCTGTCTCACCCTCTCCCTCTCTCTCTCTCTCTGTTTAATCCAAGAGATGCAGGAGCCATGGAGTGGTTATGGATATAATCCACTAATGGACTCTTAAGCTTATATCTCTCAGTGTTGACACTCTAACATGCAGGCATGTGCTGCACATTTCACTCTTCCTGTGTCCAGCTTTGACACACTCTTTCACTCTCATCACTTATCTAATGGAAAGAAACATTAAGATTTCATTTTTATCACGCTTGTTTAGCTGTTGCGTAACCGCAATGGATCTATGGATGGTCACGTAAAGAGCACCACAGCTTAAAACGTCTGTCTACTTATTGATGAAAATCCTTCCATCAAGTAAATGAAAGGGTATTACATACTGTGCAAACAGTATTAAAATGCAGTTTGTGTCTCGTGCCACAAGATGGAGTTATTTTCATGGTTGAGTCGATTCAGGCATGCAGTCTGAAGAGGTTGGATATGCTTTGCTCAGTATATGTGTATTATTAAATGTGTCTATTGAAAGTAAACTTGAAAATCTCACCAAGCTACATCGGATCAGCTGCAACTGAAAACAATCTTCAGTAGGGCATGAGAGCCAACATTTAGATTTTATTCGAGCAAATCAGATCTGTTTGTTTTCAACTTAGATGGCCTACTTTCAACTGTCATACACAGTGTACTGTAAAGATAAAGTGTGCACACTCGTTCTGTCTTGAGTGCTCTAAAAGACGTAATCTGTGGCAAGATGATATGTGAGTGAATGACAGGCTTTCCTGGCAGGATGGTTACTCTTGTGCCCAGTGGGTAAAGGAAACAGGGCCCGGAGGCTGAGGTTGCCGGCTGGTTGCTGCAAGTTTACAACAACAGGATGCACACTACGTCAGCCATAGTGGGAGAAAAACCAGAGGAGTCCTGCTCTCATGGAAGTAAACATATTCCATCAAGATTAATTAGAGACTTGAGATGGAGGAAATCAACAAACCCGAGCTACAGATTGATGACCGACAGTAACCTACAGGAACAGGAAAACAAAGTTTGTCACAGACATACGCAATCAGGGGCTATTTGCTTTAGTCATTCTGACACAGACCGACATCATGACTAACTGTCACAACAGCTGCGACACTATATACTACATGTAAGCTAAAATCCACCTTAATGGGAATCCATCTTGGACAGAGTTTGGATCTCTGTGTTTTTGTTGCAGTGTATGTTTGTATGTTTGTGTTTATCTAAGGGTATTTTGTGTTGGGGTAAATATCTGTATGATATGGAGTCAGTTAACAAATGAGCCAGTTACTCACAAATATATAGATATATAGATGTTTTCCTTTTTTTAATGATATGTAAATCTATTGTGTTTTCACGCATAGTAATTATAGCAATTTTCTATTTTTAAGTCACCTCCACTAAAAAATATGTTTTATTTATTGGTCCTTCACTTGGATGTTTAACCTCCACTGTACAGAAAGATGTATGTGAAAAGTTTCTTTTCATCATCAATCATTCATCTGCACGTACATACGGGATCATTTTGTGCCATCGTAACTACTTTGGAATCCAAGCATGTGGCAGTGCTATGACATCTTGTGTCCAGTAGTTTGGGTCACACTTTACTTTAAGTCCTCCTATTTAGCATTCATAAGCTGTATATAATAATAATAAGCTGTATATAAACAAATAATAGACACCATAATGGAGCTGTATGTAGCAATACAGCCTTTTTAAAGTATTAATGAATGTACAGTGAGCAATCAGAACTTTTCCTATGAAGATATTTATTATATTATCACATCTATATTTTACTATATCATCATTCATGTAATCATACATCCATTCATCCATCCAATTCCTGTAACCGTTTATCCTTATCAGGGTCGTGGGTGGCTGAAGCCTATCCCAGTTGACATTGGGCAAAAGGCAAGGTACACCCTTGCTAGTTCATCACAGGGCTGACACATGGAGACAAGCAACCATTCACATTCACTCACATTCATTAATACCCACGGGCACAATCAGACCTTTTTCACAGCAGCCATTTTGACATGAAATAGTAGGTAAACACAGGTGTTACCAATGATACTGACTAAGGTTTCTTAATTAGTATCATTGGCAACACCTGCGTTGACCCTCATGTCAAAATGGCTGCTGTGAAAAGGGTCTATTAAGCGATAAAGTGCATGTCTTTGGTCTGTGGGAGGAAGCCATGCGTATGCGGGGAGAACATGAAAACTCAGGTACAAGTTTTTATTCAAAGCAGAGCATGTTAAGAGTGTCTTAATACATGTGTGGGAATCTTTCATAAAAAGGACAAATCTGGTAATTAAATATATATGGATTCAGAATTATTTAGAAAATTTCATTGCAGGAGACAGAAAAAGCTGGTGACATTAGTTTAAGAGTGTAACAAACGATTATGTTTATTATCGATTCATCTACCAAACAATTTCTCGTTTGATCAAGTGATCATTTGTGCGTAGAGAAGCTACGAGAAGCTGGAAATGGTGGATATTTACTAATTCTGTTTGAAATATGACTTCATATCAAAACACTTGTTACCAGTAGTTGTTGCTAGTTAATTTTGTGTTGACTGACCGATACATTAACGGACTCATTGTTCTGCATTGTGAATTTATTTGGGTTCACAAGGTGTCTGTTTTTCACCAGAAATGATCAATTTCCTCAGATCTAGACAGCAGCAGAAAGATAAAATAAGGAACAGGTTTACCAAAAGGCTATGCTTTCTTCTGGCACGTAATCCAAATGTTTGCAAGTTGAGAATCATAAGACTGCCTCATCATTTGGTTGCTAATGCTCTTGTGTACACGCGCGCCATTGATGACTCAGTGCACTACGCTGACAACACAAACTGTGCAGATGGTAGTCACAGGAAAGGTACACAATGGACTTAGGGGAAGTTGTGATATGGAGAGAAGGAGAGAGAGAGGCTGGGAGAGTTGGAGGTTGGAAACTATTAAACGTGGTTCCCTGTGGATTTACTGTATTATTAAAGGATTAAAAATTATTTTTTCCCCATTTCCTAGAGAGCTGTTTGTGAATTTGGCCATGTGCCAACCTGAAAAGTTCAACATTCACACTTCTGTGACTAAGTTATGAAGCATTGCTTCATAACTTTGCTGGATTGTTGGATAACTTTATCAGATTTGTCTCTAAATTCTTATTTATTATCTTTTGAGGAAAGGTGTTAAGATTGAGAAGTTGTTTTTGAAACACTGTATTTGAGGGAGGGGATTAGGTAGGATGTGTGCGAAGGACATTTCAGGAATAAACATGGTGACGGCAAAAGTGACTCAAGGGAAAAAGGCACAGGAAAAATGGGGCGATAAAGAAAAGCCTGGAGGAGAATTGTAGTTATTTTGAGCTTTGCGGGCTTCCTGCAGGTGATGGAGATGAAAGAATGATTTCTGGAACAATTGCTCAGCAGCAAGTGGAGTGAGGGATGGAGGAGGATGTAGAGTGGGGGCAGGGGGGCGCTGGAGCAAAGAGTGAACATAAGAATCAGAATAAACATCTCACTAGGTACAAGGTCACCTTAAGTATAAGTACAATGTTGTTAAAACGATTGTTTATGTTTGCATCACTTCTCGTGTAAATAGGGAATAAAACTGTCACGATAACTGATAAATTACAAGCGTGGGAGTTTCTCTGTCTGTATGACTACATAACAGACACACCCCCTCACCCTGCCATCACACTATAAAGGACCACAAGTGGAGAGGGATGACAGACTTGGGTATCCAACAATCAGTAAGAAACCACGAATGGTTTACTCAAAAAGCCACAACAGGATTTTGGATTTCCTTGGTGGTAAGTTTCATCCTGGATTCATATTTACGCCATTTTGAACATCTCTAATTCATAATTGTTGTCTTTATTGATTTTTTTTTTTTTTCTTCTGTGTCTCTATGATTATGGCTAATATAGAGTTGTACGGACCATTTATTAGTAATGAGTCTGGTCAGGACAATGTTTTCCTCATCATCACTCATTGTTTTTCTGCCACAGGACACAACGGTATGGAGATAGCCATTGTGCTGCTGTTGACTGTGCCTCTGACTGCTGCCACACCACTCAGACCAACTCCCAGGTCAGTGATAAACACCTAATATACAGTCAATGAAAGAAGATAGTCACCATAATGATGACCTGCTAAAATATTTAAACTTTTCTGCTTAAAAAAAAAATTGGACTATATTTTTGTTGATCTATATATTACAAAAGCCTATGTTAATAAAATACCTTCTTTTTGTTGTTGATGGACCCACAGGTCAGACACAGACACTGTTCTCCCAGGGGCACTGTCCAGGCTTCAGAGGTGGAAAAATCAGAGGTCACACAGCAGGAGCAGCATGCTCAAACACTGAAGATCATCCCATTTCATTCAGAAGACAAACATCTCGGACGGGATGCACTGAAACACAGGTACAAAAGAGCATATGTTCACAGCAGAAGTGCTACCAGTACAAGGAGTAGTTAAAAACATTAGCTTTCTTGCATCGCACAGTATATCCTATAGGCTACTGACAGGATTAATCCAGTACAAATACTGCAGTGTATATTTCAGTTCTGCCTATAATGGCTGCAGCAAAAACTAAACTGTAAGTTTATGATTCATTTGAAAACTGGAGATTATTTTGTAAATGTCTGTGATGTTTGTAAAAGCCTAAACCTCACTCCCTCCCTCTCTTTCTCCTCCTCATCACTAACAGCACTGCGGTGAAGTTACGTCCGCGCCGTGCACCTCAGCGCGGGTGCCAGCTCGGGACATGCCAGCTTCACAACCTGGCCAACAACTTATACAACATCAGCAAGACAAACGGGAAAGAGGAGTCGAAAAAGGCCCATGACCCACGGGGATATGGCAGATGAGACCACGAGGAGTGAAAACAGTTACGGACTAACAAAGTGGACAGTTCTCAACAACAAAGTCCCAATTTATTTACAACCAAATATCTCTGTATATGCTGACTGCCTGGTACCTATTATGGATTTATGTTTATGTTATGACCACAGAGTATGTGGATGTTTTTAAAAATATAAATGTGTCAATATTTAAATGCACTGTACAATAAATATTTAATATAAACAGTAGTGTTAAGTTGCATAATTGGATCAACCTGAAAACTGCAAAGTGGGCTCCTTCTCGTAAATGCTGCTTACACTGGCACTTTGCATGGATCACTAACATCGGTGCTTTTTTTTTTTTTTAGGTTAGAGGAGCCCTGAAACAATATTCTCAGACTAGTATAGTCTTTAAGGGATTACCTTTTACAATATTTCTCCAGCCATTTTCATTTCACCCAAGCGAATCGTGTATTCTGCTTGAAATTTGCTGGGGGAAATGTGCATCTGCATTCAAATACTCGCCTTGACATGGGGCTGATTGAGGCATCAGCCCCTCAATTGGAAACCCGTGCCTGTCTATGTGGTATTTTCAGGCAGCCAGGACACAATTGCTCATTGCATAAGCTTGCCAGTTGTCTGTCTGCTACAGTGGTGTTAAAATGTGTGTCATCAGTGGTCAAGATTTTCTTTCCAATCTTCACATCATGTGATATCATTCATCCAGATAGAGAGAGAGAGAGAGAGAGAGAGAGAGGGAGTCTTCATGATTAAATTAACTCATATTTTTAGAGGCCTGCACCCCAGGTGTGAAATATCTGTGGCTTTGACAGGCCCCGCCTATATTTTTCAGAGTTTGGAGGAGGTATTTGCAAATTGTTTGCCTGCCTCTTGTTAAAAGAAAAAAACACACCCTTCTCACCTGTGTAGTGTGTCCTGTGCACCTAGTTTCCACCCTGACTCTTAAGAGAGGGTTAGAAAATTGTATTCTCATAAGTTTCAGGCCATCAATGTAATCTATTACTCACTGGAAAACGATCACAATGAAATCCTGAGGTCGGTTTCCTCTCTATCTCTCACTGAGCCGGACAGAAAGGAGGAAAAAACAACATGAGAGACGCTGGAGGAGAAGGAGGAGGCGGCGGCGGCGGCGACGAAGATACAATCTGTAACGTTAAATCTGAAAAGGACCAGGTGGGAAGACTTTTCCATTAAATCACTCTGCTCCTGTTGTTGTTATGTTTTGTCAAAGACTACAATTGTTACAGCAGTGACAGAGGAGAAGTGCACAATGTGGAAGTTGTGATTAAAGTTGTCATTCCCTGTGACTGTGGGGATTTGCCAGCTTTGGTCAGCTCGTATCAAATATCCGTGTAGTAATATAATACTCACAGTTCAGCCTCTGCTCGTTGTAAACCAAAGACACTGTAGCATGGCAGCAGTGTGTGTGTAAACACACTCTCATTTAGCCCCAACTGAAGCTAACGACAGTCTGTGTGTATCGTTATACTTGTCAAACCGGCGGAAGTTAGGCTAGCTTTGCTGCGGAAAAAAAAAGACATTTAACAGTTTTACAGCATACAAACAGCACCGGCGGACAAGCTCACCGACGTTTAAAGCCTCCCGTTTGACATTTTCAAGCTGACTTTTAACGTCTAACTGTAAAAAAACACAAACAAACACAGGAACACGCCCTTGTAGCATGTATGTATGTAGCGTATGCGCAGCTAACTCACGTTTAGCATTTAAGATGATGCTAAAACTGTAACAGACGTTGCGACCGTTAAATCCGTCACACCGACATCCAAACGATTAAAATAATAATAATATAATAAAAAAAGATAAGATAGTAATAAGTCGTCTATCATACAAGCAATTATTCTCGCTGACAAGCGCAGGTGTAACTAATAACATTAATAATGGCTGCGTTCCGTTTTTCGTTCAAGAGCTTTAATTTTGTGCCCCCTGGCTCGCTGGCACAGCTAAATGGGACGGAGCCGTGAGGTTACCAAGCAGCGACACGTGATTGTCCCGATTTGAATGTCCCGTGAGACACATTAATTAAACACATGTCTATTAATATGACAGTGGATTAGACTGTTTACTTTAAATGAATAGATAGATAGAGTTGTGTTAAAATGAACCTATAAGATAAATCTGGATTTAAATGAAACCTCTGCAAAGAAATTACATTTGTGCTAAGATCTTTACAAATAGAAAACGATATAAAAAAGTAAAAATAGAAAAACATATTTGTTTTAATAGAAATAAGAAATGGAACTACATATGGGTGGATGCATGGATGGATTCATCCTGTGGGAAATTCAGGCATCCAGTAACAGCATGAGACCCAGTAAACATACATTAAAATGAACCTATAAGATAAATCTGGATTTTAAATTAAGTGTGAAATTATGTGCTAACACCTTTACAAATCCACCCATTATCTGTAACTGCTCCTCATCAGGCTCACAGAGAGGTTGGAGCATATCCCAGTTTAGAAAACTATTTTAAAAGTAAAAATAGAAATACAGTATTTTATAATTTTTTAAATTATTATTTTAATTTGATTTAAAACTATGTAAAATTAAACGCAAAGGTGCTAGACACTGAATGAAAGTCACAGCATTGAGCATAGTGCAAATGGAGTCAAAAATGACTGACAGAATATCCAGGAATCAGGGCAGCAGAGAATAAGATTGTCTATTTGTCCGTTGTCCTTTGTGTCCTCCCTGCCATGACTGAGAGGTGTTGTACAGTCTTACGGTCACAAAGGAGTTCCTGAGTCTTCCTGAGCAGACTCTGCCACTTAGTACACTCCTCTGCCTGGTAAACGTGTTTTGCAGAGGGTGGTGGCCGTTGTCCAGCATGGAGAGCAGTTTGTCCAGGTTCCTTCTCTCCTCCACTGAAAAGAAACTCATTATAGTTTTAAATTCAATCTCAAAGTTGTAAAGAGAGTCAAGTCCAGTTTCAGCTTTAAAAAAAACGTCACTGGGGCCCCTTAGTTTGACAGGTAGGTATGCAGTTGTTTAGGAGAATGTACTGCATGCACGTTCATACCTACGTGCCCACTACACACATGTTCACACACTTTACCTACTTTACACATACACATGAACTACAGCTCCACGTCAGAAGTCACAGTTAGGTGTTTAGGGACGGCATTTCCCACCAAGTTCTTCTCTGAGCCAGAGTCAACATTTCTCATTTGAATGTTTCACTACACCCTGCGGCCAAATGATTTCCAGGCGTAAAAGGGTAGGATTTGAGCTAAACTTCTTAAAATCTCAACAGCCTGTATGTAAAATCAGTTTATTAACAACATGTTTTAAATGTTTTCAGAGCTGGATCCCTAAAATCATCAAGAAAAGAGTGTGCACCACCTTTGTAGAAGATTCCTTCAGGTAAGGTGAACTCTGTGGAACCTTTTCCCTCGTGCCAGTAATGTCTTTCTATTGACAAAGATTGTTCATGTTTTCATATGAAATCATCCTCTCACCTCTCACAGTAATGGCGCGTTGTGTCAGTGTGGGGGTGCAAGAGATACCCATGCTTCTGTGGCTCTCGGCGACTACTTCAGCACAGCGATTGTCAACCACTGGGCCAGCGCCCAGCACTCCTCTGAATACCCGACTGATGCCTTTGGAGAGCTGCAGTTTCCAGGGGCCAGTAAGAGGCACAGCTATGTGGGTGACCTTTCTGTTGGCTCTGAATGACTCATTTCTATAGCCTTAGAGTTTATGATCAAATCTGTTGTGTTTTGGTAGTGTTTAGAGACTTATAAAGGTTAGCTAAATACTGATACAGATACACCAAGAGACGGCAGTATTTTTAACTTTTTAATCTTTAACCTACTGTTGCACCTGAGTAAACAAGCACTATGCTCTGACAGTGAGGTCCCATATCTGTGCTGAAAAGCTCTTTATTAAACTAATCTGAGACACTTGTGGTATAATTTAGTGCATGTTTCAATATTAAAATTATTAATTATTAATTAATTATTAATGTTTTAAGTCACAGGTTTGCTCCTTTTTAATCAATGAGGTGTCCTATTTGTCTCTCTTTGGGATCACAGTTTCTGCGTCTGTCATGGGACACACCCCCGTCTATGGTCTACACCCTGATGACAGCCCACTGGGGTCTTCCCGCACCTAACCTGGTGGTTTCAGTCGTGGGCGGAGAAGGCAGGACAAAGTTGAAGACATGGGTACGGGAAGTCCTCCGGCAGGGACTGGTGAAAGCCTCACAAAGCACAGGTAAACATATCACGGTGGGTCATAGGTTACAAGCCAGTTAACAGTATTGTGAAACCCATGTACTCTGTTTACAATGTCACTGTGAAATCCAGTTAGCTTCAACTTGTGAAGCAGTTTGTCTACGTTGAGCATATGTTGTCATGACTTAACTGACTGTTCCTCTTGACATGTTAAATAAAGTTTTGGCTGGTGCGCCTTTTAAATTCAGGCATTTGCAGGTCTTTAAAAAATGCTATTTAGTTTTATATAAAGTATGAAAGTCTTATATTTCTCTCTTCCCGCTGTAGTTAGTAATACTTCTACAGAATTTGTGTATGTACAGTGCTGTCTCCCAGGAGACATTTGTAATGTAGAAGTGGGTGTTTTGCGACAGTGGAAGGTGGATGTTCAGTCTGCACCATCTGTAAGGTATAATAGCTGGGAAGTTCAATGTCTCCTCATGGGAAAGTGTTCATTTTAACACTGGGTGAAGGGTGAATTAAATGAATTACAGTTTATATCATCCATCCATTTTCTGATACTTATCCAGGTCCAGGTTGTCTCAATGTAATTAATCATATCATTAGGAATTATTGTTATATTCTGCATGGAAGTACTGAAAAATCATGATGTAATAATAAATTATTCTAGCTGGTATTGTCCCAATTGGTTTTCAATCAGACTTACTTCAATCATACCGGTACTTGTCATAAAAGCTAACTTTGAAGTAAATATACCTGAAACAGATATGAAATGTTATTCCATGTGAAAAACCTTAAATTTAAGGAACTTGAATTTGAATTGATCAACCTTGAATTTGGAAACAAATGCTTCGTTCTCTTTCAAGGTTTTCTTTTTTCCAAGCGGATAATGCTACTTACTGATATTTTAGCCTCATATGATCAATTTTTATCCTATTTGTAACTATCACAAAAGTCACAACAAATGTAATTACTTATGGTTGTTGTGATTATATTATTTTGCCTACATCTCATGTTTTGAGCTCAAATGCTCCTTAATGGTCAAAAAAAACAACAGAATCACCTCTTTAAACCTGATACTGTTGTTATGTACGTGTGTATTTCAGATGAGTGTCTAAGCGTTTTCACACAAATTTTCCCTTCAAATCCATAAACAATTAAAACTAATGTGAAATAATGAATCAGCAGTTTCTTGAAAATGCAGAACTAACTGCATTGTGGTTTTAAGGAGGAAAAATCCAGCTGTTACAAAATGCAGCACCATTACATGATATGACTCCCTGGGGTCAGATCCTAATTTTGTACTACAATGGCCATTTCCTGCTGACTACTGTGCCAAGTGCAGGTGGCACACAGCGATACTGATCTCCCATCAGTCATCTGAGGTCACTTTAAGTAGCTGTTATCGTGGTGGCTCCTGATTAAAGCAAAGATAATAAGACACTTGCAAAAACATTCCGGCGTGCACATGAGCACATATGGTGCACACATAGACACAGGTTGTTTCTGCTTGGCCTCAGTACAAACATAGTTGCTGGGAAAAGTCAAAAAAATTGTGCGAGAACACCTGTGCGAAAAGCTGCTGTTGTACACAGAAACGGATGGTTTTCAGGGGACAGTAATGAAATGATAATGTACAGTGTGTACCAATCCTTCTTAGATTTGATCAAGACATAGTATGCGATATGTAAGTGAGAAAACATGTAAGCTAATTTACATATCACCTCTAATAATTTAGTTTTAAAATTTTTTTGACTGTTTGACCACAACCAAGCCGTTTCCTCTCTCTTCTCGCGTTCACTGTGTGACTGTTGCACCCAGGAGCGTGGATCCTGACGGCAGGCTTGTGTGAAGGCGTTGGCAGGTGTGTTGGAGAGGCGGTGAGGGATCATGCCACTGCAGCCTCGTCTGTCTCCCTCAACAAGGTGGTGGCGCTGGGCATCGCTCCCTGGGGCCTGGTGCACAACAGAGAGCAATTGGTCAACCCTCAGGTAGTACAGGCACTCACATACTATATTTACTGAGCGTCAGTTGAAGAAACCCTGCTATATCATGCCCCTGGGTTCTTCTTCTTGCAGGGCAGCTTTCCTGCTAAGTATTACGTCCAGAACATGTCCAGGGACTCCTGCTGCCTCGATAAAAACTACCAGGCCTTCCTGCTTGTGGACGATGGGAGTGTGGGACGCAGAGGAGGAGAAACAGGGTTCAGAGCCAAACTGGAGGACTACATCTCCCACCAGCGCACAGGCATCTGGGGTGAGAAATGGGATAACGAAATGTAATATTTAGAATTATGTAGAACCAGAATATAACAACCGGAAGAAATTGGTTCCTCTCTGTTTCTTGAATGTAAAGAAACAGAAACACAGTGCTCTTCCACTTTTGCTGATTTCAAGCCATTTGGCCCTCTTGTGGTGAACTTTAGAAAATGCACATGGTGATAAGATGATCCTCTGGTATCCACTGGGTGAAGGCCATTGCATGCCACTGCAAGAATTTGAGATGCGGAACTTCAACATGTTAATTCAAGCAGAGATCTGTCCAACATGTAACAGGGTGCTCTCTCTGTGTGCTGTCTCTTAAGCTCTAAGCTTTTAAAATATGCACTCTGATAGTTTCAAGTGTGCTGACACTGATCATAATGTCTGCATTGAAGTGAAGTTGTGATAAACTAATCATTTACTAATGCACTGTTGGTAAAAAATGTTCGTATTTCTTAGGCAGCGGCAGCATTGACATCCCTGTCCTCTGTATGCTGGTGTCAGGGGAGGCGAGCATGCTGGAGGTACACTCGTTATTTATGTTGGTTGATTGTCACAGAAATGAGTAGTTTTGTTAAACTTGACTTTTTTTATTATGTCCCTATATTTCTTAAAGAAGCGTCTCTCTCCTTGTTCCTAATTTCTGTCAGAGGGTAGACCTTTCTCTGAAAAACTCCATGCCCTGGCTGGTGCTGGCTGGATCAGGAGGCTTAGCTGACTTCCTTAGTGACATCTTGGAGAATCTTTCCTCGGCCCCGGCTGTCCAGTCTTCCAGCGAGGCAGATGCCGAGGCCGGTCCCAGTGTGGATCTGAAAGACAGAGTGGCAGAACGGGTTAAGAAGCACTTCCCCTCTGAAGCAGAGTCAGACAAACTAGTTGAACGGGTAGGTGCGATGTGTGATTGTTGTGTGGCCTTTTGATATGTTGAACAGGAAGAAGCTATGTTCAGCAGCTACTGGCTAGATTGTTGCGGGATATAACATTAGTACTCATGATCTTGAAAGCTTTTAAATCTTGTTGGTGAACTTTTGACCCTTCTTTTTAATGCTATAAAGCCAAGCTTCACATTTTATTCAGGATGTTTTATCATATAATGGGCTAATAAATTTGCTGCACATTTATGCACCCAAGATGCAGGCTTTTGATCTTTTGTTTAACATAACCCTGAGGGTAAGCTTACATTTTTAGCCCTGCTGCTAAGCCTCAAAGAACAGCATAATGTGTTATGCTGCTGATGTCATCTAACAATTACTGCCTGTAATGAACATCTATTAAGCTGCTTCTCAGCCTGTAGACATCCGGCTATTTCTAAAGCTACTTCCTGTCTTAGTCTGACCCAGATTCCTGAAACTGCTGGCTGTTATTCAGCTCTTGCTGCTCCACAATGAACTCACTCTCACGTTGGCAGTGAGTTTCGGTTGGCATACAGCATAAACAGGTTGTTTTATTAACACAAAGACATCTGTTGTTAAAATCACTTTTATACAGTGACATTAATATGTGTCTGCTTCTCTGCTCTCCATCTTATATCATCAACACTGCCTGTTTTCTTGAAAGAGTGAAATCTTACCTAATGCGAAGTCAATCATTAACATGATCAGTGCCCAATATTCAATCTGTTGTTGAACGAGGGAGTGATTACATGCACACACCTACACTCACTCTTTTTACCGTTGGCGGCCTGATACAATCTTTAAATGCTAGATATCTTGATCACTTAACATGGGAAGGCTGTATACTTAACGATATCATGGAGCTGACAATGCTCTATGTCACCAAATCTTCACTATCTGTCTGTTCTTTCATCTCTTTCTCAGTATCACCATTTTATTAAAAGGTTTTTCTTGTCTTCTCTTTGTTCTGTGTCCCCAGGCTCTGAGTATTTACCAGAACAGAGACTTTATCACAATCTACCATGGAGAGCAGGAGGGCCCAAATGACTTTGATACAGTCCTGCTCAAAGCATTGGTGGGAGGTAAATAAAAACTCATTCAAACTATGAAAACTGACGACATTTTAGGTGGCAACACATCTTCATTTTGATTTATTTGGTGTGATTGCTGTGTTTGTTTGTTGTGTTTTTTTTAGCTAGTAAGCAGCGTGCATCAGTCGATGCCAGCCCTTACAATGAAGAGCTGAAGCTGGCGGTCACATGGAACAGGGTTGACATTGCCAAGAGTGAACTCTTCAATGGAGACATCCAATGGAGGGTGAGGGGTAAAAATACAATCACATAAGATGTTACATTCAGAGAAATACTGCCACTCAAATGTCCAATAAAAGCACACCTTCACCCATTCAAATAGTATGAAGACATGGAAGACTCCATGACAGATGCCCTGATCAACGACAAGCCTCAGTTTGTGCGTCTTTTTACTGAGAATGGCCTCAACATCCTTGACTACCTGACTTACGGCAGGCTGGAAAGCCTCTACCGCTCGGTGCCTGATGGGACGGTGCTTTACCAGCTACTCCAACGCCGTCTGGTGGAGCGGCTAGGAACCGCAGCCCCTACACCCTCAAACGTGTCAGACAAAGTGGCAGCAGAGAAAATTCAGAGTGGCCCAGTGACAGAGATCAGCCTTTTTGAGGTGGGGACAGCCATGACTCTCTCTCTCGTCTATTTTTATTCAAGTATTATCAAAAACAATGTAGGGATAACTCTCTATTTCCATTTTTCCTCAGGTTGCAGGTGTGCTGGAACTATTAATGGGTGATGTCTGCCAACCATTTTACTATGAAGCTTTGGGTTTAGATAAGATTTCATCCAAAAGGAGAGCTCTTAGGGTACACTTACCTTTTTCCAAATATGTAGACATATATGCAAGATAATGAGCTAATGGTTTAAAACAAGAAGGAATCTAATACCCTCTCCCATGCTTTTTTTTTTTCATCCATCCCAGCGTGCCAGTAAGCTGTTGCGTGGAGACTGCTTGTATCGGGAGATGCGTTGCCTCTTTCCCTGGGCTTCGCTCTTCATCTGGGCTGTCCTTCAGAATCGCAGCGAGATGGCCACTTTCTTCTGGGAGATGGTAAAACATACAGAAAGAAAAAAACTTGTTGTGCTGCTGTTTAGTGTGTTTGAAGGATGAAGGATGGCAATCCTCTCCGCTCTCTGTACATTCAGGCTTAGAACTGTGTCTGCAGTAGATCATCAACTTTCAGTGCAGAAAAAAACATGTTTCAGTACCTGGCATGAAGGAGTTTGTATGTTCTGACTTCCCTTGTTGTCTCTTTCAGGCAGCAGAGTCTGTGCTGAGTGCTCTGAGTGGCTGCAAGATTCTCAGGGAACTGTCAAAGTATGAGGGTGAGACGGAGACCAAACTGACCATGAAAGAGCTGGCCCAGAGTTTTGAGAACCTGGCACACGGTAAGACCATGAATACATCATAACTAACTACAATAACTGATAGAAAATGTGCAGAAATTATGGTCCATGGAGTGTATGTATCGCATGAGTGATTAAGCTGTTTGCTTTTTATGAAAGTCTTTACAATGCTGGTGGTAATGAGTATTTCAGGGGTTTAAAATCTGCATGAAAAGAAGCAATGCATGCATGAGTGAAAGAGTTTTATTTTCTGCCCGTCTCTGTGTCTTCTTAGATGTGTTCAGCTCTTGCTATCAGAGCAACGAGAGTCGCTCTTTCACCCTGCTGATCAGAAAATCTCCTGTCTGGGGTGGTACCACCTGCCTCCAGATGGGCATGGGTGCTGATGCACGACTTTTCTTCAGCCACGATGGAGTACAGGTGTGTCACTGTTTTCAAGTCATTGACTTCATTGTGGCAGTTTAACCATGTCTTTTTGTCCTCAGGCCTTTTTAATTTTTAATGATTTTTTATTGTTACTGTAATAACATAACATCACTTGGACATAAATAGTAAAGGTAATAATCATGAAATACAGCATTGCATGTAATACCACTTTGCATCGTAAACTTTCTCTTCTCCTTCAGTCTCTGTTGTCCCAGATCTGGTGGGGTGACATGAAGAGAAGCACAGAGGTGTGGAAGCTCCTGCTCACTTTCTTCTGCCCTATCCTCTGCTACACCAACCTCATCTCCTTCAGGTAAAATCCACATTATTGTTATTGTCATTGTCATTGTTATTGTTATTATTATTATTATTATTATTATTATTATTATTATTATTATTATTATTATTATTATTATTTATTTATTTATTTATTTATTTATTTATTTATTTGGAAATCTGAATCTCCTGAATGCTAATGACAAACTTATACTCCATCTCACAGGGAACAAGAAGAGCAAGAGGAGGGGAAGCCTAATGAGGATGGGCCGGGCAGGGACAGCGACAGCCTGTATGGCACCACCATCTTCTCCTTCTCGGACATCAAGCACATGTAAAACTCTTAATTCTTTATTGATTTTAGTACAGAATAAATGTTTGTTTTTCTAGTGTGTGTGGATTCATTATAGACGTGTCATTGTTGTACCAGTGAAGATGATTTACAAGGACCAACCACTCCCAGGACGGCAACCATCAAAGGTGAGTCCTCTTTAAATGCAACAAAACTGACAAATGTTTGCTTGCAGAAGTACCAGCTACTCATCCACGTCCAATACCTTCTTTACAGGCATACCGCACTCTCACAGACCGCCAAAACGTCCGTTCATAGTGTCAAGATGGCGTCAGTTCTGGTTTGCACCTGTCACCTCATTTTTGGGCAATGTCTTGATGTACTTCCTCTTCCTCCTGCTGTTTGCCTACGTGCTGTTGGTGGACTTCAAGCCCCCGCCGCCCTCTGGTCCAGCCATCACAGAGTATGTGCTGTACTTCTGGGTATTCACCATCGTGTGTGAAGAGATCCGGGAAGTGAGTACAAATCTTACTATCTTGCAAAAGAATAGAAAATAAATGAGGAGATGGTAACTAATTTGTCATTTCTTGAAAGGGAACTTTTCAACACAGCTTTTCAGTATTTGGCTATAATATCTAATGTTCTGATTATAGCTGTGGTTGATCTGTTGAGCTATTGAGTTGACTGATGTTTTCTTATAACAGACGTTCTTTTTGGGGACGATGACTTGGCGTCAGAGGATCAGAGTGTACATTCAGGATGTGTGGAACAAGTGTGACCTCATTGCCATTACACTGTTCATCATAGGACTTATCTGCAGGTAGGGACAATCTACAGTAATATTACAACTGGATTATGTGTTTTGTTTTGTTTTTTGTTAGGTTTTTTAATGTATGCATTTTAAGGCTCTTGATCTCAACAACTTTGGCTTTTAACCCCTTAAAACACATCAGTGTATTTGCACCTGTGTCACAGGATGAACACACGAACACTACAACCTAACTGAGTGTTTACTTTCTAGCAGTTGGAGTTGATTGCGGTAATTATCAGCATCATGTTACACATGTCGCTATCCTGAGCCCTGTAAATTCAAAGCGTGCACACGTCCCTCACGTCCATCCTCAGTAAGATTGGTAACTGGAGTTGAGAACCTTTTTTTTTTAAAGTGCAGTCATTTCACATGTTGACCACTGGGTGGTGGTGTTACTGCAGTGTGTTTGCCTCACTCTGTGTGTTTCAGGATGTTCAAGTGGTCTTATGAATTTGGCCGGGATGTCCTGTGTGTGAACTACATGGTCTTCACCCTCCGTCTCATTCACATCTTTGCCATTCACAAACAGCTGGGACCAAAAATTATCATTGTTGGCAAGATGGTGAGAAACATTAACACATTAACATAAACATTAACACAAGTTGACTTCATACCATACCATTGCTTTTTAGCAGGATGTTTGGATTGTAATGACAGAAAGACATTTTTTTTTTTTCCTGTTCAGATGAAGGATGTCTTCTTCTTCCTCTTCTTCCTGGGGGTGTGGCTCATGGCATACGGAGTAGCCAATCAGGCTTTGATTTACTCCTATGACCCTCGCCTGGATCGCATCTTCCGCCGTGTTTTCTACAGGCCGTACTTGCACATCTTTGGACAGATCCCTGTGGAAGAGATGGATGGTATAAGTGTTTATGTGTATCGTGTATATTTAGAAAATGATAGTTATAGTTTTAAACCAGTGTTGGATATAGCTTTTGCAGCCTGTGCTGGACATTTTTTAGACATCCATTACAGATTTTCAAAATTCCTCACAGTAATAAGAACCTGATAACAGATTAATATGATGATATCAAAAGACAGGACATATTTTAACCTTCCCTATATTTTTGGGTCTATTCTAGTGGGGAAACAGTGGGACATGCCGTGCACGGACAATGTGACATTGATTCAGAACGGTGAGGAGCCGTGCAGAGTTATGTATAGTAACTGGCTGGTGGTAATTCTGCTGGTTGTCTATCTGCTGGTCACCAACATCCTGCTCATCAACCTGCTCATCGCCATGTTTAGGTAAAGCACAAGGAGATTAGTGTCCGTCAGTCTGTTTCATCAGTACTCTGGCTGTACTGACACTCTCTTTGTGTCCACCCAGCCATACCTTCTCTGAAGTCCAGGCAAACAGTGACATCTACTGGAAGTTCCAGCGCTTCAACCTTATTGTTCAGTACCACTCCCGTCCTTCCCTGGCTCCTCCTTTCATCATCCTCTCTCACATCAATCTCTTTATCAAGAGGACCATCCGCAAGGTGCCTTCTATCAAGATCCACCACTTTGGTAAGTATTTAAACAGGAGTCTTGAGTGAGTCTAACTGGTGTAATAAAACTGTAGCCTAAGGCACATTTAAATATGCTGTTTTGTCAACTGTTATTTCAGCTGTTTTTACTTCCTCGTTGTCTTCAATTCAGCTGTAGTGATGCCTACTACTATAATAATGATTTAAAAAACCTTTTTGTCTTTTCTATTAGTGTTGCAGTTAAGAGGGAAAGCAGCTAACAGGCTAATGACGTGGGAAACCATTCAGAAAGAGGACTTCCTAACTGCCCAGAACAAAATCCAGAAGAGCAGTGACTCAGAGAGGCTTAAACGGATGTCTTCCAAGTGAGCACACCTTCCTATACCAACTCTATAGCAGTGCAATTACTTTCCTTAATTCTTTGCCTTTATCATGCTGAAATATTTGTCTTCCCCTTTTCTTTTTTTAGAGTGGATGGTGTGATTAAACATCTGAGTGAAAGCAGAGACTTTGAACACAGACTGAGGGCTCTGGAAAATGAGGTAAAATTAAAGTACTCTTTTCAGAACAATATACATATGCATGCAGGGCTAGGTGACAAGTAGATTACCGTGTACAGTTATGTATGATGTATGTTAACCATTTTTGGAAAATGCACTTATTTACTTCCTTGCTAAGAGCGACTTTACAGTAAATATGAAGTTACTGCAGAGCCTGTAGCCAGTTAGTTTAGCATAATGAGAGGGAGGTAGAAAACCTGAGGGGAAACAGCTGGTGTAAAATTGTAAAAATTCAGTTTTAGTGGGAGTTATGAAGCAGATTTATTTGTGTATTTAATGGCTAGCATTTACCAGGCAACCAGGACCAGCTGGTTGCCTGGTAAATGCCCAGAGTCAAGAAATTGAATAAGCAAACTATGCTTTTTAAAATGATGTTCAAATGGGACTGGATGATATATATTCGTCAACTAAAAATCTTCATTTATTCATGTATTCACATGAATCTTGTATTGCTTGAGGCCACAAAATTCCACAACATGACTGCAAAGATATATCATGAACAGGAAATGTAGCTCTGTACTGCTGCACTGTATTTGCAAGTCTTTTGATCCTCCTTCTCAGATGGAGTATTGCTCAAAAGCTCTCAGCTGGATTGTGGATACTTTGGCGCAAGGCAGCACGTTCAAACCTCCCCGGCCTCCACCTACTTTAAGAGGTACTTAGAAACCAAAACATACATGTTGGAATGTCACAGGCTGCATTAACAAAGTTTATTTAACACGTAATATTTGCCTTCAGTCATTCATACCTCACCTGTCACTTACGTTGCTCTGTCTCTTCTTCTACACAGATGCATTCCCGTCATCTTCAAATTCGGCCTGACTTAGCTTTGACGCCTTCACTTGCTCAGGATCTGTAATACAAGAATTCAATTTGCTGCTCTCATGCCACCAACGCACAGTCTTACTGTTTGCCAGCCACGTTCATCACTACACTTAGTTCACCAAATAAAAGGCTCAACATAATAAAAGAAAGAATAGCAGCAATCACTACTTGTTACAGTATTGAACAAATACAAATGCTGATATTTTAGCGTGCAGTTGAGCTTAAACAAATGCCAAAGAAAAGTGTAAGTATTTATAATGTGGCTATATATTGATATTTTATTTGCCAATACTATTATATCTTTATTGCTGTACGTTGACAGATGGAGTTCTTTTTTTTTAATGGTTTTTACTATTGACTGTACTTTGTTTTTTTTTTAACTGTTCTATTGAAATTATAATGTTGTTTACAGGGATTACACTCAGTGCACATTGTTATACTTTTGTATTCAGTTAGTTTTTGGTTAAATGTTTTAAACACCTGTTAAAGTTAAATCACGTCTTTGCGTCACTACATTATTTTATTCTGTTCAATAAATTGAATATACAGTATAATCAATTCATTCTTATTGCTACTGTTAATGGAATAACACTAGTTTATATTTTTATAAGTGCTCCTGGCTTGGCCTGAGAGCTTTACATGTTGTTTTGTATCAGTGTTGTTAGGTGGATACTTGTTGCTTTTGGACTTGCTAAACTAGTTGTTCACAGTCTTTATGCTAAGCTTAGCTAACAACATGTTAATGCTCCTAGCTTAGCAAGAGTGGAGGTAGAGGTGTTGTTACTTGTTACTTTACTTTATACTAAGCTAAATGGCTACTGGCTCAAGCTACATATTTAGCACACATATGAGGGTGGTATTGATCCTCTCATCTAACTCGCTTCAAAAATTAAAATAAGTGCATTTCCCTAAATCTTTACCTGTTTCTGTAATGATAAATCAGAATTCTCTATTGCCAGGAGCTTTTTTAACCTGCAGGCAAGAAATAAATGATAATGGAGAAACAAAGGTGCCTGCAGGTAAAGCAGGGTATTGTGACTTTGTGGGATGAAATGTTTGTGAATGAGGTTTAGTAAGCTTGTTACCAAGAGCATAAAACTGAAGTGGACATGACATTAAATAATGAAAATGTAATAAGAGAGTCAGCGAGGGATGTGTGACTAAAACATTGGCATTTGGATTTAAAGGAAAGAGGATATGGACAGTGTGAAGGTGCACCATGGTGCTGAGTTTCAGTATGCTAGAGCTCAATTGAAGGTCACATAGTGGAGCATGGCTATTGAAGGAGCCTTTACTGTAAATAGCCAGCTGGGCCACCTGTCAATTGCACCAGCGGCTCACACTGAGAGAGGCCGTGTCATCACTTTCTGGCTTACTGAGGAAGACTGCATGACGGCTGCATGTGCAGATATGTATCCAAGTAGGTGAACATGTGTGTCTCACTTCTCATGTCTTTTTAAGTGTAAGAGTAATTGGAGTAGTTCATTTTAATGCAACCTGCAGTACTGCTGAGTCTGAATCCCCCTTCTGTCTGCCGTCGGCCTTCATGATTTGAAAACCTGAAATAAAAACATCATGAACTTCAAATTTGAACTATTTCTGTGGAATGCCAGTTGCTCACGTACACACTGCACATGTGCAGAGCGCTGTCATCTCCATTTTCTTCTATTTGCATCCATTCCATACATCATTCTGACATGTGCTACTCTGTTTTGGCTGGGTTGGCATGCAAATCTTACCTTTACTGTTGAGACAGTGTGAGAGCTGTTGGTTTAACCCTGTGGTAATTCATTTTATTTCGCCTTCTATTACAAGCAGTTTGTAATATTTAGTTTTATGTTCACCCACAGTGAGGCCTTTATTCAAATGGGTCTTGTACGAGAGTTCTGTACACATCAGATCAGCCAAAGGTCAAAGTTAGAGTTTGTGAATCTGTTTTTTATTTGTCTCTTTTAGAAACATCAATTTGAATTTTAGAACTGTTTATTGGATAACTTCTGTTCTGGGAGATCATTCCATGTGATGCCCTTACATAAAATTAGAGAAAAATACATAAATATATTAAACAAATTAATAAAAGTAACATATCAGACATAAATAGTCATACACATATATTCACACACACACAGCTTTATCAACATTTATATTAAAGTAAAATCACCTATTTAATGTCAGTAATAGAAGTTCTCCCTCCCTCTCATTTCCATATGTTCTTTGACCTCTCTTTTCTCCCTCCTGCAGTCCACCCCTCCCTTGTCTGCCATATGCACATGCACCCACCTCCCTAATACACTGGGTTAAGGGCATCAGGAGCATTCTTCCCAGACATGTGCCTCTGTCACTCACGCAGCCACACAACTTCGCCGCACACCCAGTTGTGAGTCCTCTGTGTTCCCACACAAGGCTGGCACACTGCTCTGACAGTCTTGTGAACTCAGCCTTCAGTCTTTCTGTCGCTTGGAGAAAAGACCTGAACGCTATCCCTGAATCACCTGCAGCTTGATTACGTTTTCTGTGGATTTAATGGTTTTTTAAGTGTTGAAAACCCGTCGATTGTTTTGGTTTTTGGTCGAAGAAGCACGGTACAAACAGTGTCCAGTGTGGATTGTGTGGTAGTTTTCAACTAAGTCTTCCAAAATGGCACCTGTGAAAGGCTGGGTAGTGGGGCTCCTGCTGGTTCTCCTGTGCCCATCCCAGGTCCCCATCTCTGGTGTAGTGAGTGCCCAGGACATGGCTGAGGAAGACCTCAGTGCCAGAATTATTGAGGACGTTGTGGCTGAAGAGGGTGAAAACGCTGAGGATGACGATGGGGCTGGTGAAGAAGAGGAACAAGTAGCAGAGGAGGAAAATGATGAGGAAGAATCTGATGAACAGGAAGCAGAAGAGGCAGAAGGGGAGGCTGAGGAGAAAGAAGAAGAGACTGCTGAGGAAGAAGAGGATACTGAAGCGGAGGAGGAAGAGGAGACTGATAATGAAGAGGAAGATGAGGAAGAAGAAGCTGCTGAAGAAGAAGAGGCTGATGAGGAAACTGAGGATGATGCTGAAGAAAATGAGGCAGCAGCAGAGGAAGATGATGACGAGGAGGAGGCTGATGAGGAAGCAGCAGAGGAAGATGATGACGAGGAGGAGGCTGATGAGGAAGCAGCAGAGGAAGATGATGACGAGGAGGAGGCTGATGAGGAGGCAGCAGAGGAAGATGATGACGAGGAGGAGGCTGATGAGGAGGCAGCAGAGGAAGATGATGACGAGGAGGAGGCTGATGAGGAGGCAGCAGAGGAAGATGATGACGAGGAGGAGGCTGATGAGGAAGCAGCAGAAGAAGACGATGGTGATGACGAGGAGCCCGCCGCTGAAAATGAGGACGAGGAGGAGGCAACAGAGGATGAAGAGGATGCAAGTGAAGAGGATGATGAAGCAACTGAAGGAGAGGAATTATCTGAGGAAGAGGAGGCTGATGATGCTGAAGACGAAGAAGAAGAGAGTGTTGCTGAGGATGATTCAGAGGAAGAGGATGCAACTGAAGCAGAGGAAGATGAGGGTACAATCACTTTTGTTTCTATAAATTCTAAAATATATTAATTGGGTATTAAAGTACTAAACTTTGCAGTAATTTAGTCTGATTACGTTTAACAAAGTTATTATTCCCACTTGGTGTTTCCTAACTCCACAGGAGCCTTCTGACTTTGTTAGTCTCACTGCAGCTACTGTAGGAACACCGTCACACATATCAGTCCTGAAATAGACCGGCTTATCTGTGTGGTGGCTGGCACCCAGCAGTATCTAAACCATTCGTGCCTTTTGTTCAACCAATGTGGCTATTTTGAGATCTCAAAACAGGTAATGTACTGTTAAAATGTGTAAGGACAGACAAACATTCAGATACAGAAACAATATTTCACACCAAAAAAATAATATACTTATTACTGAGTAGCCAAAGTTGACAGTTACATTACCTCTTAATTCCTAGGCTTTAAATATCTGATAGCAGCTGGCAGACTAAAAGACAGTTTGTCTCTTTTGTTTCAAGTGTTTCTTCCTTCTTGTGATACATCTACATAAAACCAGCTTACATAATTTGGGATAATTTTATCACTTGGGCTTTCTTACTTTTTACTTCTTATCTGCAGTTGGTTTAGTATTACCCTCTTGGGTAGCTTTAACGCCGAATTATATAATATATTACTGTGTAAGCATATTAGCATATTAACATAATTTGACACTAATTAACTTTATGTCACATCCTTATGATTACATCCAAGTAGAGTTTTTACTTTAGGATAAATAACACCTTCATTTTGTCACAGGCAACTTTATTAACTTTTCTCAAGTTAAAAACTTTGATTCAGTACAAACTACAATTTAAATTTTTTTTAATCAGTATTATCTTTAGTCACAATACAAAGTGTTACTTTATGTAGGTCAGTAACTTTTCACAACTCATTTACTGTCAATAAAGGCTAAATTTGCAGTAATATACAAGTAAAAAAACAACAACATTTTTTACAGTCAGTATTTAATTTAGTGTACTTGCTATAAATAAATAAATAAATAAATAAATAAATAAAACATCTACAAATAACTTTAATCTGTCTTTTCAAAATCTGCATCACATTTCCGTTATGTGCCATAAAACAATGTTTAATGTGTTAGCATGCTTAAATTTGACAATTAGTAATAACTAATCCTAACTAAATCCAAAGTACAGCTGAGGCAGATGAGGATACCATTTACAAGTATTTAATCATCAAACAAAAGACAAATTTGAATTGATGATTAAACACCAGGAGGTGAAAGTCATTACAATTAATCCTCTATCAGGTTTAACAGAAATTCACCCAATAGTTAATGCTAGATACTTCTCTCTAAATCAAATGTGCCACTCACAGTGGCACTAGATGAAAAATCATTAGGATTCATCATCTCAAGATCGTTATTGTTTGTACAACTATCTCACTAACTTCCAGAAATATTTCAGTGTGGACCACAGTGGTGGTTTGACCAACCGAGTGACTGACGTTGTCATCATTATAGCCACGCTGCTGGCATGAGTAAAGATCATATGGTCAGTGCTCTCTAGTAGACAAAACATTGTCATGGTGACATGTTTCTAAACCGACACATGCACACACAAATATCTCTGTATCTGTTATACGCTAATAATGGCCAAGCCGTGTCGGGTCATGCTCTAGAAGCCTAATTTGTCGTTGACTCTGTTGACTTTATATAGATGAGCCTGAAGGTGATGATGCAGCTCAAAACGAAGATGACACAAGTGAAGAGGAGTCCACCACTGACACGCTGCGATTCCACCCTGGCTCTTTGTGTAGTGTTTGCTCCATCTGTGAGGTAAAATTATGAGTACAAGGCTTAAATGATCCAATAATGAATAGTCTGTGTTTATTTTAAATGAATGGTTCACCTCATTTTTTACTTTTTTCCTGCCAAATAGAAGCTGATAATAGATGAATGACTTATCATAACTGTTCATGGTGTGTCCTTCCCCTCTTTCAGCATTGCTCTAGTGACTGTGAGAATTGCCCCTGTGCAGAGGGAGATGAGTCGGATCACTGTGAGATCTGTGAAGTAAGCATCTCCACTGTCCAAGATACCGCAAATAATACAAATTAAAAGGCAGCACGTCAGTGGGACATTTTAACTCTTTATTTTGTCTTACAGGGATGTTCATCCTGCTATCTTTGCCCCATACTGTGTGACACGATTTGCACACCAGGTAAATACTGGTACTTCTACTGTTCGTGTATCATTGATCATCATCATTTATTTATTTTGTGAGCTTTGGCCTTTCTTACCTCTTGTGTGTATTGCTTTTTTTTTTTTTAAAGGTGGCCTTGTTGATGAGCTAACTGGATCCCTCTTTCAGTAAGAATTCTCATTTCTCAACACTTTGATATTCAGTTGAATGCTGCATCATTATTCAATTATACAACAGCATAAAGGCACAGACTGGGAAATGCTGTAGCTTCATGTTGACTTTCCTCATGCCCTGGCCTTTGTTTTGCAGGACTATTGGCTCTCTACTCTGAGCAACCATTGACACTGCATGAGGTATTATGTTCAGACTTGGAGCTGTCTGGCAGTTCATACCTCTCCAACATGGGGGCTACCACAAGAACTTGTTATGAATCTGACAGCTGACATATTTAGATTTTAATACAATTTTTAGCTAATCCTATTGAGAGAGTAATGAGAGCTGAAAAATATGATTTTCTTTTCCTTTATTCAATGAACTGCCTTCTGTACATTTTCAGTGCAAAATGAATGATAATGCATTGCTACGGCTATAATGTAATTACTTTTTGTAGGAGCATTATTATTATAACACATTTTTAGTTGAGCTGTTTTTTTGGTTGGTCTTAGTGGCAGGAATCTGTATGAATGCACAAGAAAAATGAAAATGACTTCTATTGCCACTCATGTAACTTGCAAATGTATGATTGATTTTTTACAGTAAAAGTTCAGCTTAGACAATGTTACTGATTCTCATCTGATAATAAATTTCTCCTTATGTGTAATTTTTTTTTAATGTAGTCAATATGTACATCACATGCACAGGTTATGTCTGTCGGAAGTTTGTTTTTTCCAAAAAGAACTGAGTATTAAGTCCAAGCTAACTTTACTACAACTGGGTTGCAGCTGGCTGGTGACTCTTACCTTACTTGCTCACTAACACTATCGTTAGTAAAGCACTATGAGTGGATATGATCTTCATAGCTTGTTAAATTACTTCACCAGCTAACATGATCCATGATACTAATTTCTGACAAATGGTGTTGATTTTAGTCAAACATATATTATGTAACAGTGCAAAACAAAGGTGTATAACTAATGACTATAAAGTTGCTTCATGGTGTTGACTGATGAGGTGATTTGCAAACGACAAGTTGTATAACAAGTTTTATCTTAATATATAATATTACATAATTATTTGTTGATTATATTTTGTATTATAAAAATAATTTGTAAACTAACTAGTGACTAAAGTTGAAAAATAAAGGAAGAAAAATATTTGCATCAGAATTTTAGTGGAATAAAAGTATAAAGTAGCAGAAAATAAAGATATTCAAGTAAAGTACAAGTGTACAGTATACTTGAGTAAGTATACTTTGTTAATTCCCACCACTAATCAATTCTAATTATTAATACATGATGCATGATGCACTTAAAAGGTTTATTCTGCTCCTATGTTTGTGATGTAAATCACAGCTGACAACCATGTGAGAATGTAATGAGGACACCAGAAAATATTGCCGCGTTCTTCGAGACCACTTGACAAAAAACAACAACAAAAAGAGTGAGGTTAGGCCAGAGGGTGGTGCCAGAGGTAAGGCCGTGTTGTTACAAGTCAAATAGGTTTAACCTCTGTGGCAGGTGGCAACATGAATCTTTAGAGAATCATAACTACTGCTTTAAGACATATATAAACAATTTTCCATTTATTGCTTCAAGTGATCATTCTATATTTAAAGTGAGATATATTATCCAAGACAATAAACAAAATATATTTACTTAAGAGAGAGTTTGAAAAAAGAATACTATTTAAACTCTAATTTACCTCATCTGTTAAAAAAACCCCCAAGATATGTACAAATGCCATTGCAAAGAAAGGTTTGTTTATTTTCCTGCCATGCAACAGTTCCCTGTAAAATCTAAAAGATATATACAATCCTGTCACCTCAAACTCTGTGTGCATTAATTTAGGAATTATGCATCATGCAAGCAGCTTAAGTAATAAAGCTTGTTTTATTACAGCAGCAGCCAGCTGAAATCTGCAAAGTAACTAGATACTAAAGGTGGGACATAGCGGAGTAAAAAGTACATTTGCTTCTGAATTATAGTTGAGCAGAAGTACAAAGTAACACAAAATGGAAATACTCAAGTAAAATGCTTAAAAACAATTTTTTTTTTTTTTTAAAAAGGAAGAAAAAAGTTCACAGTACCTGAGTAAATGTATTTAGTCAGTTCCCACCACTGATGTTCAGAGCAGAGGGTTGTCTCTAGCTGATAGATTTATAGTCAAATGTGTGCACACACATCTTGGCCCAACCTACTCCAGGCCTTCAGACTTATAAATTTGATTAAAAAGAGGCCTGGTAACATTTCTGTTTTTTCATGACCATGAAAAGCTCCGCCTGTCACAAAAAGATATTAAATAACTGTTAGTCAGGGCAGTTCTCACAGTGACAAGTGAACTAAACCAATACAATGGTGGAGTATGCTCAGAAGTTAAAAACAGAACAATTGCATGAAGCTACTGCAAATGGTGTGTTATGATTTAGTTGCCTCGAGCAGTGCATTTCTGGATTCCAACCCTGTCCACTCGCACTCACACGGAGGCAGTATTGGTTTGTCTGTTTGATCCACAGCATCTATAGGTGTAAAAGTCTAATCTAATCTGTCTAATTCTCCCCTTTTCTCTTTTATTTCCTGGTAGCCCTAATTTTATAGTCCTATTCTATTTAATTAATTTTATTTCTAAAATACCACTTCAAAAGTTTTGTGAGCGCCACAACTTGAAATGAACGAAACAGACAACTGTCCATCCAATCACATACTGATTACTAAAAGAGGTCCAGCTGCTGCTCAGGTGAAACATTTCAACTCAGCTCTGAGCTTTTCACCTCAGGTGAGGAGGTTTTCAGGTGAGGCCTTATTCAGTGTTATAGAATGTTATGGTGTTTTTTCACTTTTATTAGTCATAGTAACTTGGCAGAAATGGTACTGTTGTATAAACACAAAAAGAGCCAAGGATTTGGAAGGTACATGGAAGGTATTAACCTTTTGATAGAAAAACTGATACAGTCTACTGAATGTTAGCACGGCAACATGAATTAACTTTTTTTTTTCAGGACGCCTCTCTTAAAAGGTCTAAACCTTTGGGATATTGGAAACTAAGATACCTCTACAAGGGGGCAAAATTGAATTTGTTCATCAATTTACCTGCCATAAAGTTCATGTCCTTGTTATTGTTTTGGAAAAAGCAGCCCTGCTGTTTGTTGTTTTGCAAAAAGGTAGTGTGTATGCTTCTTTTTTGTTTTGCCTTTTTAGATGTAAAAAGGCAATGCTTTGGGTAATGCGGTGTGTCGGGCTGTGTGAGGACAAGATAAAGAACTGGAAACCTGTTGTGTTGGTTTGGCACAGGCGTGGAGTGTGTATGTATAAGCGGTGGCAATTAAAATAGACATTTTGCATGTCAAGAAAACATCAACTCTCATGGTGGTTTGTATGGTGCAATTAAATATTAAGCCTTCAAAAAGTTCCCATTAATTAAGGAAGACTTTGTGCCTGGTACACAAACACAACACAGCACAGGCACGAAAGAAGACAATTAACTTGTCAAGTAGGAGAGAGCTTACAAAGTGACGATCCCTACCAATTGAATTGATTCCAACTCTCCTGTGAATTTCACAATATTTACAGCTGCCATTTGGTTTAAATCTAATCCAAAATGATTTTTCTTTGACTTACCTCCACACAAGTTTAATGAAACCTGTGCCAGTATTTTTTCCCCCTGTAATCCTGCTGACAACAAAGTGCACCAAAAACATAAGGCAACGTGAGTTTTTTTTTTTTTCTGCAAAACCACATCGGCATTAAATGTCTCACCCAGGCCTTCAAAAGATTTGACAAGTTGAGCAGCTGAAATTTAATCAGAGGTAAATGACACAAATTGCACTGACCCAGAAGTACAGTGCAGTGTCACATTACTATGTTTTATGGTCGACATTCCTCAATGGCTTACTTAAACTCGAAGCTTGATCAGTCATTCAACAATCCAGTGTCTAAAGCTTCTCAGATATCAGTTTACAGAACAATATGTTAATTAAAAGCTTAGTCTAGTGGGGTCCAAAAAAGCAAAGTAAAGCAATTGGAGAGCAATCCAGTTGCAAATAATATCTTTAATCTGAATTGTGCTTTAGGCTGTTTGCCTTTTAGTCTATTGTTGCTGAAGGTATCGGTTTGCACTTTCGTCCTGTTCAAACAGGTTGTTTGAGGTTTGTTTGCAAGTTAATCCTGTGATGAAGTTTACAAGAGTATCTGCTGGAACTGATTTAAATATAATACTTAATTAACACCCAGATATGGATGCTGGTGTAGAAACTGACAATATAGAAAAATTTGTAATAATATAAAATATACTCAAAGTGATAATTGTTAACAAACACACTACATTAATAGATACTTAAATGCCTTAATTGCTTAGAACTACATTAGTGTCTTATAATTTATTTGTTACTTTTTTTTATATACTGCTTTTTTAAGTGATAATGATGTAATAATGCTTTGAATTAAGGTTTAAGGTTAAACAGCTGACAAAATTTCACCCTTATATAACGCTGTGTATAGAGTGCTGTGTCATGGAAATGGATTAATTCAGCTGTAAACTTTGATGTGTAAACACCTAGATTTTCTCAGACCATTTGCTTGGTCTAAACACCACTATTTTGATTGCAATGGCCTGAAGGAAGAAGTCTGTAGTCACATTACATGTCCCACATAGGTCTTGGTTATATATCCACAAAAGGCCCCTCACCCATTTCCATGTCCTTCTAATGTCATTGACTTGAAACATATTGGGGCACTTCTCCAGCTTCTCCTCACTTATGGACACATTTGGGAATGGACACACGTTTTTAATGTGACACATTATTAACATACCTTTTTTTATTTCAGGGACTTCAAGCTCAGACAGTAAGGTAAGAATTTGACAAACTTTAACACAATTAATTGTCTGTTTTTTTTTGTTGTTGTTGTTTTTTTTGACATTTCAAGTCCAGTTACTTTGTCATCTGCTATCAGTTCCTTCCATATTATATAAAACCAGATTTGCATCCAATCAACATCACAAATCTTTTGATCAAAATGGGATTTCAGTGCCGTGATGGTAGTACACAGTAGTGAGCCTGTTAAAATAAATGGATGGTATAGAGCTGTTTCCTCTATCTCAAAACTTCAGAAATGAAAAAGTTAAATGGCTCTAATCAAATTACCCAATTTAATAGGCTTCCTTCTCCTCCATGCAGATGCATTTCTCCTCACTTCTGCTGTGTCTGACTTTAGGAGCTTTGCTGAAATATGGTAAGTTAAAAAAAGAAAAATACATTTATCTCCACTATGATTCCTGTGATATCATATGTATAATTTGTCTGTGCATTATAGGGCAGGATACACCTCCCCAATGCTGTTTCAATGTTTCAGACTAAGATATAAGATTATTTAGGATGTAAGTGGCCAACTTTCTCACCTTTTTAAACCCAATAAAATGAATCCAATATGCAAAATTAACAAAGTTGAGAAAAAGAGCATCTCTTGGTGTTTAATATGATCTTTTACTTAAAATTAGCAATCTATCAATCTTGAAATACCCCATAAAGGTACTGCATTCAAATTCTACAGTATAAAGTACAGACAAATAAAAAAATATATATATATATTCTTTAGTATTTTACTGCTGTAGCTGATCAAGGTGTAGTTAATATTAAGAACAGATAAATGCATTTCAGTCATTGAGCTCAGCGGTTCTCAAGCTAGTGCTCAGGTCACAATATAAAATGGGAGCGGTATTTATGTTGTTGTTGCCTAATCTTGCCTTTTGTGTCAAATATGTGGTAATTTAATGTCTTTGGACCTCAAACTGTTAGAAAACTATATGAGGAACATTTCTCTCTAACAACTTAGCAATGCTTCTTTAGCAATGCATTGTATTTTATAATCTCTTCATATTTTTTAGTGTTAAATCTTTACACTTTAGTGTTAAATCTTTAAGTTACAATAATTGTTGTGAAGTAAAAAGTCTCTGAATCTTTTTGTAAGTATGAAGCAGCAGGAATAGGAATAAGAAAAGGAATACAACCAAGATAGGTACTTTAGTAAATGTACTTATCATCATCAGGACCCAGTCACAGCATTCCTCAGACAGAGTAACATTTCCTCATGCTAATGCTAATAAAGTCTCATTTACTGAAGTATGTCTGCTATATTTCAGTTTCAGCTACTGGAAGTGAATGGTGCTACACTGGCTGCAGTAAGTAAGGACAGATGTCTGATTGATTTGGATCAAACCATCATTACTTTGTTAGTTTGTGGTATTAAAAAAAAAACCCTCTTATTTTCATAGCTAATACTCCGGGCAACTGGGGACATCTCGAGGGTTCTTACTGTGGAGGAAAAAGGCAGTCCCCTATTGATATAGACACCGGCATGGTTCAGACTGACCCAAAACTGCTTAACTTTACCTTTGTTAACTTCACGTCTCAGCATGTCATTAAGTCCATCATAAACAATGGACACACAGGTACACAAACTCAGACTTCCAAGTTGTTGTTTTTTTCTACAATTAGTTTCTGTATTTGTATCACAAGTGTAGGAAGTGCACAATAAGGATATGATTTAACTTCTGTATTCTTGGACTGTAACTACATGCTTCTCCGTCCCTTTCATCCATAGTGAAATGCAATTTGAAGGAAAATGAAGTTGAAGTAAGTGGAGGTGGACTTGATGAAACATATTCTACAGTTCAGTTTCACTTCCACTGGGGTGATAAAGAACATCATCCTGGATCTGAGCACATGATTAATGGTCACCGTTATCCAATGGAGGTACAGTATTGTTTACTGGCATTCACTATAAACAACATGCCTCTATTCTATAGACTGTGCTTCTTATTTGATCTTACTTTGTCTACTCAATTCATGCCATCTTTTGTAGATGCACATTGTCAGTCTGAAGAAAGGTCTTACTGCGGCCGAGGCTGTAAAGGACTCAAAGGGAATTGCAGTTCTTGGATTTTTCATAAATGTATGTCCTACACTTCAAATGACTATTCCAAAGAAAAAAAAGTCTTGCTAACTTCTTTCATAATTTAAATGTTTCCTTTTTTTTTAGAATTTCAACTTGCTTGTTGGAAATATAATTTAAGAAGTATAGGAGTAAATGTACGAGATTTAATTTGCACGTTATCAAACTAATGTTGCAAGTGTAATTATGTCTTTTCTTATTAAAGGCAACAGAAGATGGGAATGCAACAGGACCATGGAGCATGCTCACATCTTACCTGTCAAACAAAACTGGTATTTTGGTCTCGTTTCACTAAGATTTTGTGGTTTGCAGTGCTTGAGCTCTAGGACAAAATGCATTGTAGGTATAAAATGGTATGTATTGTATGTCAGGTATGTAGCACACAGCTGCCACATACCTAGCACTGACAGGTGACAATACATGTTTTAGAAGCATTAAAAGAGGAACGCCTTAATTTAAAGCTTGAGGTATTTTTTTATGAGGGAAAAACATTGACACACACACACACACACACACATACACACATACACATACACAGAGTGTTAGCTGGATGGATGCCCAGTCATGAGTTACAGGGCACTCACAGGTTCTTGGCAGCAGTGTAAATAGAAGTAGTACAGGCAGTCCGACTGCACTGAGGACACCTTTTTAAATCAAGCAACTTATCACATCCTGTTTTGTTTCTTGCTTCTTCACAGATACTGAGGCTCAAATAAATCACAACTTCTCTATCAATGAACTAATTGGAAATGTAGACCTCACAAAGTACTACCGATACATGGGATCCCTAACCACCCCCAAGTGCAACGAAGCAGTCGTGTGGACAGTCTTTCATGAACCAATTAACATCCACAAAAATCTGGTGAGTTGGGTGGCCTGGAAACCTTTCTTTTGCAGGATAAGAGGAGGACGGGCCATGTTTTGTGAAAGGACAATAAAAAGCCAAGTGATAAAACAGAGAATACAATAAAAGCTATGAGTAGAGTCTAAAATAGAACTCATCTTTAAAACAATTACTTTTTGCCTACTGCCATCACCACACCTCTAACTAGGTTGACCAATCTTGAGTTGTGTGAGGAAATACTAGGTGTGACACTTTGTATTTCTGAGCGTCTGAGCATTTTTGATCATTTGTCATTCTTTAGTCACACTGTACAACAGAGGAAAGTGTGGTGACCCCTGACAAGTGGAATCAGAAGCTGTTTCACAAACAGCCACTGATTCATGCAGCGCCACCAGAGTCTCAGTACATACTGACAGGACATGTTGGTATCTGGTTTGATGTTTGATAAATACTTATCTTCTGTTGACTTTAATAACAAGATAAACTGTTGGACAAATTCCATGTGACTGTTGAAACCATCTGAGTTATTTTTCTGTAGCAAAATGACACATGATCTCAAGTCATTTTATCTACCTGACAGCTGTCAGCACTCGTGGTAGAATGCACGTATTTCTGTGGCCTGTTTGCTGTGTCTGTTGGCTCTGTGGGTACATGACTTTTTTTTTTTTTTTTAACCATTTGTACTTTTGTGATTCGGTTGCCCTAGTTTCAGAGTGCAATGCCTCTGTTATACATATAGACAGCTGTACATGTGTAATTATGATTATAATACTTATGATTAAAAACTAGTGAGTTGACAACTTTGCTGACAGCAAAACATCAAGCAAGTGCAACAACACAAGACTTAGTGGCTGGCTAATATTACTTACTAGTCCAACAGCAAGAACCCCAACTCTTTTTTAGCTTCCTCTGTTTTCCTCTTCAGTCTCTTCACCTCTTCCGTGCTCTGCTTCTGAGCCCCCCCATCCACTTTTTGGACTCCTCTTCCTAGTCCAAAAAGCCTGTGGAACAAACTCTTAGATTCCCCCAATGTACTTAACTCACAGACAGTGAGTGGACAGCACAGTTTGGTGAGCCAGCATTAGCTAACGGCAGCTTAACTGACCGAGCGTCACGTAAATTACTGGGAAATGTGCAGTGTGTGTGTGTGTGTGTGTGTGTGTGTGTGTGTGTGCGTGCGTGTGCTTGACTTCTCCATAATCTGGTCAAGGCGAACTGAAAACTGAATGTTATCAGGCGGAACAGGAGCATTTAATGCTGGCAGTTGTCCCCGCTGTGCTTCCTGAACATTTTTCCTCATCGGTGTGTGTTTGTGTGTGTCTATGTGCGTGCTTCTATTATATTACATTTAAATATACACAGACATGCAAGAAGTAAATAGACACCTTCATTCAAATTTAAATTAAAGGTGTCTATTTACTTCTAGCATGTCTGTGTATATGTGTAGCACTCAAAACACGAGAAGAGTTGCTAAAATAGGATCCACTTTCACCACAATAAATCAAATAGGTGCCATAAAGTATTATACACTTCTCATGGCCTGGAGCTCATAGGCATTCCAAATTTTCAAGCAACTCTTATTTTGAAAGTCAAGAAATTACGTTAATTTGATGGCATCTCATATTTACAGTTTTGATTACAGGTGTCATACATTGGCCATCACTAGCATAACACACCCACTGACTAATGTAGGGTGGTGAATGCACGTAACAGGAGAACCAGTTTTCGTACAGTCATTTTCTAGGTGTTGTCTTGAGTTCTCTGTCTCTCTCTGGGTTACTTGTGGCACTAACTGTGGTAGGATAATGTGGATAATAGCCCACATCATGAAACTGGTTATCTGTCTGACTGCCGTTTCCAGCTCGTCAGCTGCTAAAAGACGTATGTTGATGAGAATCATGAATGACGTACTGTGATGTGATAAAAATGCGTGATGGTACCTGCAGGAAAAATTGTTTTCACCAACAATTCAGATTTGAAATGTAAAGAATACAATCACATAACTTAAATCTAAAAAGCTTTAAAACAAAAACAAACTGGAAAGTAGTTTGTTGTGGCTCAAAATAAGTGTGGAAATCAAATCCTCTGCTACAGTGTCTTTAAGGCTCTGGTGTCCTATCAATTGCTTTTGCAATCCTGAACTATTGCCCCAACCCCAGAGAGTTATTAATACAAGAGTTATTACTTTTTGCTTTTTTTGTCGGATTGTGAACAAACTGTTGCACATAAATACAGTATATCTTGTTTTTGTTTTTTTTGTTTGTTTTGGTTTGTTTTAATGTAAACTCAGGTCACTTTATTTGACATGTTTTGATAAGATGCTCTGAAGTGAACCTGCTGCAGCAAACCATGCAGCAAAAAACATACTAATAATAAACAGACCAGGAACTAAAGAGGACCTAGTTTTTCTAGTTCTTTTTCTAAGTGACAGCACGAATAGTTTTGGCAAAGCATGTGTTCCCTTGATGGTGTTGAAAATGAAGATGGGTGCTGTCACCAAACTATGGGATGTCAACACCCAGGGAGCCCTTCAACTCGTCTGTCTACTACTACTCATTCTTTATTTGTAACCACTTATCCTCATCAGGGTCACGTTGGGGCTGGAGTCTCTCCCAGCTGACTTGGGGTGAGAAGTGCTGTACACCCTGGGCAAGTTCCCAGCTCATCACAGGGCACATAGACACAAACAACCATTCACACTCACATTCACACCTACGGGAAATTTAGAGTCACCAATTAACCTAAGTGCACAAGGATCGAACCAGGAGCCTTCTTGCTATGAAGCGACAGTGCTAACCACTGCACCACTGTGCCACCTACTACTGTTCATTAACAATTTTAAAATTAATTTTTGTCAGTAACATCACTGGATCTGTTGCTATGTTTTTTTTTTTTTTGTTTTTTAGATTCAGCTGTTTCCCATGGAGACCGGACTCACCAACGTTTATCGGCCTACGCAACAACTTAATACACAAGTATTTGCTTCCCCTCCTTTACCTCAACAGGGTGAGTTGGAAAATCACACATAGACTTTGTGATAAAACATGTAACAAAGTAATAAATAATTTTTTATTTTTTTTTAGCTCTATGGTGCTATGAAGCTCATGGAAAGTGTGGTATGTATATACAAATCAGATGACTGGGCAGTTCAGTGCTGTTAGAACAGGATTTGGACATGTCTTGAAAATGTTGTTTTTCCTCTCTACCCACAGCGTACAGTCCCTCTCAATGGCACCTTCTGCCTCAATCCCACTGCGGCGGCCATCGCCAGTCACCTGTCAACATTGAAACAAAAAATGCTATGGTGGACGAGCACCTTGGTGGCTTCACCTTTAAATATTTTGACGACAAACATGCCATCAAGACGATCACTAACACAGGCCACACAGGTATTAAAGTTTTCTTTCATATCATGGGCTGATGCTGCTGAGATTACAAAGCAAAACTAATTTAGGGCTATGATTACAGCTGCAACAAGTAGAACAAATTAGTGGAGAGAAATGCTTTTGAATCCAACACTCCACGCCCACTGATTGAAAATAAATTTTAGACTGAGGACAACAAAATAGTTTCTTTTGTTGTCAGCGCTTATTAACCCATTTGAGTTGCATGAAGCACTACTGGAATGGAGGGTTGTGGTTTTTAAGTGCTTTGTTTGGACCTGGATCAGACCTTTTTGAAGTCACGCAACTGAACCAGTGAAAAAGTGCCCTGTGACAAACTGAATCACCAGCTGTTACTTAATGAGGCAGAACATAGACAGTTTCTGGATATACTGGTATCTTGTCTGATGATCATGTTTGATCATCTGTTCTTTCTGTTGACTGTAACGATAAGAGAACATGTTGGACAAGTTACATGTCACTGAAAAAAAAAGAACGAGGTATTTTATATGTTGCAAAATGACACATGCAATCAAGTTCAAGTCAACTTTATTATCAATGCTGCCATATGTACAGGACATACAGAGAATTGAAACTGCGTTTCCCTCTTATCCCGGTGCAAACAGCAATAAACATGAAATATAAAATATAAGTAAAAGATGTAAAAAATATAAAATAAAAATATATACAAGCTAAAAGACATCCAAGAAAAGACAGTGGCAAATCTGCAAGATATAAATAGTATAAATATGGCAGTATGAACAGAATGAACAATATAAACAAACAGTCTAACAGTATCAGTATGGCAATATGGCACAGTATAAACAGAATTATCAGTATAAATATAAATATGGCAGTATAGACAGAATTTACAGTATAAACGGTGAGGTCTATCAAAAATGAAATATGTATACAGAGTAAACAGTTGATTGTACACAGTGCAAATCGGTTTGCAAGTTTTTTTTAGAGTCTGTAAAAGTGGCTGGTGCCATTTGGTCTTTGATCTCCATGACAGCCACTCCGCTGATGTTAAGTAAATTAGGTCTAGTTTTCCAAAAAATGATCTGCAGCAATTTTATTGACTTTATTAATAATTTAAGTCATTTATCATAAAACATTTAATGGTTCCAGCGTCTCAAAGCAAAAGTTTGGCTGCTTTTCTTTGTCATATTACAGACATACAGTTTCGGTTTTGGACTGTTGGTCGGTCAAAACAAATAATTTGATGGCATCCCTTTGTCATCATTTTTGTTGACTAAATAATTAATCAAGGATACATTTAGAAGATTAAATAATCAAGATTATTAATTCATGATGATATCCAAAATGACAAATGTAAAAAAATTTTGTCGGCATGGAAAAAGATGAGACAGCAATACAATTGTGAACTTTAGACTGGTGGTCACATTACATTCAGCAAATTTCTGTGGGTTTGCATGTGGTATTTTAATTTTTTATATTTAGTTTCCCCGCCACCTCGGAAAATAAAATTAATCAAATACATTTAAGTCTGAGAAAGCAAATTTTCACTTTTCCTTCTGGTCTTGTTTAACTCCTAGTGAAGTGTAAACTGAAGGAGAATATGGTGGAGGTCTCAGGTGGAGGTTTGGGACACGTCTACTCCACCATTCAGTTCCACTTCCACTGGGGTCTCCCATCACATGACTCCGAGGGCTCAGAGCACACAGTGGATTCACACAGATACCCGATGGAGGTAGTTATAAGCATTGAGCCACTGTATTGTTGTTGTGAACTCATTGTTTCCCAACAGATTTTGCTTTACATATTATTGTTTGTGTCTTTGTCCAGATGCACATAGTGAGCAAGAGGAAGGATTTAACTTTGACTCAGGCAGTCGAGACTCCTAATGGCCTTGCAGTGCTGGGATTCTTTATTGAGGTAACATGAATCATATTTTGTTTGTAGTTGCAGTCCATGTGCAAGTATTCTTTAATTTCCCGTCGGCATAAAACAGTTAAGTATGATAATTGTTTGTATACTAACCACAATAACAGCTTACTATAACAATTACTATATACTTTACATACAGTTTGCGTATGTGTAGTTTGGTATCTCGGAAGTTGTAAATGAGAGTATATGTGCTGTACCCTGTTTGTGAAATACATCAACAGTATGACACTTAGATAAGCATAATGCAAGGTAAAAGCAGCTGACATCATGTCCTGCATACCACATACCAGAGTTTTATCTCATGAGGGACATGAATGTCTACGTGCTGTCATCACTGAGCATTGTATGCATGTACCTCCATGTTTTTGTTTTTTTCTTTGTTTGAAAACAAAACATTTTACAAAATGATAAAGCATTGTTGTTGTCATGAGAAATCTCATCAGGAAACTGTCCATCAGGCATTATTCATATTGTACTTCAGATACAAAAGCGACAGTATGCATTCTGTATAAACCCTCTACGAAAGGGGCTATTTCAATCTGACTATATAAACTGTAGAACTAATAACAACCCATGGTTAATAGTTTTCATAGTGCACATTAGCAGAGGGAATCATGCTTTCTTTTACAGTATAAATTTGAGAGAGTCTATTTAGACAACAGACTTTTCAAGGTCTATTTTCCAGGCTAAAGAGACAACCAAAAGCAGCAGCAGCAGTAGCAGTAGTAGTAGTGGTAGCAGCAGCGGCGGCAGTACAGAACATCATGAGGTAAGTGGTTTAGCGTTTTTAAACCAGCAGATTCTGTTTATCTGTAGTTAAACTGTCCTTAATTATTCAGTGTGTTTGTCTCGGTAGACAAATCCAACATCTGGTATGGCCTGGACGAATCTGACCAACTACCTTTCATTAATTAAAGAAGTCGGTAAGTGCACACTTTGTTTTGTTGCATATAACATTTACAAACCACAGAATGTGGACGCATGAATGCATCACTACGTCTTCTTATGCTTCCATGTAGGCAGAGAAGTTAATTTCACAGACAAGATCTCCATCGATGACTTGCTTGGCAATGTGAACCGAGCTAGTTACTACCGTTACAATGGCTCCTTAACCACCCCTTCATGTAATGAGGCGGTGGTTTGGACAGTCTTTAAAGAGACTATCAAGGTGGACCAAAAGCTGGTATGTGCTACTCTACTAGTTCAAATGAAAGTTTCCAGTGAGATTTACATGTGAAGCATTGTAGTCATAATTACTAGAACAGGGTCATAAACACCATTCACAATTGGTATCTGTAATGGTAATTCTTATCCTGTAGAGAGGTCATTATTTCGTTGTGAAATGACTGCTTGTATCAAAGGACAATCTAAAGTACAAAAAACAATGAGTCAAGAGGTGTGTCATACTGAAATGCAGTGTTATCTGATGCTATAGTTTGTTTGGCATCCTTCAAGTTCATGTGGTTGCACATCACTAGATTTGAAGTGAAACGATGACTGAGAATACATTGCCGACTTTTACTGTAGTTTCAAGGCATTTTTATAAAGTAACGTTTTTTTTTAAGGAGACGACTGTTTTTCTTTTTGTCAAGAAGTCCCGTTGAAAAGACTAAAACACTTTGCAAGTTTTCTTTTCTGAAACTAGCCAAGTTGTCACTGAATTCTTCCCGAATTAACACAAAATCGCCAAAAGAAAATGTGTATTAATGCACATTTCTGAGTGCACTGAGAAACAGTTGGTGGCACTAATTCTCAATTCAGGTTAGAAAGACTCAGTTAGATCTCAAATGATGCAATACAATGTGGAAATTGAGGTGGAAATATGGCCTTTATGTTTCATATATGTAACATATATAAAATGCTACAGTATGCTTAGCCCTTCCTGTATCTGATTTCGTCTCTCCTGTGAAGCAGAAGCTTTCAGGGATGAATTGATTTGCATCCTTCATGTAGGCTACATCATGATTTAATATGTCTGATTCATTTCATTTATTCTTTCAATTTTTTAAAAAGTTTTTATAAAATGTCCAAAAACAGAGGATGGAAATGGAAACACACTCTGAGACTATGCCATTGGCTTCTATTGAAGTGAATAAATCTTAAAATCTAAAAACAGGTTACAAATATATACTTTAATTTTGATAAAGGCTGAGGTTTTCACCAAATGTGAACTGAAAAGCAGAGAACGGTGCATTTGTTGTCACTTTTTAAGGCAGATTAATACACATTTGGTGTTCTAGTGTTTGGCAGTGGTGAAATCATAGTTTAAGTGAAATAAGAATTCACTCAAAATAAATCACAGTTCTCATATTTAATGAAGGAACATGTCACATAAACAACAATAGAGCTCTTGCACGGAGGAATAAGCTGTATCCGGTTTTGACTATATAAACAATGTTTGCAGACTATGACTGCTGATTTTTATGGGATGGACACTTTGTGTCTTCCCTAAAGATGTTAGACCTGTGCTTTTTTTGAGTTGAGAATGATCAACTCCAAGGTAGTCTTGTTCTTATATTTAGCACGGGAGGTTATGTCTAATAAGGGCTATGAGTCTGTCGCTGTTCACCCATTAGTCAAGACTTTAATGTCAGTCATTATGTCTTTCAACAAATTCAACAGGCCTGGAGTTCAAATCTACAACAAAACGTATCAGTATCCATTGGTACCATCAGGTGATTTACCTGCTGAATTTGACCTGCTTCGATTGAAATTTCAGTAAACAGTGAAACAGCTGCTCTTGGCATGACTCTTATCAGTGTAAAGCAAAAAGAGATAAACATGACCGAATGCCTTTAAACAGCGCAGACTTCATATTTTCACGTATTGTTGAATAAATTTTGGTAAGGCATGACACTTACTCGTCACTGCATAATAATAAAATGTTAGCGCTGTTTCCACCTTCTGGGACTACATTTTTAAGTGACATAAGTGACACTCATCATGATAGCAGGTAATAAAATTATCAACCCTACTCTGTTAATTAAGTGACTCGCACTCTTCATGACTTTGACTGACTAAATGAAGTAGACAGCAAATGCACAGTGATGCAATTGATTGACAGAAAATTAAAAAAAAACAGAAATTTTCTTAAGTACGTAACTTTAATGCGGTGTTTTTCGATCCTGGTCCTCAGGGAACACTGCCCTGCATGTTTTAGATGTTTCCTGCTCCAACACACCTGATTCAAATGAGGCTCATTATCAGGCCACTGCAGAGCTTGATGAAAGAAGTAGTTGTTGTGGTTGACATACATCAAGTGAAAATAATTAATTTAACCCCAGTTTGTTCTAAATGATTTGTTTTATACCACCAGATGATGATGTTTCCGAATTCTACAGAACAGCATGACGTGTTTCGGCCTGTACAGCCTCTTCATAGTAGGAAAATCTACACCACTGATTCAGCATCCATTCCCCCAGTTCCCATCATACTGTTTATGCTGCTGGCAAGTCTCTGGGCCTTTTTCATATGATCTGCATTTGTGACAAGGTTAGCTTATTGGGACTAGTGTGAAGACTAAAATATATTGCACCAATTATTTGTTTTGCACTGTTCGCATTATCAATATCCAAAATGTATTTATCAGAATATGTATCCAGTATTTATTAGAAAAATACTTGGTGACTTTTATTGGATTTGTGACATACATACCTCTCAAACTAGTCATATCCCTTTTTGCTTTGCTTAATCAAAACATGTGCAGTATAATACAAGACATCTAAATCTCAGGTGAATTAAGACTTTTTCTACTAAGCCACACAGCTATTGCAGTTGTTAACCACGAAGAGGAGCCAAAAAGAAATTATTTGATGATTATTGTGTGTACTGTTATAACCACTGGAAGCTAAAAATAAATAATTGATGCTGTTTGAAGGTGAGTTCTTGAATTGTGTCACTTTTTTGTTTGTCGTTTCTTCTATCCGGTTGCAGACTGAAAGATATCAATGTACAACTCTGTTTGTCTTTATATTTATCAGTTGTCAGTGCCATAACGTAAGGGCCTGAAATTAACTTATTATTACTGAATTTATTAGAAGAGGTTAAAGAGCTCCAAAGCAACCAGTAAAGGAAATTGGGTATGGATTTCAGTTAAACGTTTACTTCCCTGATCTTAGAACTGGAGATATATATGAAATAGCACAAAATTTTTAGCCTTCTTTCAGGTAATGTGACTCTAGATAAGAAAATACCACCAGATCTGGTATACACTATCACTCAAGATTCAAAACACACAATTAATAATCCAGATCAGCCAAAATATAAAAAGTCGTACAGTAAAAGCACCACTTCTTAACGAACACCATAGGTTTCATAGAAGGCCAAGGCACAAACTTAAAATCTACCCAAGACGGAAAATGCCAGTCTTGCTAAAGTTGATGTTGAGTATTTATGCACTTGTTGCTTCATGCAAAAACGGATGGATGTAGTCGTTGTTTCAGTCACCCCACCTGTCCAGCACCAACTGTGTGCACCATGAGAAAGTTGTTTGCATGTTCCCAAACCGAGAACTCTGCCATTAGTCATTACTGTGCTGTTCTCTCAGGGTGAGCTAATATAATAACCACTGTTTGCATATAATTAGCGGACAAAGTTTCTGGGTTGGAGATGTAATGCCAGTGCTGAAGTACATTCCTTCTATGTTCTACAGTCTCATTTTGAATGAAGGATTAGAAGCAGGGTATGCTTTAGGGCGTTGCTACCTTGGATTGACAAGTCATTCTGAGCGAGAACAGCATAAAACAATAGGCAGTGTCTATCAAATATGATTAAAGATTCTGTTACTGCATTGTTTATTTCTTGCCATAAATGTTCAGGCAACGGCCATATTGACAAACCCGAGGCTTCAAATTGGTTAAACCAATGGGTGATGTCATGTTTGGAAAATACTTGATAATAACAGTGCTTTAAAATGACAAAACAGAGCATCTGACACATATATAAAACTACATTAGACATATAATGTATCAAATGTGCTGAAAGATATCCTAGCTAATTGCGAATTTTGGCAGCATTTTTGTCAGTTTCTGCTGTTATGATGTTGGAGACCGAACACTAAACATTAAAATATTAACATCTATTTAGCCAGTTACTGTGATACTAAACTGCTATGTATGTATGTATGTATGTATGTATGTATGTATGTATGTATGTATGTATGTATGTATGTATGTATGTATGTATGTATGTATGTATGTATGTATGTATGTATGTATGTATGTATGTATGTATGTATGTATGTATGTATGTATGTATGTATGTATGTATGTATGTATGTATGTATGTATGTATGTATGTATGTATGTATGTATGTATGTATGTATGTATGTATGTATGTATGTATGTATGTATGTATGTATGTATGTATGTATGTATGTATGTCCTTTGCTCATCTTGAGCTGTTTACATAAAAACTTGGCTGTCTTACTTCAAAGGCTTTTATCTTATAAAAGAAATAGCAATATTTCATTAATAATACCTCTAGTTAACTATTGAAATTGTTCACAGCACATTCAAGTGGTTCAAGGAAGTTTGCACAGGAGTATTTGTCCTGGTACTTCAGTGGGAAATGCTATTTTAAAGCACACAATCACATCCTCATTGTAATCATCTACTTTGTGGAAAAAGTACACTCGCTTTCGTCAGCAGGATGAGTTCTTAAGAAAAACTGCAAAGCAGTTATACCACGGTTCTCGTGGGCAGCACTTCTGGATGCCAAGCAATCGACCTGTTCTGAACAGGCCCATGAGTTCACTTCAAAGGAGTTGTGCAATTTGAACAGTTAAAAATAGAATATGGCTAGTCATGTTATTTTACATATAATACAAGTCAGATATTGAGAATCGTGCACTGCATATCTGAAACTGTGGTGGGCAACAGGGAGCACCCCAGGGCACCCATCCTCTCCCCCTTCCTGTTTATTTTTTATGCCTCTGACTTAAGCTGCAACTAAGAGTTATGCCACCTGCAGAGGTTGTAGGAGCCTGCCATTGTGGGGTGTAATACAGGGTCCTGGTGGATGAATTTTCTGGGTGGTGCAGACTGAAACCACCTGCAGCTGAAGCAAAATGAAGTGTGTCCTGGTGGATGACTTTGTTGGGTGGTGCAGACTGAAACCACCTGCAGCTGAAGCAAAATGAAGTGAATGTAAACCCCTGCAGGAGATAGCAGGCTCCTGTAGATCCAGTGCACCAAGACGACAGGCTAGTGTGGTCGCTGGAGGGCATGACAGATGAGAATGCTATCCAAGTTGGTTAGCGTATTGAACAATGTCTGCAACCCCCCATGACGTGCTGGAATGCAATACATCTCTTTCATTTATATCTTACATTAATTAAGGAATTTGCACACTTCATACACAAACTTATTTAAAGGACATACTTACTTTTAACTTATGCTGCACTTATGAGTTTTTTTTTTGTTTTTTGTTTTTGCACTTTAACTTCTACCACATGATTTGTTCATGTGCTGTTGTCACACAAGAATTTCTCCCCTCAGGGATGTCTGTCTTTGCTTTTACACCCCGACACCACACCTGCATGAGATGTTTCAGCTCAGGTATACAAATACTATCCTTTTTAAAATACTGCCTTTTTAGTGTAGGTTTGTTTAAAAGGGCACCAAATCATGTGGGTGAAATGAATCAGTTTTGCCAATCAGCGATGAAAGATCAGTTTGAAACTCTGGTTAATAATTAAAGACCAATGTGTGGGATTTAGTGGTATCTACTGCTGTAGTCATTGATTTGCCTTGCCCACTTCCTCCTTCAGGCCTTACATTTAAAAGTTTAAATCACCAAAATGAATAGTTTAGTCAAGAGACATGCTCAGGGACACACAACAGAGGGTGACAGACAGAAACACAAGGAGAGGGGATACAAGTGGAAAACACTGGGGACTATTGTTTAGTTATCAAGTTTCTGCCATTAGGAAGAAGAACTTATATTAACAAGGGATGAGTAATCTTTCTAAGTGAGTGAGTAAGTGTTTCAACACGACGTTTGAATTAAATGGCACCACTATGACTTGCTATTTTACAAAAGAATGGTCCTTGTATTGTACTTGTTTCCTTTTGGACAACTGTCACTTAAAATGTCATTAGGTTACAAAGAGAATGAGGCCCAGAAACAGCCCATAATATAGGCAGATATTTGTCTGACCACCACCGCTACTAACAGCGGTGTATGTTGTCCTAAAACCTCTGAACATTGTAAGGATCCATTGTGTTTACCATAAAGGACTTACGGAAGTGCCTGTGGGTGGGGCTGGTACATAGCCTTGGGTGGCGTATGAAACATAGAATGAAATCTTGACATGTAATTATGTGGCCAGTAAAACTATTTAAAAAAAAGAAAAGAAGAAGTAGCATGCCATGTGGATGACATCAAGATTCTTTATCTGTCCTCGTTATCTACTGAACCATCAATCTTTCTGTCTGTATGAACATTTATGTAATCATTTGAAAAAAACAAACTACTGGTTGTCACATGCTTCATACAGTTTTGCAACATGACCGGCATGAGCAGTCACACTGCTTCAAGCTTTTGCTTTGGAGTCATTATTATAATTCTATTCATTACATTTGATGATGCTTTGTTTCTGTTTGCTTCTTTTCAGATTCAGAAATTGTGAATACAAATCATCTGTCTAATCCTTCTAATCCTCTAATCCCCAAAGACTAGGTGGAGATTCTGAGGTGGCAGGGCTCATAACAGCAGTATGTAGATGAAGAGAATCAAAAGGTAACAGAAAGATTATCAGCTCACATTGCAGGTGTTTCACTGTGCTATTGGATAGAACAGGACTGACAGCACAGATGCTCGTGACAGCTAGAGAATTATCGTGAGCATGCATGGGAGGAGTGCATGGGAAGATGCACAGAGAACTAACTAGTGAATTGTTAAAGTTATTAAGTGGCTCTTATATGCTTGTGGCCACGCCATGTAACATCACATTCCCAATTTTAACTTGATCTGTTAGTGTTTTATGGTAAAATGCTTAATTGAGATCATAAATCCATCCATTTCCTTCAGGTTATCTGGAGTTAGGTCAAAGTGGTAGCAGGTTTAGCAGGGCGTTCCAGACGTCCCCGTCCCCAGCAAAGCATTCCAGCCTCATGTATCCTGAGGCACCACCAAAATACATTTGCCTCGGAGGGCTTTACAATCTGTACAGGGAGACAGCCTCTGTCCTTAGACTCCCGGTTCGAGTGAGGAAAAACCTGCCCCCAAAAAACCTCTTTAACAGGGAAAAAAGGTGGAAGACACCTCATAGATGTCACGTGTACAGAACAAATTAACAGAGACATATTGTACAATTACAATGAATGATAAAATGACAATTGTTATGAGAATTTTTGAGGAAGAGCCCTTGAATAAGGAGGACTGGATTCAAAGTATCAAAGTTTAAGTTGAATTTATTATTCTTGTACAAGAAGGAGCGTTTAACAGTGCAACACACAAAAGGGGTCACAGAGAAAAGGCTCTCTGAGGAGCTCTGTCAGTTGGCTCTTATACAATTTTCTTAAAATGGGCTGTCTCAGACATCTCCCCACTCACAATTTCCTTTTTTGGTTTTCCACTTAGTAATGAACATTATGTTTTTTGTCCAAAATGACACTTCCCTTAACCTGTCTCTCTTGTCCTTGAACTATTTTTTAATTCTCTCTCCCTGCCAGCTTCAGCAAACACATGAAGTACACGCGACATGCAAAAGACAGAAAACACACACACTCTCTATAAGAGTTAAAACATCTGCACCCCAGTATACTCCTAATTTTTATAACAACAATGAATTACAATGAATGATGAAATGATTACAGTAGCAGTGGAACCTGTGATAGAGATAGAGAGACAGACACAGCAGCAGCAAATCATTAACTATAGCAGCAATATATATATATATATATATATATATATATATATATATATATATATATATATATATATATATATATATATATATATAGTATATTATATAGTCCCTACAGTAGGTTCTGGGTCTGTCCCGGGTTTCCTTTTAGTTGGACATGCCACAACCTAACAATCCGAGCCCCTCACCTTATCTCTGAGCCAAGCCAGCCTGCCGAAAGAACTAATTTCAGCCACTTAGGTCGTAACCACAGGCAAGGAAAGAAGATGGGCTGGAAAATCAAGAACTTCGAGACTATGCTATGTGAGTATCAGCCCAACGGTGATTCTTTCTCATGTCACTCAGTCAGTACAAGTCACCTGACTCATCCTTTTCCCTATTATTTTTTAAGATATTTAAATTTTATTCTGCCACATGATAGGACAATAGTTCAACCAGCTCAACCATTTTTTAGTGTCAACCCAAGGTCACCCAGTCATATGAGGACAAGGGCTGAGACTATACTGAATTATCATGTTATTGTTGTATGTTAAGAATTATCATTATTAGCAATTTTATGGCCCTTTACTTTACAAGCTCTCATTCAAAATAATGTTGGTTTAATGAAATTACATTAAAGCTTTTTATTCAAACATACAATTACTCAATGTTTGCGCTGGACTTATTGGGATTTTTTTTATACACATAGCACAGAGGGTGATAAAGCTTTTGCTCCAGGATTGGGACATGAGTGACAAGGAAGCACACAGTGAGGAAAATGTAGAAACTGTAGATGTGTTGTCATCAAACACATTTGATGACAAACGTGCACATCCACTCAGCTTCACAGAGTTTTATAAAAAGTTTCAGCTCATTGCCGCTGTACACCAGTCAGACATAGTTAGCGACTAACATAATGGAGCATTTAGTGGCCAAGGAGACAGCTCCTTAGGAGTTGGTACGGACCCAAAATTGATCAGGTGGACACAAACATAACTCCAAATGAAAGATAATGTTGCTTTGCAGGTGCTGGATGTGTAATTAATTAATGAGAATGTACAGGTGAATCATGTGAAAGATTTGAATTTCTTGTTTCTATATTTATCAAATATAATTTCCTCCTGCATTTTCTCATAAAAAGATTAATTTTGATGCCTGACAAATTTATTTTTAATTTATTTCACTTAATGGCATGATTTAAACATACACACGCATATATATACCCCTGGAAAATGTTTGAGATTTATACAAAATGTAATGCATCTTAAATCTCTTAATTTATTTTAACAACAACGACCAAAAGAAAGAAAAAAAAAAAAAGTTCGCCGGGAGGTGAAGTCCGAATCCGATGTCGAATAGAGGCGGTGTCAGACAAGCTGCTGGATGAGCTGAGCTTATATAAAGAGGGGGGATGAGGCTCTACACTCGCGAGAAGAGAGAGAGGAGAGTACAGGTGCATCAAAGGTGAGACGCTCTGCTGTTTGGGTCAACTGTTCATTCAGTTGCTGAAATTGTTTTTTTCGTTTATTTAACGCGTTTTGGAGGCTCTGTTGTCTTTTTTTTTTCTTTTTTCTTTTTTGCAGTATGCATTAGCATTTTAAATTTTCCACTTGTTTGTGATTTTTTTTTTGTTGTTTTTTTAAATGTGTTCAGGTGTGATAATTTGTGCGTAATTGGTAAATTGGTAACATTCGCTTGCTCTGCTTTTAATCTGAAACCCACTAGACAAAATGTAGTTGATTTTTATTCTCTTGTTTAGATATTACATTAGTGGGTGCATTCACTTTTTTTTTTTTTTTTTCCGTCTTTCTTCAGATGAACTGGCTTGTAGCTGCGCTTGCTGTGTGCACCCTTGTGTCCAGCGTACATTGTGCTTCACAATCAGTCGGTATGTATTTGAATTATTCTTTTTATCTAAAAAAATAATAAAAAGTGTCTCTACCATGAGTTTATGAGTGACTAAATACTTTTTTCCTCCTCCAGCGTGGTGTTATCATCTGCCAAGCTGCAGTGAGTAATCCTTTATTCTCACTGCATCATTTTATCTCAACCGCTAACCTGCTCTGCAGCTTCTAAAAGTATTGTTTTTATTTATAGATGACACCACCTGGCCAACTATTGCTGCTCCACATTGCAATGGCACCCGACAGTCACCCATTGACATCGTCGCAGCATCCGCGCAACCCAACGAAAACCTGACTGACTTCAGCTTCACTGGCTTTGATAGCACCAGCAAACTGTCATTAATTGAAAACACTGGCAAAACGGGTGAGAGCTTTTCTGTCTTGATGATTTAAGGATTATAAATGCAGCATTTGCAAGTAACTTCTTTACTTCTTTGGATCTGCTTTTTTTTTTTTTTTGCTTGAATTTTGGTCACTGCATCTGACTAGTTAATCCTGTTTCTCCTGTTTATTTTTAATAGCTGTTTTTTTCCCCACCCTCTTCTAGTCAAAGTGAAGGTTAAGTCAGGTGTTAGTGTATCAGGAGGAGATCTACCTGCATCCTACGACACACTGCAGTTCCATTTGCACTGGGGTAATGGCACCGCCGTCCCTGGCTCTGAGCACACTGTGGATGGCAAGCGCTATCCAATGGAGGTACTGCACTGTTCGTTTCATGTTGAGCTGTAAATATGTTTTACAATACATTCATATTAAAAAAAATTTCTTTACTTTCTCTAGTTGCACATTGTAAACATTAAGTCAACCCATAATGGAGACACAGGTGCAGCTGTGGAAGACCCCACAGGACTTGCTGCTCTCGGTTTCCTAATTGAGGTGAGAAAACGTGTTCTTGCAATGCCATTGTACTTCTAAGTGATCTGTCTCAAACCTTGTTTGCTATGTATCAACCACTTTAACTCAGCAAGTTTTTCAAGATAATTCTTCTGCATCATTCAGGATGTGCCCCAGGAGTCATGTTTTTCCTCCACTGAGAATAAAAAATAAATAAATTAACCTAATTATAAATGATCTGTACTTCTTTTAAGGCAATGGACGGCGATGAAACTGGCCAACCAGCAAGCTGGAAAACCTTGACCTCCTACCTGACCAACATCACAAAAGCTGGTAAGATGTTTACTATTCTCTTGTGTAAAATTCAATGGCATGTTTGAGTAAAATGTCAGCTGCAGTCACTTCAGAGTTTGCATTTCTGCCCTCAGGAACAAATGTTTCAATAGACGCTGCACTTTCTTTGAATGATCTCCTGGGTGGGGTCAACCGCTCCAGCTATTACCGATACCTTGGCTCCTTAACCACCCCCACCTGCAATGAGGCTGTAGTCTGGACTGTGTTCAAGGAGCCGATCAAAGTCAGCAAAGATTTGGTAAGTTTGTTTAAGTACAGTGGCCGGGGGCGGTCAGCACAAATGCTCTCAACAGTGCTTCATGCAGCTAACTGATTTAATTCTACTGTCTATAGATTGACCTCTTCAGCACAACATTATACGTCACCAACTCTAGTTCAATTTTGATGACCAATGTCTACAGAGGAATCCAGCCAGCACAATCCGTCACAACACAGCGTGAGACCAGCTCTTCCTCCAAAACCGCCTGCTCTCTAGGGCTGATAGCCCTGAGCATTCTTCTGGGGAAGAGTTAAGATCAAACAGTCAAGGTTGTTGTGTTGTCTCAGCAACTTGTTGGTAAATGTGTTAACAGTGAGGATACGCCCTTGTCTCCACCATTTATGTTTGATTTGTCTGACTAAGCCTCATCTAAATTGTTAACATACAGCCCAAAATATCCAAGCAAACTGAGCCTTAATACAACAAGAACTGTGCTGCTTTCCAATGTAGGTCTATATATTAATACTGTTATAATGAAATGGTTTACAAACATATTAAATGTGGTGATGGTTGCCTCACTCATACATGGTTGTCCGTCATATCTCTTCCACGGTTATGTCAAGCTGTATTAAGAATTATTTATGTACAGATTTGCATCCTGTATTGATGTTGAACATATGCACAAGAATTTAACATGTTTGTATAATTCAGGTGCATCTCAGGGTTGTTTTAAGCTACCAAAGCTACATTCAGATGTCTAAAACCATTGCACAGTTTACTGGATTGATGAAGTAATGGCAGTTTGGAAATCCAGTAATGCAATCTGAGTATGAAAGCTAATGTTGGCATGTATCTGTCTATGGAGTTAAAACGAACAAAATATCAATAGTTGTTGCAAATATTTTCATTGTTAATTAGATGTTTGTCTATATACGTTCTTTTATCGTCCTCAGTGCCGACACAAATAGCAGATGACATGCTGTTATGCTGGCAAACTGAACACTCCTGTCTCCTTCAGTCGGTGTAATGAAGGATTGACGCGTCAGTCAATCAAATGCGTGCCAGTATTCATCATAATGCTATACATTACATTTTTCCCGTTCAGCCCTGTGTTGCGCTACTTGCACATGTAACAGAACTGTGACCTCTCGATCTTGTAAAAGTTTAAGAATAAAAAATTATTTGGTGTCGATCTGTTATGTGGGAGAAAATTAAAATGAATCTAAATGAATGAATGTTGCTGCATTCTGGAAAGTGTTTTACTTTAAACTGCATTGTCAATTGGCATTAAATGTGCGCCCAATTATTAAATTAAACTTAAAGGAGTGCCTTTTGAGAACCTACAATTATAGCTCACAAAACATAAGATGACTTAAAATCCTATAATACATTTAAAAAGGGTGTGCTTTAATACAAAGAACATCCTTTAATTGCAAGTCACTGTCTTGACAGTATAATAGTAATGGACAGAATAAATCCTTGAACAACTTGAATGCGCTTCTGCCCTACCTACCCACCCACATCTCTTCATTCCTGCTTGTATACTTAATAACCAACCTGTTTTCCCCTTACCTGCCTGCGGTGTGTCTACAGTTTTGTTCTGTCTTCCTAAACCATGACAGACATCTAGAAGTGTTAGATGAAATATTGCTATTCCTATAAGATGGCGTTTGTCATATTTGACATATCACAAGTTCCCACATGTGCATCACTCCACTTTCAGGTTTGATGTTTCCCTTACTATAAAATCAGAGCTGCTAATTCTCATATCAAGCCAGTGGCAACAAAAAGGTGAAGCAACAATGAGGAACAATTGATAATAATCCATCAGAGTATAAATACTCTTGCTCCACTCTATTCATTTACTGTAACACATGATTCGATGGCACTGACATAAATACGGTATGTCACGGCCCAGAGGGATGGGTGTTTCTAATGAAGATAACAATCATTGCACTGGGATGACACAGGGCTGTCACAGGAGAATGATGGAAATGTTCCTCTATTGTTAAGATTTATCACACCAGATCAGTTTGTGGCTATTCATTACGGCCAACTGCATGGCTCCCGGTAACTCCCCTGTATCCTCAGCAAAACACCTGCCACATGTGAAGTTGATCGAATGAATAGTCATTTATATATACAGTCATACAGACACGCCTACATACAGACTGGCAGACAGATTGACAGACAGACTGACAGACAGACAGATAGAGATCCCTTCCTTTATAATTAGAGTATGTGGGTTATGCATGTGACCATGAGATAAGCAAAAACACCTGCTTCTGCTTTAAGTTCCTGAGATCAAGAGATACTTTTATTGTAGCCAGGGACAAAGGTGCAACACAAAAAGGAAACTATTGATAACAATGCTGACATTTTAATGATATTTTTCGCTTAACAGTCTAAGTGACTGACAAATGTTTCTATTTGTTGATTTCTTGCATACAGTACAGACCTACAGCGACAGTAGAATAGTAGAAGTACCTTAAATGTAACTACATCTGGCTTTACCTGAGAAAAAAAAAAATCATCAAACTCCCTAAACCTGACGATCTACTGAGCTACATCTTAAAGGTCTCATATTGTACAAAGTGAAATTTCCAGGTCCAAATAAATCCACAAAGAAATGCACACACACGTTTTGAAACTGTTCTTTCAGGCAAGCTGTCAAGTTGTGATGTCACAACTATACAATCGCCAGACAGTCAGCCAATCAGGAAAGAAGATAACTAATATTAATGAGAAGAAAAAAAAAGAGAAAAACACAAAGACATCAAAACACAACAACTTGCTAGAGCTACAGAGAGAAGTGCGAGAGGGGAGATGTAAAACTATATGTTTTTGGAGAGATGTTTTTGGTACTTAAAATCACAAATTACTTACTTAATTACTCTTACTTATGAATATCAAAGGCACCAGAAAAGGATAAAATATTGAACCTTTAAAAGCAGACCTCCCTCTCAAACAGTGACGGATATCAGCAAATCTCAATAATCAAATAAGAAAACTGAATAATTTTACTTACATCATGGTAATCAGTGTGAAGTATGAAAAAACCTGAATGTGTATAACTTTTTTTTTAACATCTCCTGTGATTTCAGACACCTGCCTTGTAGCTGTACCCAATGTGTTCCCACCACCTCCAGTCAACTGATCCCCTCACCCACCAGTTTCCCCCCATTCCTTCATTCTCTTCCCTGTTCCTGGTTTTGCTTGCCTTCTTGTTTGCCCCCTGCTGACTGCCAACTTGTCTTGCTTTGAACTTTTACCAGGAACTGAGTGATTGCTTTGAACTGAACTGACTTTGTGTCCTGCTTGTAAGGCCACTTTATCTATGTGTAGAACTGTTACAGTAGTACTGTTAAGCGTGAACATTTCCTTAAAGACAATTTTACATGTTTTGAAATGTTTTACAACATCAAAACAAAAATATAAAACTCACATCACAACGCACGTCCTCACAATACACTGTCTTTTTAATTTACCAAAGCGTGTCTCTGTTTGCACTGTAAATACACTGTATGCACATTCACAAATCTACTCTGAATTTTAAAAAAATGAGCCCTGATAAGAGGTTGACTATTGCACTTAAGTCTGTTTGTGTTGCCTGTCCAAACATAAGGTGGTTGTGTAAGCCCTCATTATGAGGAATAGTCTGCGTGCTGGATTTCTGTGTTGAGTTTCCATGCATCCTCTTATACAGGCTGCGTGTAATCCAATACTCACTCTAGAAAAGAGAAGGGGGGTGTAATCCTATAGCATGATGGAGGGAGGGTGTAAAATGCACTGTTTATCTGGGTCAGCAACACCTTCTGATAAGCTAAGCAGTTACAGTAACATAGGTTTTATGTTAAAGTCTAAAGCAAGTATTTAACATAGACCTTTTTTTTAATGAAACTAGTATGTAATTTGAACCCTGCTAATGGGTTGGTGAGAGAGCAAGACAAACAAAAACAGCATGAAGCCTCACAAATTCCAAACTCTGGCGTCTATTTTCTAATAAACTCATCCATTACCAATGCAACAGAAATCACAAAGAGCCAGCTGCCTCTTAACAATGAAGATGAGCCCTTTAAGTCACAGTGGCACTGCTTTGGGTCATGAGGATTGGCTTCAGTGGCAGTTGCAGGCGGAGCTGGACATCTGAGCCAATCTACAGCGATGGACTTAGGAGTGACAACTTCTTGGTTCAGTCCTCCGTTCTTCAGCACCCAGTAATGGTTGTCCTTGAAGAAGTAGGCATCTCCTAACGAAAAGCATTAGATCTTTCATCACATACTGAATAAATCATGAGCCCAACAACTAGAGACCAGAATAAAGAGAAGAAAAAGCAGTGGTAGACAGTATGACATGACATTTCAAGGGTAAATCTGTCTGACAGCTATAATTACTTCTTATTTTAGAAAGCCACTAATAAAACAATGCTCTATTGTGCTTCTAGTGGCCCCTTTAATTACAGGACCTGAATAGTTGTGCCACAAAAAGTAACAAAGTGCTTCTTATTTTGACTTTCATCACTCCTCTTTCTTTGCTTTGACAACGCTTCATACCTTCCAGCAGCCTGCATGTACCTGTTGAAAACGACATCACCCTGAAATAACCTCATCTATGGTTTGTTTATTTATTTAACATGTCTCATGACATATTTATGTTACCTTCACCCCAGCTGATGATGTCATCCATGTGGGTGGGGACTCCTGCCCAGAGGCTGTTGTCCCGTGGGTAGCCTGCATCTGGCTGACTGATCACCTGCTTGCTCGTACGGCTCTCGTCAAACCTCCAAAACTCCCCGCCGCTGAACAGATAGGTCTTGCCGTTGTGGGCCCAGATGAAGGCCGCCTCCACCTTCTCCAGCAGCGCCCCACTCTTTGATCTCATGCCCCATTCGGAAAGGGGGCGAGGGTAACCGGGCATAGCAACAGTGTCCTTGAAGATCCAGTACTGAGGTCCTGGTGAGAGAGAGAGAGAGAGAGAGAGAGAGAGAGAGAGAGAGAGAGAGAGAGAGTAGTAAAAGCAGTAAAAAAATAAAAAGAAGCCTGTAATGCTCACAAATGTTTGTTAAAATGATTACAGACAGTTGATGGTTCACTGGTTCAACCTGAACACTGATTCACTGTGTATTAATTTCATTTTATTAATCGGTTTTTGTAATGAGGAAGTATTAGAGGCAAAAGAACAAACATAAAGCCTCTACATACACGCAAACTAACTTGGAGGAGTATTTTTTGGACACTGTTCACTCTAAACTTTTAAACATGGATTGTGGTTTCATAAAACTCTGCTTGTTTGCTTTGAAGGACAAACCTGATTTTATTAAAATATGGTTCACCTTCATTGCATGCAGTTGAATGACTCACTCCCACTCAGACAGACAGTAGTGAATAAATCTTGGGAACTTAAAGTCTGTGTTTTTTGGTTTGGGTTTTTCCTCTTTTTCTTGGTTTCTTTTGTGTAAATTCATACCAATGTGTTCTTTATGTGGTGCTGTATGACAGCAACCTTTATTTAGATCTTGAAAAGTCATCGAGAGCATGACCTCAGTTTCTATAATGCTGAGAGTACAACAGAATAAATACACAGACTCATACAAAAAATAAAACAGATTCAAGAGTGGATTTTTAATCATGGTTTTAAATTAACCTACTGTATAGGTACAAGTACTTAAGTTTTACTTAACTTTGGGCAGTCAGTTGAAAGAGGTCAATGACTTGTGAACAATACAATCTGAAGTTTGTTTTTTAGGCTACAATATGCTATATCTCTCTAGTAGTGACTGCATTTTCCCAAAGTGAAAACTTATTCTGTCTTTAAGATTCCTGTTGTTGAGATTATTACTTTAATAGTTGTTCTACAGAGACCATGGAACATTTCATTCTTGCTCAAAACCACCACCCTATAAATAACCTCCAACAAACAAAGACGTAAGAAGAACAAACATGTTCATACCTTCCATTCTGAAACAAAATACCCATTGCCAAAAATAGATTTACCAAAACCACACATAACCACAGGCCTTTGTATCTCACCAATAAAGAAGATGATGCTGCTGTCACTTCTCCTCTCATACACAGTGTCGATCTTGTTTGTTCCTGGGGGTAGGCCGATCCAAAAGTTTTTGATCTGAGCCGGATTGAGGGACACCAAAGACCCATCTCGCTTAGTCCTCCAGAAGTGTGCACCTTTCGAAGAAAACAGATACTAATGTGACGAAGAAATGTGTTAATATGTGCCAAAGTGGTCAATTATTACCTCTTGGTCAAAGCAAAAGTAAAGAGAGCTATTCAGTGTCACCAGTAGGAGGCAGTGTGGCGCCTTGCTTCTCCTTTTGGACTCTCCTTGTGAACGAACTTGTTGACTTCCTCATTCTACCGAGTGAAGCTGCACTGAACAGAAGCAAACGGTTGCCTGTCTCATTCTTTCTCCTCTTTTACAGGTTGGTGGTGATTAAAAAAAAAAAAACCCACGTATATAACTACCCACATTTGTGTTATAAATTTCAAATATGATGTGTGAGACGGTTGCAAGCATTTACATCAGTGTTTTGTGTGAAAAGTGTTATTGGGGAATTAATATTGATTTTATTTGAGTATTTTGTATACTTACCTGGGTTTCTAAATGGGGACTTTTATTTTGAAATATGCGACCTCTGTATGTGTGCGTGTGCGTGAGATGTAAATAACCAACGTAGGCCAGCCACACGTTAGATGGACTCTAGCCTGGCATGGGTTCGGCCGCAGAGGAGATGCTCTCGTCAAGTTTTAGAGCAAGGACGTTTATTCACAACTTTAATGCTGTAAAGGAACAAAACTGAAGATATCAAGCCTAACTTTCTCTCACTGTGCACGCAGCCAACGAGTTTTCAGGGTTTTTGAGGACTTGCTGAAGAATAAACCCATCAAAGAAAACAACTTGCATCTTCGCGCTTTGAAAGGGAGTTATAGTGAAAACTCGGGACTGTTCATGGACGTCGGAGGTGCAGCAATCCCAGGAACTAGCCAGCAAGATTATGCAGCCTCGTCGTGACCACGGTGCATCGCAGCGGTCGTCTCGCGGATATGTAGATGAGTGGAATGCACACGTTTAACACATGATCAGTCGAACTGAACAACCGTTGGTAAACAACACACAAACTCGAACAGCATCTGTTTCAAGGCAAAGCCATTAAGAGCTTGGACACTAACAAGAGTGGACAAAGAAGGGACTTTGCAAGTATGCTTTAAGGGTTTAAGTAAAGATTTAAGTGAAGCTGATTTCATACTTTGTTGTGTGGTAATGCTACTCATTTTCCAAGTCAATATCTTGCATCTGAGTTATGCATCTGACTTTATTGAAGTTCATGATTGAAGTTAAAGGTTAAAAACATTTAAGTTCTAAGTTGAATGCCTTAAAGCTAAGGGTGAAAATATTTCATAGTCAACCTCTGATGTGTTGATTTAAAGTGTGTCTTGGTAATATATAGTGAACGTTATTTGCCATGTGATATTTACATTTAAGCTACATTTTGGGTTTATATGTGCATTTTGAGGTATTTTAGCACATTATTAGTAATAAGTACAGTGAAGAGTAATTTGGTTTATTGAAGTATTTCAGTGTGATATTTCATTTCGACACAAGACACAAGGGACACATCTGAGTAAGCGTTAACAGTTAATGCAAGCTTTATTTACATTTACACATTTAAGCAGGTGTTACAGTAACAGTTAATGCAGACTTAATTTACATTTAATATAACTTAGTTATTTAGTTATGGCAGAGTCTAGGAAGTCTACACTTCAGGTAGGGCAAGTTGATGATGGAAGTGAATATCCTGAAGAGCATCTACTGAGACGAAGCGAGCGAACCCATATTCTAACAGAAAAGGGAAAAGCAATGCAAGAAGATAAAATCGGAGTACATCGGAGCTCATTAAAATGCTTTCTGATGCTATGAGTGCAAACAGAATCCCTGTTCCTGAACCTTCAATATTCACTGGCGATCCATTGAAGTACAGTGACTGGAAACTGTCCTTTGAAACGTTAATTGACCAGAAGACTATCTGTGACAAGGAGAAGATATACTACCTTCACAGGTATGTAGGTGGGCAAGCCAAGAATGCACTGGATGGTTATTTCCTACTCGGAACCGAGTCCGCCTATGTTTCTGCATGGGAGATTTTGGAGGAGAGATACGGAAACCCATTTACAGTCGCTAAGACATACCGAGACAAGCTCCAAGCATGGCCCAGGATTGGAGCCAAAGAGAGCGCTGAGCTCAGAGAGAGAGTTCTTTCTCCATAGTTGTGAAGCTGCCATGGTGCATATCAAGGTACTGGAGATCTTGAACGATTGTAATGAAAACAGGAAGATTCTTGCAAAGTTACCTGACTGGCTAACGGCTCGATGGAACCAGAAGGTCATGGAGAAGGAAGAAGAGAGTGGCCAGTTCCCAAGCTTCAGTCAGTTTGTTAAGTTCCTGTCAAGAGAAGCAAAGATTGCCTGTAATCCAGTTACGTCTTTGCAGTCACTAAAGCAAAGTGAAACTGAAAAGGTAAAGCAACAAAAGCAGCTGAATGTTAAAGCAAAAGCACTTACAACAAGTTCTAACGAACAGACCGTCAAAACATGTCTGTTCTGCAAGAACAATGGCCATACCTTGCATGTATGCAAAAGGCTCATGGAGAAAGAAGTCTCCGACAGAGTCAAGTTTGTGCAAACCGAAAAGCTATGTTTCGGTTGTCTTGAAGCAGGCCATCTCTCCAAGAACTGCAGCAGTAGGAGTGTTTGTGGCACTTGCAAGAAGCATCACCCTACGTGCCTGCATGAGGAAAGAGACAAAGGAGAGCAAAGGACACAAGTTAAACAAAGTCAAGGTCAAGAGAAGTTAAGCAACCAAAATAAAGAAAAGAGTAAGGAAAGGACTCAAACTGAGCAGTCTAAAGAAACCGTCACAGCCTCTACTTCAAACAGAGTTATCCAGCATGAAGCTGCTGTGCGAACAGCTGCGATAATTCCTGTCTGGCTTTCGTCTGCCACTCAACCAGCAGAGGAGGTGCTTGTCTACGCTCTGTTGGACTCCCAGAGTGACACGACGTTTGTACTCAGTGAAGTAGCAGATGCTTTGGATGTGGACAAAGAGCAGGTGAAGTTGAAGCTCTCAACTATGACATCAAGAACCACAGTAGTCCAGTCTCAAAGAGTGAAGAACCTGCAGGTTCGAGGCTTTTACTCAGACAAAAGAATCTCCTTACCGCCAGCCTACACGTGTGACTTTATTCCTGCCAACAGAACTCACATACCCACTAACGAAACAGCTGAGGCTTGGTCCCATCTAGAGCACCTTAAAGAACACATAGCGCCTCTGCAGAGCTGTGAAGTAGGTTTGCTCATTGGCTACAATTGCTCACAAGCCTTACTCCCACGAGAAGTTGTGTCCGGTCAAGCGAATCAGCCTTATGCGCAACGTACTGACCTGGGGTGGAGTATTGTCGGCCATGGGAATCCCTGTGTAGAGTTTGGAGACGCCATCGGCATCAGTCATCGTATAGTAATGATGCAGGTCGCACCAAGTGTTGATTCTTCTGTCAACCTAAAAGCAGAAGTTCATTATGTGAATAGATGCAAGGTCAAAGAGATTACCCCTTCAGACATTATCAAGGTCCTTAAGTCAGACTTCCCAGAAAGAGCTGGAGAAGACGATCTCGTTTCTCAAGATGACCTCAAATTCCTGTCCAAAATGAGAGAAAACATATCTCAAAGAAACGATGGTCACCTCGAAATGCCATTGCCGTTTAAAGAGGAAAGACCCAAGTTACCTGAAAACAGGATATGTCCGGTACACCGTTTGAAATGTCTGGAACGGAAGCTTAGAAGAAATGAAACATACTTCAAAGACTATGTGAATTTCATGAACGACATCATCTCTCGTGGTGACGCAGAGAAGATCCCTGAAGAGGAAATTGAAAGCAGTCCGGCTTGGTATATTCCACATCACGGAGTATATCATCCGCAGAAACCTGGTAAAATCCGGATCGTATTCGACTGTTCCGCCAAGTTTCAAGGTCAATGTTTCAATGACCATCTGCTTACTGGACCTGACCTAACAAACACACTGGTGGGTGTCCTTTGCAGATTTCGGAAAGATCCAGGTGCGGTCATTTGTGACATCGAACGGATGTTTCACCAGTTCTTCGTGAAAGCTGAAGACCAAGATTACTTACGATTCCTATGGTGGGAGAATGGTAACTTGGAAGCCACACCATCAGCCTACCGTATGAGGGTCCACCTGTTTGGAGCGGCCTCGTCTCCTGGCTGCGCCAACTTTGGCTTAAAACATCTGGCAGCTCAAGGGCAAGGACAGTATGGTGAAGATACTATCCGCTTCATCCAGAGGAATTTCTACGTAGATGATGGGCTTGTAAGTGTTCCCAGGAACAAGAAGCCATTCAGCTGGTCAAGGAAGCCAGAAAGCTTTGTGGCACTGGCAAGCTCAGACTTCACAAGTTCGTCTCTAATAGCGACAATGTGATGATGTCCATCCCAGAGGAGGAATGTGCCGCAATCAAAGATCAAGACCTAGCTCTAAGTCTACCACACATGGAGAGAGCTCTTGGAGTAGAATGGTGTGTTACATCAGATACATTCAAATTCAGAGTTCAAGTCAAGTCGAATCCATCTACAAGGAGAGGTGTGCTCTCTACGGTAGCCTCCATGTATGATCCATTAGGATTCATGGCCCCCTTTGTTCTTCTAGGGAAGCAAGTTTTCCAGCAGATGTGCAGAGAGAAAATCGGCTGGGATGAAGAACTCCCGGAAAGCTTGAGACCTCAGTGGGAATCATGGGTTAAAGACATGGAAATAAAGAGATGTTACTTGCCTTCACATTTCGGACCTGTCAAAAGATATGAACTCCACCACTTCTGCGACGCGAGCACCACAGGATATGGTGTATGTACTTACCTGCGAGCTGTGAGTGAGTCCAACGAAGTTCACTGTAGCTTAGTGATGGAAAGATCAAGAGTCTCCCCCACTAAAGTCACAACGATACCGAGATTGGAACTCTCGGCAGCCATAGTTGCAGTCAGAATTAGTGACATGCTCCGAGACGAGCTGGAGCTTCAAGATCCAAAGGAATACTTTTGGACAGATTCTACCGTAGTTCTCGGCTACATAAACAATGACGCCAAAAGATTCCATGTGTTTGTAGCCAACAGAATACAGAGAATCAAGTCAAGGACAAACTCTGATCGGTGGGCTTACGCTGCATCTGAGGATAATCCGGCAGACCATGCCTCTCGAGGGTTGACTGCCGAGCAAGTTAAGAACTCCGATTGGTTCTCAGGTCCCAAGTTTCTTTGGCAGCAAGAACTACCTCACAGAGAAAGCAAGGTGGGAGAAGTTAAGGATGATGACCCTGAACTTCGAAAGGCACTAGTGTTTAACACGAAGGCAAGGGAAGACAGGTCATTATTGGACGGCCTTGAGAAGTTTTCTGATTGGTCAAGGGTAGTACAAGCAGTTGCCAGACTGAAGAGACTGATCCAAGAACACAAAGGTGTGAAAGAGAGAACCAATGAGAGTACAAGTCTAGAAGAAAGAAAAGAAGCAGAACTTCTTATGTCAAAGATTAGCAGCAATATTTATTTATATGCATTTTTATTTTTTTTGCAGTGTCATATTTCATAAAATACTCACGTTATGGCCCCTTCGCACATAAATGTGCACATGAACATATCAAGCTGTACAATATTCTAAATGAGTGTTTTTTTACTTACTTTGAATTTTATTTTTTCAAACCATTATTCTATTATTATTTCCTAATCATAGATACCAAATATTAATTATTTTTGTGCTGTAACAAAGAACCTCATGTATTGGCATTTCCACTTATTTATTATAACAACATGAAACACAAAACAGGAACAGCCTCTTTTTGTGGGACTTCCCCGGATGCCATGCTGGGTCGATGGCCTTTCAGAGGATGTAGGCATTCAGGGCACTGATGTCCAACATGTTGAAAAAGATGGCCAAGGGCCACCGTCTGGTCCTACTTCTACAACTGTATGTTGCGATCATCTACAAAACAAAAAAGGAAAAAAGGAACAGAATCAGAACAAAGATGATGAAACATGTTTTATACATAAGAAATACTAAGTAGTAAACATTTCAGACAAGCGCATAAATTCCGAATAATAATAATAATAATAAAAATAAAATAATAATATATATAAAACACGTGTGTGTGTATGTATATGTTTATGGATTGCGTAAACATACCTCATCCATCGTATCCACTCCTCCTTTGCAGCGGTTGTAATCCACGATGATTTTGGGCTTCTTTTTCTCCCCGCTGCTGATTTCTGGCGTCCGGTGTTTGGTGCTCATCATGATGACATTTTTGCCCCGCTTTGGGCAGTAAGACACCAGGGTGTGTGTTGGGGTGAGGCCGAAAATGGAGGATAGGGCCTCTCTCCCCTGTACCCTCAGGAGCTCCGGTCGGTTTTTCTGTAGTGTGCCAACCAGGGCGATCTTTCTTTGGAGCAGCTCCTCTGCCAGCCCGAAGGAGGAAAAGAAATTGTCGCAGGTGACCTCCATGTCAGTTTAGTCGGTGGAGCTGGTGGAAGATGAGCCAGCCAGGAGGTACTCCTCATCCTCTTCGGCGGAGTCAGTGTCACTCTCCGAGGTTACGGAGGTTTTGGAGTCGTGGTCCATGGGCTCGGCATCGGGCTCCATGATTGCAGCGAGCGCTTCATCTGTATTATAGTGTCTCGCCATCGTCCCAAATGAGAAATGAGAAGCTCTGTTCCTCTTTCGCACTTATGTGTAACATGTTGCACCTGCAGCTGCAGATGTGTAAACAAAATCGTGGCATGTTTTGGTACTCTAACTTTCATGTGCTGAGAAAGGTCCTGTGTTTCGTTTATTTCAAAGATCTGGAAGGGCCCTTGTGTAGATGTGTGTTTTATGTATTTTATAATAAAAAATGTTGTGGTGCTTTGAACATTTGCAAAAAAAAAATACACATGAAACAGAGGATATGGAAAAGGCGTCTCTTCAAAGCTCGCTGCGCTTTTACACTTTCCGCCGTATGGTAATACAGTGTGTATGCTGTGGACACGTTCGCGTGCATACACACTCACACGCATACGTTCCCACACACATCTACTCACACACCCACAGAAACTTAATGCCTCAGAGTTTGTATGGACGGAGGAGGGGGAGGATATAGTGCGAGTGCCCTCTATCGGAAAAAGGAGGTATTTTGTCCCTTTGGCACATATGGTAAAAATTACGTCATTGGCAAGGAAACACCTCAGACCACACACTTGAAGCCCCAGGCCTCAAATGAAGCGGAGAAATGAGAATATGCATGTTTTATACTTTGTATTTGAGCAGGATCAAAAATAGTGTTTTGAATGGGTTTCAATGCGCATATTTTTGTGTAACGGTGCGCCAACGTGAGTATTTTCGTACACGTTGTTTACAATAGGCTAAAAATAAAAAATACATTAAAAATATTGAGAACACTCAAAAATGCACAACCTGGCATAGATCATCAACAATATGCATGATAAAATATGGTAGAAAGTAAAAGCCAAATACACATAAATGTGTAAAGGGGCATCTATCGTCAGCAGTTAAAAGTGTTAAACCGCAAGTCTCCAGCTCAGGCATTTATCTTGAACCAACAGTTAAGAGTAACATGCTAGTTTCTTTCTATTTGCACTACGAGTGAGGTTAAATAAGGGAACCCGTGAAGGCCTGTCTCATTCTTTCTTCTCTTTTACAGGAAACCTTATCTGCGTACAGGTACTCTGCCTGGGACCTGTAACAGATCTGTGGGGGCTCGTCCGGGATCGGCGACACCTGTGGCGGGAGAACGTCGTTGATCCAGTGATACCTGAACTCGTGGACCAGTGTGGGACCCATCATCAGATCCAGGGGCTGCAAGAATCCAAGGCATCTGACTGCTGTCAGAGCGAGGGAATCCGAGGGCCGAGGGCATCTGACGTGTATTCACAATGGGGGACGACGAGAGGAAGAAGCTAGTTTGGACTGTAAAGAAGAGACTGTTTCGTCTTTCTGCCGATGACTTGTTCCAGCTTGCAACCACCATTCCACGGATACTTGGCCAAGACTCAGCTAAGTTGAACAAACACGATGAAGAAGGCTGTATTGACTATGTATGTGCATATATGAACAGTTCAAGTTTGCTGGAGTTAGAGGATGGGGGGCATTTCGCAGTTACTCTTCATAAATGATGTGATTGCTGACATGATGCATAACCATGAACAGGGTGAACTCTCTCCAGAGGGTGGGACAGATGTTGTAGTGTCTGATGCTAATATTTTGCCACCTACACCATCTACTGTTGCTCACATTAACACTCATACTACAGGTACACACCCTGAAGCCACAACAACAGACATAGCTTCTCAAGCTAGTTCCCCTGAATCACAACAGGATAAGTTGATCCCTAGTTATATGTGCTGCCAAGAGCTTAACCAGGGTAATGCCTCACTCACTACACATATGACAGACACTCAACGTACTGACAATGGCTGTAACCAGTCCCACAGCCCACAGGCCATCCTTTCGCCTTGCTCAAACGCTGACCAGCATTCCATCAAAATCACTGAAAGTGTGATCGCTCTCAAAGACCTTCCTCTCCTACAGAGGAAAGAATTCAAAATCTATGGTGGGCAAATCGGTGATAATGCATCTGATAGCCTATAAGTTACAGCAATGTCAGCAAACAAATTGACCTAGGACTGAAAGAAAAGCACACTGAGGGTGAGATAACCAGAGCAGTGTTTCGTATCATAAAGCCTGGCAACTTCAAGGATATGCTCTCCAGCAAGGATGAGATGACAATAGCAGAGCTGAAGAGCTTCCTCCAATCACACTTAGGAGAGAAAAGCAGCACTGAACTGTTTCAGGAACTGATGAACGCCAAACAGCATGAGCATGAAACACCGCAGCAGTTCTTCTACAGAATGATGGGGCTTAAACAAAAGGTGATATTTACATCCAGAGAAACAGATTCAGATATTAAGTATGAGGCACGAACAGCACAAAACGTATTCCTTCGCACAGTCTACCAGGGCTTGAATGAGAAACATGATGACATTCGGCATGAGTTGCGGCCCCTCCTCTCAGACCCTACAGTTACTGATGAGATGCTTCTAAGACAAGTTACCAAAACAACAAATGAGGAGAGTGAGAGGAAAAGACGCTTGGGGCGCAGCACCCGCCCAAAAACAGCTCACGTACAGAGTAGTGAGAGTAACACTGGTGAGGTGAGCAAAGAAAAGAGTATTGCTGACAGCAATGCTAAAGATGAGCTACTTCATCAACTAAGCACGGGGCACCGTGCTGTAGGATGCTTGAAAAGATCTAAGCTGTCGGGAAACGCACCCCGGTCATGGCAAGGGGGACAAGCTGTGACCAACAGTAATGTTAAGTCCCACCCTAACAACAGTGAACCAGCCGTCACTCCTCCTCATCCACCAGCCGATAGTAAGTCAACATCACAGCAAGTAGCTAAACTAATTGGAGAGAAATGCTTGTTGAAATGTAATCTGAATGGGTATACTGTGACTGCTCTTAAAGACTCGGGTGCTCAGGTCAGTATAATAGACCGCTCATGGAAACAAAAATACCTACCTCAACAGGAAGTGCGCCCTCTCGGTGAGCTCTTGGGAGACAGAGAACTTGATCTCATCGCAGCCAATGGAGAGCCGATACCATATGATGGATGGGTTGAACTCACCTTTAACCTACCTGGCACTAATGATCCAAACCTCGCCATCAGGGTGCCGTTCCTGGTCAGTCAAGTGGGTCTTGCGAGGCCAATAGTGGGCTTCAATGTGATCAAGGAGCTCATCCTAGGGCAGGAGAGTGGAAGGGATGTTGCCAGACTGTTGGAAGGTGCCATGCAAGTTGAAAGTGACAAAGCTGCAGCAATTGTGAACTTTATACAGACCCAGGAGCTCACTCATGACCATGCACTGGTGAGAGTTGGTCAGCATGAAGTCGTTGTTCACCCTGGCCAGGTGGCCCGCATCAAATGTAAGGTGCCGGCTGATTTCACCTCACCTGTGGCGCTGTTCGAGGTCAGCCATCTGTACATAAAACTGGAACGGCTAGACCTCAGTGATGGCCTGGTTGAGGTTTACCATACCAGCCGACCTCATGTGGAAATCCCAGTGGGCAACCATACCCAACACAACATCACACTGGGTCCCTTCACAGTGTTAGGCAGTATCCAGCCCATCGACAAGATAGTGGAAACAGACCAAGCAGACAACAGTGAGGTCAACAAAGTCGACTCACCTGTTCCTGACTGCGGGGAAGACAAAAGTGAAACAGAGCAGCCGCCCCAGCTGTGGCAACCCCCCATAGATCTGAGCCATTTAAATGAGGAACAACAAGAACTGGTGAAAACAATGCTTTATGAGTCAAATGCATTTGCTCGGGATGATAATGATATAGGATGTGTTCCAAGCCTCCAGATGAGTATAACGCTGAAGGATGACATCCCAGTACAGCGATCCTATGCAGCAGTCCCCAAACCCCTCTACCAAGAAGTCAAGGAGTATATTCAGGACTTATTGGCAAAGAAGTGGATAGTGAAATCAAAGTATACTCTGTATTCCATACTCCGCCCCAGTAGTTTGTGTTCGCAAGAAGGACAGGAGCTTGAGGCTGTGTATTGATTACAGGCTTCTGAACCAAAAGACAGTCGCAGATAGACACCCCCTGCCCCGTATTCAAGATTTGATTGACACACTCGGTGGGTACAGCTGGTTTTCAATTTTGGAGGGTTCATTGCTGAGGGGTCACGGCACCTGACGGCATTCATCACTCCATGGGGCTTGTATGAGTGGGTGCGTATCCCCTTTGGACTTTCGAATGCACCAGCAGAATTTCAGAGGAGCATGGAGGAGATGCTCAACTCTTTGCGGGATGAATGCTGTATCCCCTACTTGGACGACGTCCCCTGTTATGCTAAGACATTCTAAGATCATGTTGAGGTTCTGAGACGTGTCCTAAGGGCTCTCCAATGCCACGGTGTGAAACTCAGGCCAACCAAGTGCGAGCTCTTAAAAAAAGAGGTTTGTTATGTGGGAAAGCTGGTCTCGGGCGATGGAGTTAGGGTTGACCCCAAGGACCTGGAAGCCATCCAGGCGCTGAGGAATAAACCCCCAGCACTGTTGGAGAAGTCCGAAAGCTTCTTGGATTCCTCAGCTATTACAGAACATACGTTCAAGACTTCTCTAGAGTCGCCAAACCGATGTATGAGCTCTTACAGACCAAAACCACTGCCACTGTCATGCCTCAGCCCAAGCCAGGGAAAGGGAAAGGGGCACAGCTGTCATCCAGGACTCCAGTGAAGTGGGCTGAAGAGCACCAAAAGGCCCTAGACCAGCTCAACGCCAGCGAGGGAAGCTCAGGGTGATCGCCTACGGGTCCAGAACATTGACGCCTGCAGAACGAAACTACAACCTCCACTCAGGCAAGCTCGAATTTCTGGCCTTGAAGTGGGCCATAAGTGAGAAATTTTGAGATTATTTGTTCTATGCACCCCACTTCATTGTCTACACGGATAACAATCCGTTAACCTATGTGATGAGCACAGCTAAATTAAATGCTGTTGGCCACTGATGGGTGGGTGAGCTTGCTGACTTCCGGTTTGAGGTGAAATATCGACCAGGAAAAGTAAATATAGACGCTGACACTCTGTCTAGCGTCCCCTTAGACATTGACAGTTATGTGGACTCATGCACACAGGAGCTGCCCAGAGACACTATACCAAATCTTACCATACACATCGACTACACAGTTCACTGCACCGCTATCTGTGTATTGAGAGTCGTGCATGTATATCATTAAACAGACTTATCTTGAACTCACCTTTGAGTACTGTACGTGAAATGTTGAATATTGTTGAATATTGAAAAGGTTTGAGGTTTAAGAGTATGTAAATGTCTGGAGCCATTTTTATTTTGTAAGGGAGCGTGTGACGTCCATGAAATGTAAGGTCACATTTTTATGTAATTTTGTTTGTTTTATTTTGAAAATAGTATTTCTGTGAAAGAAATGTGTTAATATGTGCCAAAGTGGTCAATTATTACCTCTTGGTCAAAGCAAAAGTAAAGAGAGCTATTCAGTGTCACCAGTAGGAGGCAGTGTGGCGCCTTGCTTCTCCTTTTGGACTCTCCTTGTGAACGAACTTTTGTTGACTTCCTCATTCTACCGAGTTAAGCTGCACTGAACAAAGAGCAAACGGTTGCCTGTCTCATTCTTTCTTCTCTTTTACAGGTTGGTGGTGATTTAAAAAAACGTATATAACTACCCACATTTGTGTTATAAATTTCATATATGATGTGAGGTCGATTTTGTTAAGGTTACTGAAAATGCTTGAATGATTTTCGGAACAAGGGGCAAAACATAGTTTTCTGTGTGTCGCGAGTGACTCAAGATGGCGCCGCTGTATACTTGTTTTTCTGTTGTGACCAAACCATGTCATAGTTTCTGGCTCCAGCACATTTCATTTTGGGTTAAAAACTATTCTTTTTGGTACAGTATTTTGTCACGTGTAAATGTGTTGAATGAATGTTACAGTTATAGAGAAATACATTTGGTTAATATCGTCAGCAGTTAAAAGTGTTAAACCTTGCAAGTCTTAAGCTCAGGCATTTATCTTGAACCAACAGTTAAGAGTAACATGCTAGTTTCTTTCTATTTGCACTACGAGTGAGGTTAAATAAGGGAACCTGTGAAGGCCTATACGTTTTATATTTCATGGTATTATTTTCAGTAGTTGAGAACTAAATGGTAGCTCAGTTAATTGACTGAATAAGGATGTATTAATACAGTGATCCACTGAACTCAGGATTATTCTTTATGAAGAATTGGAAAACGTGTGTTTTATTTGGAAACGAGGATTATGCTGTAACTAGCTGTATTTTGGTTTTAGTTCTGATGTTATGGATTTTGTACTGCTTAATGACATTTGAATATGGAGCAAACAAGTACAGAAAGAAAGATAAAAGAGAAGAGAAAAGAGATATTTTGCAAATTGATAAATAAATTCTACCGTGTAACTGCCCACGTCAGTTAATACATTCTTATTTATTTATTTTTGGTTCCTACCTACCTTTTCAGTGAAGCGGGCTCATTGTTTGTTTTTTGTTTCTACATGGTACCCTTTTAATGATACACCGCCTGGCAGAGCATGGCAAGGGAGAAGCCATACGGCAGGTTGTCTCCACACACACATTAAAGTAAAGTTAATATAAAGAGTTACAACGTTAAATGTAAACAAAGAAGACAAAGAAAGAAGAAAAGACAAGATTCAGCCCCTTTGGTAGTGTGCAGCCTACGAGGTGTGGTTTATTGGTGAATTGTGTAATTACATTAAGCTACAAGCTCTGCATCAGCATATTCATTTACGTGATTGTTTGTTTACTTTCCTTTGCTTCAGTTCTCACGGGTCTGTCTGGGTCGCTCGATGACTGAATAAACCCTGTTTTATAAAATGATCTCGAGCCTCATGCTTTACTACCGAGAGGAGCTACACTACCGAGTGAAGCTGCACTGACCAGAAGCAAGCGGTTGCCTGTCTCATTCTTTCTCCTCTTTTACAGGAAACCTTATCTGCGTACAGGTACTCTGCGTGGGACCTGTAACACTAACACTTGTCACCATATATTCAGACACAGTATAGATGATAAAGAGATAAAATACAAGCCAGTGCTAAATATCTTTTGTTACATGAGCTATGTAAAGAAAAAAAATAGATTATGGAGCATTTTTATTTTGTGAAATCTCCATACCTGAAAGTTCCTTCTTACCTTTAAAAAAGAAAACCTCTCCCCTGATATTTGCCACTGCGTCAAAGCCTCCCTGACAGCGCTCGTGGAATGATGGGTCAGACCTGCCAGAGAAAAAGTCTAAACTCCAAATTATATTTTATATGATGTATTTTTAAATCAAATCAAATCAGAATTTATTTGTATAGCCCAAAGTCACAAAGTACATTTGCCTCAGAGGGCTTTACAATCTGTACAGGGAGTGACACCCTCTGTCCTTAGACCCTCGGTTTGAGTGAGGAAAAACTTGCCCACAAAAAAACCCTTTTAACAGGGAAAAAAAGTGGAAGAAACCTCAGGAAGAGCCACAGAGGAGGGATCCCTCTCCCAGGACGGACAGATATGCAATAGATGTCACGCGTACACGTGTTCTTTTATTAAAGAATCACTAGAGGGTGCAAAAGACCACACACTGTGAGGATCGATCAGCAGGCTTTTATCTGCAGCCACTCATCATCATTCATGTTCCCACGAGTAAACTGAGTGCATGGATGGGACATACATAGTTTGTAAATGTAAATGATAAGTGCTTATTGTCTGGTTGGATGTGGAGTAGATTTATTCTTTCCTCTGCATCTACTCACGGTTGTGTTGGTCTTGGAGGAGGTGGACTGGGCAGGCGTGGGAGGTCTGGATCAACACCACCTGGTTGCCCCCCATCCTTCACACCTTCAACAGGATGGTGACAACAGACAATGTTGAAAAGGTGTTGAAGGCTGCACGACAGAATTAGAAAAATTGTGCAAGCAACCCACACTTTTCTCAGGGGAGTTTGACACACAGGATGCAGGCGGTTTCTTCTTAAGATACAGAAGGAAGCTGTTGAAATCCCCTTTGCACAAGTGCACCTTCACACACATCAGTGCTACACCTTTACACATGACTTTATCAGAGGGCGGTTTTTGGCCTCTTGATGATTTTATGGTCTTTTATATCATTTGTGTAATGTTTAATTAAACTTGCAAATTCTAATATTATTTTTTTTTTCAATTTTAGAAGGAAATTGCAAGGCCATACTACCACAAACCACCAATGGGGGTGCTGACATGGTGAACTAAGGGAGTGGTCATGCTTGTGGTGTGGGATGACAAAGGTGGTCTGTCTGATGCTTTACAAGTCTACCACACCGGAATAGCTCAACAACTATTGAATGGGTTAGCACAATGTGTCTTGTCACTTCAACATCAGGTTAAAATTTCCTATTTGATTCATTCTTTGGTGACCAAATACCAGCAAAACTACTGACACTAATAACAATCACTGGCAGTATAATTAGTCGACAGAGCTTCTGGGTCTTTGAAGTGAAGCTAACGTGGAGTGTCTCAAACCTGCATCTTTTCTAAAGGCCAGCGGGAGGGAGCCCCATTGGTTTTAGAAAATCAGACTGTATGGAGGTTTAAGGGGAACAAGTTTCACCTCTTCCATGCAGCGTGATGATGTAAATTATGATCCCATTTACAGTGAAATACATGATACCAAGAACTACTCATGAAGTGCATTAACCAAGGCCAGCACGACTCATAATACGTCATCCACCAGATCCATGTCCTTATCCAAATATGGGCATTTCTGGCTCCAAAAATCCAAGATGCCAACATCCATTACACTATGCTGTAATGCTATTCTGTTTAAAACAGTTTTCTACAAACCAATGGGTGATCGCAATGGTTTACACTTGGTTCTCATTAGTTAAAATTAGCATGCCAACAAGCTAAACTAAGATGGTGAACAATGGTATAGGCTACATTACTCTAAACATCACCAAGTTAGCGTTGTCACAGCGAGCATGTACTGCTTAATTACCATAAAGCTGCTGGATGGCCTGCTTGTCGTCCAGGGCCAGCTGGAACCTGGAAACATCTCCCACAGGACCCTGGTAGTACGGCCTCATGATGGACGGATCAGAGGAGGAATGGGACAGGCCCAGCGCATGGCCAAATTCATGCACTGCAACTGTGAACAAGTCTGTGCCTCTGTCACCTGAGGAAGTGTGAAGGAAAAGTGTTACTGGATCACATAAACAACCATAAATTTAGGGTTTGCTGTCACTGAATTTAAGCAGGCAGACTCTGCTTCCTTTTTTGATAACTGTAGATCAATTTTCCATTACATTCTCTGCCTTCTATCCATCATATATCCATCCATCATGATTTCAATCAGTTAATACCTCCATAGCTCCAGATCTCATGATCGTCAAAGTGTGTGTCACCCGCCACTTCATCCCTGCCGGGGAAGAAGGCGTGGGCCAGGGTGCCACCCTGCCCATCAAAAGGGTACCCGTCGTCGTGAAGCAAGCGGTTAAAAGACACTCTGATGTCCCCTCCAGCTGCCGCCCCCCTGCTGTCACTCGGTAGCTGACGGAAACGCAAGGGTGCCATGTCGCTCCAGGCTTTGAAGGCATGAGTCAGGATGGTGTCCACCAAACTGTTAGGCATACTGGGGGAGAGGGAGGGCGATGGGTAGCTGTGGACACTGAAGACAAAAATAGTTTTTGTATTATAATAAAGTTGTGGGCTGTTATGTTTTATTTATCCAAAACCAAAAACAACTATGAAACAATCCTTATTCCTCTGTGCCATAGAGCTGCATTGTGGTCCAAAAACCTGGACTATGAATGACAAAGTAGTCTATTTCAAAATCCTGTTGTTGTAAATTCTCACAAGTGCACAAAATGTGTATTAAATCACAGTTGAAAATAGTCCCCCCAAAAATGCACTGTTGACTCCAGTTTGTGTAAAAACTAACGTGCCCAGCTGTTCTAGGAAATGAATGCGTGTGACGGTTGCAGATGCTTTGGATGTGGACAAAGAGCAGGTGAAGTTGAAGCTCTCAACTATGACATCAAGAACCACTTTTACTCAGACAAAAGAATCTCCTTACCGCCAACCTACACGCGTGACTTTATTCCTGCCAATAGAACTCACATACCCAATAACAAAACAGCTGAGGCTTGGTCCCATCTAGAGCACCTTAAAGAACACATAGCGCCTCTGCAGAGCTCCCACTCCCACGAGAAGTCGTGTCCGGTCAAGCGAATCAGCCTTATGCGCATGTGATGCCCACTAAAGTGCTATCACATTTGTGGTAGTTTATAAATTTTATAATTAATGTTTTGAATATGTGTTCAGGGGTAATCAATCTGTTTCCACCATCCTTACACTAAAAATATTTTAAATAGATGTCAGGAGAAATTGTGGGGTTCGCCAGCAGGAGGCAGTGTGGTGCTTATTGTGCTCTGAGAGGGCGGGGGGCCTTTACGTCAGTTTGGTTCGCTTTGCAGGTTCCTCTTTCGGCTGAGCGAGAAGAAAAACAGAAGCAGAGTTTGCGCTGTCTCATTTATTTCTCCTGTTTCCAGGTTGGTGGGATACTAAATTAGGTAGTTAACTGAAGTGTAATATGGGTCATGTTGTTGAATGTTCTGATGTCCGCTAATGAGGTTGTTTCGTGAATATGAGGACATATATGTAATATATATATATATATATAGCAGTAGCTGCGCTTTTGCGCCTAATAGCGTCACCTGTTGCTACCCAAGTCAAGCCAGTCAGAGTTTTATTTTTTTTAGCTCCTTGAACATTTCTGTAAGTTTAATGGTTTTGAAATGTATTGTGTAAAATGTGAAATGCAAATGTTAAAAACAAATTTTATATCTTTTAAAAGTGGTTAAAAACAAGAAAAAGAAATCTGTCAGCTCAAGCATTTTGGAAGAGTTAAATTGATTTCATTTTTGATTTGTGTAAATATACAGGACCTATAACTCAGTATTTGCTGAGGGATGAAAGGGAACATGTATATTGTGTCTTGTTTTGAAGCCGTGTTTGTTTCATGGCCAATATTGAGTATGCATAACAGAGGAGGATTTAAATTGTGGAATGTTTTAATAAATCCTCTCTCGCGTCCTCTTTCGGCTGAGCGAGAAGAAAAACAGAAGCAGAGTTTGCGCTGTCTCATTTATTTCTCCTGTTTCCAGAGAGCAAATAAGCTGTTTCCAAGGTGCCGGCCAGTACCTGTAACACGCAACGTCCTAACCTTCCAGGGGAATCCCTTTGTAGAGTTTGGAAACGCCATCGGCATCAGTCATTGTATAGTAGTGATGCAGGTCACACCAAGTGTTGATTCTTCTTTCAACCCAAAAGCAGAAGTTCATTAGGTGAATAGATGCAAGGTCAAAGAGATTACCCCTTCAGACATTATCAAGGTCCTATCAAGGCTTGTAAGTGTTCCCACGGAACAAGAAGCCATTCAGCTGGTCAAGGAAGCCAGAAAGCTTTGTGGCACTGGCAAGCTCAGACTTCACAAGTTCATCTCTAATAGCGACAATGTGATGATGTCCATCCCAGAGGAGGACCGTGCCGCAATCAAAGATCAAGACCTAGCTCTAAGTCTACCACACATGGAGAGAGCTCTTGGAGTAGAATGGTGTGTTACATCAGATACATTCAAATTCAGAGTTCAAGTCAAGTCAAATCCATCTACAAGGAGAGGTGTGCTCTCTACGGTAGCCTCCATGTATGATCCATTAGGATTCATGGCCCCCTTTGTTCTTCTAGGGAAGCAAGTTCTCCAGCAGATGTGCAGAGAGAAAATCGGCTGGGATGAAGGACTCCCGGAAAGCTTGAGACCTCAGTGGGAATCATGGGTTAAAGACCTACCTAACCTATCTGACATGGAAATAAAGAGATGTTACTTACCTTCACATTTCAGACCTGTCAAAAAGATATGAACTCCACCACTTCTGCGACGCAAGCACCACAGGATATGGTGTATGTACTTACCTGCGAGCTGTGAGTGAGTCCAACGAAGTTCACTGTAGCTTAGTGATGGGAAGATCAAGAGTCTCCCTCACTAAAGTCACGACGATACCGAGATTGGAACTCTCGGCAGCCGTAGTTGCTGTCATAATTAGTGACATGCTCCGAGACTGTCACACCGGTATGTCAAGTTGAGTTTTTGTCCTGTCTCCATGTTTGTTTTGTGACTTCCTGTTTTATTTTGGAAATTAACTCTCCTCTCGTTTCAGGTCACTTGCCCTTCCTCATGTGTCACCAGTCTGATTGTCTTCCCTGATTCCTGATTGTGTCCACCTGTTCCCCATTTCCCTCCATGTGTGTTTATAGTCTGCGTCTCCCTTTGTCCTGTGCCAGTGTGTCAAGTCTGTTGTCCTGATCACCAGCCCTCTCGTCACAGTCAAGTCTGTATTTATCTCGTAGTCTAGTTTTTGTTGTTTTCTTATAGTTCCTCGTATGAGTGATTTTTTGTTGGCCTTTGCCTTATCATTAGTTCTAGTTTAGTTAGTGCCTAATTTTGATCTTCCCTCGTTGTGAGGCGCTTTTTGTTCTTCCCTCATTTTTTGGAGGCGCGTTTTGTTTCCCCGGTGTTGCCCAGCGTGAAGGAAATAAAATCATCTGCTTCATCCAGTACTCTGCATTCGAGTCCTCTGTTTTGAGTTTCCTGTTTGTCAGAGATGAGCTGGAGCTTCAAGATCCAAAGGAGTACTTTTGGGACAGATTCTACCGTAGTTCTTGGCTACATAAACAATGACGCCAAAAGATTTCACGTGTTTGTAGCTAACAGAATACAGAGAATCAAGTCAAGCACAAACCCTGATCGGTGGGTTTACGTTGCATCTGAGGATAATCTGGCAGACCATGCCTCTCAAGGGTTGACTGCGGAGCAACTTAAGAACTCCGATTGGTTCTCAGGTCCCAAGTTTCTTTGGCAGCAAGAACTACCTCACAGAGAAAGCAAGGTGGGAGAAGTTAAGGATGATGACCCTGAACTTCGAAAGGCACTAGTGTTTAACACGAAGGCAAGGGAAGACAGGTCATTATTGGACGGCCTTGAGAAGTTTTCTGATTGGTCAAGGGTAGTACAAGCAGTTGCCAGACTGAAGAGACTGATCCAAGAACACAAAGGTGTGAAAGAGAGAACCAATGAGAGTACAAGTCTATAAGAAAGAAAAGAAGCAGAACTTACCATTGTCAAACTGGTCCAAGAGGAAGCGTTCTCAAATGAGATAAAGAACCTGAAAGAAAAGGAGGTTATAACAAAGACCAAACACACTAAGCTGAACAAGTTGAAACCAATTTTGGATGAAGATGGAGTCCTGAGAGTGGGCGGACGCCTAAGTCATGCTGCGTCACACCCACACATAAGGCATCCAGTGATACTTCCAAGGTACTGCCATATGTCAACTCTGCTGATCAAACAATCCCACATTAAGGTTGAAGTGATTTGGTGGGACGGTTAGTGTGAAAAGTGTTATTGGGGAATTAATATTGATTTTATTTGGGTATTTTGTATACTTACCTGGGTTTCTAAATGGGGACTTTTATTTTGAAATATGCGACCTCTGTATGTGTGCGTGTGCGTGGGATGTAAATAACCATCGTAGGCCAGCCACACGTTAGATGGACTCTAGCCTGGCATGGGTTCGGCCGCAGAAGAGATGCTCTCGTCAAGTTTTAGAGCAAGGACGTTTATTCACAAGTTTAATGCTGTAAAGGAACAAAACTGAAGATATCAAGCCTAACTTTCTCTCACTGTGCACGCAGCCAACAAGGTAAAGCCTTTTGTTTATCATTTTGTTTATTAATTTTCGGTTGTCATTTCAGTTATGTGTTAGCCTTATAGCTGACGTTATTTAATACTGTGTATTATGTATGTTTTTAGTTTTCACGGTTTTTGAGGACTTGCTGAAGAATAAACCCGTCAAAGAAAACAACTTGTGTCTTCGTGCTTTGAGAGGGAGTTATAATGCGCCTTTCCTAAAAATTAAACTATATGTTTGTGACCCAAAGTTTTGCTTCTTCATTAGGAAATAATGAACTTGGGCCAAGTGACACAGACAAGGTAGGAAAACCAGAGAGTTTTGAGAGATGGTCCTTTGATGGCACATTTAAAATATAGAAAAACACCAGTGTTATTTTATTTTACTCTTTCAAATACTATTTGAATGAGTCCCTGAATGTGTCTCATATATTGTCCTTGTGTGTTTCTTCTCCTTACATAAAGCTCATTGAATGTGAATGGCCTTGTTGTTGAAAGATGCTATAAAAAATAAACCTTGCTATCAAAAATGTATCTTTCTAATTATTCAAAAAAAAATTGATTCTGATATATTGTAAGTTTGCATTGTATTCTTTCAGATGTTCTTCTCAGACGTTTTTTTGACTCTGACAATACACTTCCCCCAATAACGTAACATGATATATGAACCTCTATGAATCATACAGGGAACTGATAAAAGCCACAATGCAACATGACAGGAAACACACCTCCATGTGAGGTCTGTCTTGTGCCACTTAAGGCCTGACAGAGCATATCTTTTCCTCCTTCTCCTCTTCCTCTTCAGCATGTCCTCACTTCCAACAATATCAGGGAGGGAGCATCGTGGTTTGGACATGAGTTTGACGGTTTCTTCATCTAGAAGAGAAGTCAATTACAAAATGTGAAACTTAATAGCAAATTACAGGAAGTTTGAGTTCTTGTGTGACTCATGTGACATGTGAACACTACTATACATGTAATATAATACTGTCCCGATAGATCCAAGATGAGAGGTTTTTACCGAGTATCCCAGTTTCCTGGACTCCTCCGAATCTCTGCATGACACGAATAGCTTTCTCTATCCCATCTTTGGTCTGCAGTTTACTTGTTCGTGGGTCAGAAGGAGGAAGGTAGCCATATCTGCTCAACCAATCCTGGACAGAAATTTGGTAAACAGTGGACAATTAACAAGTGAACTTACAATGTCTCTGAAATCCATCTCTTCCACAAGTCGACTTAAATATTACAGACAAATACTGATGTCATCAAGGTTATTTGATGCACTGGACCATTTATTATTAGTATAGATCTGGCCCAGCATGTTCTTCACAATGGAGTGTGTCAGCCCTTTCTTTCTCATTAATATTATATAATCCTGTCCTTGTTGAGTGAGATGCTTTATGGGGTAAAGGCAGTACACAATTGTCAATTTGCAGACACAAGCTCTAATCAGAATAACCGAATGAGGAATGGAGTGAAGATGAAATAAGATAATAAATCTGGTGTGGTATACTACCATCGAAAGAAAGCAATATCTGTTGATAAAAAATCTGGCTAAAACCCACCATTTTTTCTACATAGCCTCCACCCTTCTGTTGTGGTTGTAACTGAAAGGGAAAAGGTGTTGGCTCACTCATCAACAGTTGTCTTTCTGCGGGTTTGGCACTGTAAAACCGTGTCTGTCTCACGTCGTTTAATGTACTACTCAGTTCCTATACTTCATTTCTAACAAAACATATATTTTTTACTGTTTTTTTTCAGCCAATTTTATAATATTTAACACACTATTTGGATAATTTGGTAAATTACTTCACCTTGAATTGAACTGTTTGACTTCACTCAGACACCAGCAGCATGATACCGGATGCAGACTAAACATAATGACTTTTACGGTGAGAAAGGTGAAACTTTACTCTTTTCTCATACACGTGCCTCTTTGATGCTCATATGTGCCAAGTTGCACAAAAACCCCCAGCATTGATTTAGTCTTTAAGGAAGTATGGTAGTGAACAGATTAGAGGAAGCTGCAGATTTCATCATCATTTTGACATTCTTACAAAATGTCCTGAATGTACACACAAATACATATAGATTTGATGCCTTTTTAAAATTTAATTTCTTAAAAAAAAAAAAAAAGTCATGAATCATCTCATGAATCATGATCCTCCTGTGCATCAGCCACCAGACTCTTTGCCACATGTCATGTGCTCTATATAAGATTTTGCTCATCAACACACACACCCACACAAACACACTTTTGAATACAACAAACACATGCAAGCAAGTACGCGGTAAGTGATATATCCAGGAAAAGAAAAAAACCCTCACTGTCACATCAATCAAAATATAATCCTCCAGCACGGAGTTTTTTTGTTTTTTCTTTTTACTCACCACCGCTTTACTGTACCGGTCGGACTGTGCTGATGTGCTTCCCGTTAAGGTCAAAAGCATCCACAGAAGAAGACCTAACTCCATTCCAGTCACTGCAAAAAAGCGCTTCATTATCATCATAATCCTGATTATTAGGAGGAAATTGAGACATTTCTAATTACAACAGCTTCTTTCAAACCACCCCAAAGACAAAGATAAGTGAAACAAAGCTCACCGTTGTTTCTCCTCAGATGCTTCAGTCTCTCTTGGGACTAGGGTTGGGCTAATCGATCAGTCGACTCTCTGTCTCTGCCCTCCCTTCACTGACACTGGAGAGTCGTTGGTTGTGGCTTTTATTTACGCACAATGCATGCTGCTTCTGATAATAAGAGGGTGCACTGGTGCCAAGTGCTACAGGTACAGGTGAGAGGATTAACGCCAAAACTCTGATATGACGAAGATAGGAATTGCTTTATGTTTTCAGTCTCTAATTAAATTAAATTATAAATTAACCGGTATTACCGGTAACTAATGCATTTTTTAGAACAATATGACTTAGTAATACTGTATAGATCAGTTATAAGCCACTGCCAAGCACAAACTAATCAGACATCTGATTTTATAAATGTCGTTAATAAAAGGTTTCTCACAGTGATTCATGAATTGGTCCATGAGTGGATTTTTGGTTAAGATGCTTTACAGCTCCTGTCCAGAAGGTCAGCAGTCCTACTGTATATTAACTGGATCTGCCTGATGAATATAAAAGACTAAACAAGTGCCATGTTGGATAGTTTGGGACATTTTTGCCATCGGTACAGGAAGTGAAGGACTACAGGGGTGTCACCCCTTCTAGCTTTAAGTGGTAGCGGCAGTATGAGCTTGTCTTTTTTTATTTCAAATATGTGAAATGATTCCATGGTGATCATTCACCATTCATCACAATTCAAACAATAGATTGGATTTAAATAATAAGAGTGACCTCAGAGCTCTGAAGTTTAAATGTTTTTTTTTTAAGGGACAGCCAGTCATTTATTGTCTGGATTTTTTTATTTTAAATGAATGTGTGAACATATGCCAAACCTGTTTTTATTGTTATACAGGCTAGAGCTTTAATCTTATCACACAGTGACCATAGCTCTGTACAAACCATGGTAATAAAGTTAGTGCATTTGTTAGTACTGCTTCAGGCTTCATGTGTGGCTTATTACGACCAACCATATGGTCAGTTGTTGCAGTGGTGCAGATTGACATTTCCTTAGAGCCACCATACAGTGCTGTATAAACTATAACTATAGAAAACATGCATGTGTGTACATATCCAGGGCAACCTTCCTGGATATATATATATACAAGCCCAGGAAAATATATACAAGCCCAGGGGTAAAAGATTTTTGTTGGGCCCCTGTTGCCTCCAACACATTGTAGATGACAACTGCACAATATTTCAGACAAATAAACAAAACTATGATTGATATGTGTGCTAGTCCATATGTGCTCTCATATGTAGTTAGATTGTGTTCATTTGGGGAAATTTTATTTAGGAAAAAAGCACCATGTGAGTACGGAGCATAAATTAAAATGATGAAGTTGTTAGAACCAGATTTTGATCATCCTGCAAGACAGGGCCTTCTGTGGATAATGTTGATTTCAATGATTAGTGATCCTTACTCTCTGAAATCACGACTAACTCAGCGACTAAATCATATAAATATTCATGATATTCGTGTCCTGCCCACCTGACTTTTGGCCAAAACATAATGTTCTACCATCTCCTCTTCAATCTCTTCTGTTTTTGGCAGCGCAGATTATCTCTTATCATATCCGTGAACCTTTGTCACACAGTAGTATTTTTAGTTTATGCTTTAACCACAGTCACAGTTCCTTCCGTTTGACATTCTAAATCAACTCTGTTGCAACAGGTCTTTGGACCGTTTGCAGCACTCAGTAATGGAATCTTCTTGAATGTCGACCCCTTAAACGGGGCTCCAGATGAAAGGAAATGAGATTTCATGGAATAAAAAATGGTTATGGTTGTACAAAATCACATTTATCTCCATTTTTTACAATTGTCTTTGGCTAATCATTACTTTGTCTGAGAAAATATTTGCATTACATTTGGAGCAATAAAATATGTTCTCTGATGTGTTCAGTTTGTAAGGTTGCAAGTTGGGCACCACTTGGAAATGACACACTCACAGAGTACACAAAAAATAAAGTTAAGATTTGATTTTAATATCAGTTGCAACCATATCGATTAGATACACTCATTTTTGTACTGACAACCTTGACTTAAACATAAATTAAAATGTGAAAAAGAAAGTGAATCTGCAGCATTAAAAAAAATACATTTCAGTAAGAACTATTTTTCCACTGTGTTCAACACCATGCACTTATAAAACATTTGAGTGAAACTGATGACGCTGCATTAAGCTGGAGTGCACCAGCATCTCGCCTCTCATCCCATTATGTACATAGGTCACTCTCTCTGCAAACCATCACTGGTATTATCTTTCCCTCCCCCTCCCTCCCCCTCTTCCTCCTCTCCCGTCTTTAATTTCTGTCCATCCTCCAGGGAACCAAGTGAGTCATGCCATTAGCACCAAATGATGCCTTGCTAATGGTTGGCCAGTTTCCGTCATGTCCACTTCATGTCGCTGCACCAGTGGAAAACACGAAAGTAGTAGTAATTATGACGGAGGCCCCATTTATGTTTGAAGGCATGTGGATATTGTTGGGTGTGAGGTGAATCTCACTCGTCCACACTGATCCTCAGATGCAACTGGAGCCTGCTCTAGAAAGCTGATTTAACAATGACTGAAACAAACGCTGATTATAGTCTGAAACTGGACTCTGCAGTTTGTTTGTGCCAATTATTTCCAAGTCCAAATGTAGTCCCTTTGTAGGCCTACATCATATTTACTGACTGACATTCCTAGACAAATAAAATATCTTAAATCTGTGTTAACTGTTTTTGGCCCCTTGGAGGCAGCATAAAAGAATCTGAAAACACAACACTGACATATAATCACCTTTTATGTCGATATGAAAACTTGAAAACATTTTACACATTGCACAGATATGGAGCAACTTTAGTGTTCATTTGGAGTCCTGTGTCTGTTTATATGATTAAACAAGTCCAATATTTATTCACCTTTAACTGTGTTTTTGCTATTTATCAACTCCTGAAAAAAAAGTGTGTACCCACTGTGCCCACTGTGTGGCTTAAACAATGCTGTTGAGAGTGGTGAGAGTCACCAAATCAGTAAAGTTGCAGACCAGACATTCTCAGAAACCATCTGTGATTGTCTGACAACGATTTAGCCTCTGGGGGCAATTGTCAATTGATCTGGGTGTCCGGTGTAGCCAGGGGATGTCTAGAAAGCAGACAATGGCCAAGATGTCCTCTGCAGTCAGACTAAAATGTGATTGCAATACTACTCGGAATGAAGGGAAAACAGGAAGCTTCTGGTCCTTTGGAGTTTCGGTCCCTTGTGTACAGAATCTTCATTCACATGCAGATATCTGTTTATTGAGATTACAGGCCAGAGAACCAAAACCATGCTGCTAGAGATGCTAAAGATGCTAAAATGCTCCGTAGAACTGAGAGGAACTACAGGGTCGTGGGTTCATCATTACAGGCGGCTCCTTTAACATACAGGTAGTCATGTGATCTATGGCTTAATATAAAAATATTGATTACAGCATCTCTAACATTCTCTGTGTTGATAAAGTTACTACTGCATCAGTCACCATCACAATGATGATGATTATTTTTTAAGAATTCACACAATTAAAACAATTTTCACGTATTGCAATTGCTAAAATATTTAGTTAAAAAATATTTGATTTGACTAATGGTGATGATTTCTTCAGAAATACATTTGCCAAACATTAAGTCATAATGTCATGTTAAATGATCAACTTATTTGCTTTTAATTTTGAACCACATGGACAGTAAGGAAAACGTAATTGAACATCAGAAATAAAGACCTCTGAGCTCATATTCATTACACACAGTTTTATTTTCATTAAAGGGATCCAAGGCCTTCACAAAAGGGTTGACTCTTGGTAGCTATAGAGTACTAACACAACACACAACAACAACAACAGAAACAACACAGAGGTGAACAAGTGAAAAGACAAATAAATAAGAGTTGAAAGACATTTTATATGAGCTTAAACTGAGATGCATCAACAAAAACGATAGTCAGAGGAAAGTGAGCAGAGGTTAAAACTCTGCAAAGTACAGTAACGGTTTTGTACAATACTCGATTCATTTCTGCAAGTAGCTGATTGTCTACAGCGGCTTATTTTGGTCATGCACAGCTGAGAGTCATTTCTATTGTAAGGACAGTGATACAATAATTTCACAGTTTTTTTTCCATTGTTATATCCTATACCTCCAGCTTTGATTGTCAGTCTCAGAACTGTTTGATGGGTTGAAGACAGCGTCATTCTTCTTTTGATTGTCACCAGCTGATGGATATGGTTCATTAGATATGTAAGTATCACTGCTTATTCTGTTATGGCTTTGCATCTGCTTTTTGATAGATCGGATAAAAAATACTCAGAAATATACGTATATGTATAAAACAAAAACAAATTTGCTTTATTGTAGTTTTTGGCAAAGAAAATCTGTGATAGCTGTAAATCGTCTTGTTTATCTCAGTATCAGACAATATCTAATACCAATGTTGATATGGTGCATCCCTAATAATTTGTTTTAACAAATGAAATTTGTGCTTTGAGGGTGATGATGTGAGTCGACAATGTGCTACATTCCTCCCTTCAATAATATCTGACAATATTCCACAGTTATCTTCATCATACACAGATGTCTGTACAAAAATATGCAGTTATCAGTCTTAATGTAACGTTGCTGGCAGGGTAAGTAGGTTTTTTACTTTTTTTATGGTATGTTTTTTTTTTTTTTTAAGTTTTAGTAAAAGTGATTGCCATAAGCAAGTCTAAAATCTTCACAGTAGCCTCACACAGCTTAGGGAACAAGCTTGCTTTCACAATATCATTGAGCTGCTCAAGTAACAAGAAACTGTGGTTACACTTCACAATACAGACATCTGCTGGTATTTCCTTAGTACCACTGAGTCACTCACTGAAGAATTTCTGTATGGTAGAATTATAATTAGAAACCTGCTATTTACTCTATAATATACTATATGAGGAAACATTTTTTCCGACTTTCGGAAGAGAATTAAGTTTATCTTAAGTTTACAGGCTTTGAAGTTGTAGTGATGTCCGGTCAACTTTCTGAACTGTTTTTCTTTCTTCTTCTTTCTTTCTGAACTTTTTATGGATAACATTTGGTAAAAACGTGTAACAAAATAACCTAAGATCAAATATCTACTCACTGTTTTTTCCAGATTATTATTTACTATTTAATATATTTTACAGCTCTGTATAATAAAGAGTACATTTTACTTTCCCCTGTTTTTTTCTTGTGTTGTGGCTTTGGATCATTTTTAATGTTCGACAAAATAAAATACGGTAAAACTTATGAAGGGTCTGATGCTAATTCTCAACAATCAGATGATCAAAAGACTGTCACTTGCATCCCTCCACAGACGGTGTAATCTAAACCTTGACTTTAGCCTGAAAACACGCATTAAACTGATCCTATTTATAATCCTGACCTCAGCCCTGTAATTAACACAATCTTCAAAACCCCAAACAAACAAACAAAAAAACACCCCAGAAACGAGCAGCCTGATGGTACTAAGAAAATACCAGTATGACTGTCAAGTGCAACCAAAGCTGCTCTTGACTGAATTTGTAAACATTTAATGCATTTCAGGGTCTACAACTCATTGAGGCCCCTCTATAGCTCAGTCCTGTGCTTCCTTAAAACCTGCGTGTTTGACACATTTTTGTTACATGCCCTTTTTTTCCACTTCTTCTTTGAGTTGCCGATTGGCAGCGATTGTCTGTTATTCATTGTAATCTGGCCCAGTACTGACCCAGGTTATGACTCATGCCCTGCTGCTCAGTTCCTGGAACCTGGACCGGCACTGAAACGCCAGGCGATATGAGCCCTGAAAGGAAGAGAGATAAAGAAGAAAAACAGAGATGGTTAGTGAGTGTGCAGAGCTATAAAATAAGGAGACAGACAGTAAGTACACTCACCGGTGTTGGAGTTGGTTGAGGGCGGACTCTGCAGATGAGGAGAGGAGTACGCCGTTGAGTCAAAGCTGCGCGGGGCAGAGGGGGATGGAGGTAACATGCAAGAGTAGGAGGAGGCCGACTGTGGAGGAATAGACTGAGAGTAGACATAAGAGTGGAGGAATAAGTGGGGTTAGATTCGTACTGAAGCAAAGAAAACATGATTCCAGTTTAACCACATGGAGGTGCTAGAGTAGTGTTGTGTAGTTGGAGTGAAGCCAGCAGGAGCAGCAGTAGACCATTTAGTGGAAGCTAATCAGTATTCAAACAGAGAATCAAGGATTACTAAGACAAACATAAGAGACAAACAAAAAGATCTGCTCACCATGACCTGAGATGAAAATTTTTTAAGCAGAGATGTGCAGATTTTTCAGTTTGTCTGATGTATCTGTTTTGAAGTTTGTGCATTGCATTTCATAAAAGAAGAAGGGACTTGAGTACTGTAGAGTATCTTGACATTCAATCTTAATTTGGCAGCTTTGTAACCGCTGCTTTGGCAGTTTCTGCAGAATACTGGAAACTAGTTTTAAAAACTGATTTCATTACTCTTGATTTCCAAACAATGGCTAAGCCAGCAAACGTGTTTAGACTCCACTGATCCTTTGTATTAATCTCAAAGTGTTCTGCTTGATAAGCACTGACGCCAAGAAACAAAGAGAGTTTCATTTCTATTTGGTGAGGCTATTTCGCTCTACAAATGTCACAATTAAATCAATCAGAATCAAAATTTTAATGACTGTTTTTGACGTTTTGCCATTTTTTTAAAAGAAAGTCAATATAATAATCAAAATCATTGCACATTTTATATATTTACAGATTTCCTTCTTTCTGCTTCCTTTCTTATTTTTATGTTGCTGTTGAAAAGAAATAATAATGACAAGAAAATTGACAGTAATTTGACCTGACAACAGCAATATTAAGAGTTTTGATGAGAAGAAGAAAATTTATTATGTTAAAAGTATTAATAGTAGAGAGAGAATTCATATCCGCAGTGGTTATTTATTTATGTGTCTATTCTAATTATCCTGTTTTATACCCTTTAATTAAAGTAAAGGAGCTACAGTAATAAACAGGTTCCGCTCTGTGACGATGACCTGCTTTGGTAAAGTTTGGAGGGTGCTGATGAATGATGATGAATGTCCAACCTGAACTCCAGATGAGAAAACTGACAGGGAGCTGTAGCTGGGCAGGGACGACTCAGCCTGACTCAACATGGACCCTGGAGAGAGACACACACACACACACATTTACACACACGTAATGAGAACATCTTGCAGTGGAAATGTTGTACAGTAATATAGATACGCTATAATAGAGAAGCTCTAATGGTTTGCCTGTAAAATATGAAGCAGGGGAGGTTTATAATTATAAACTCGTAAAATATTTCTGTCACCAAATATAGAAATCAGAGAGTAAATGTAAGCTTGTGCTTTAGGTAACACTGATGTTCTGAACCATTGAACTCGCATATTTTAATCATGACTAGAATTAAACGGTCATCTTGCAGTGCGGTGACCTCGTGGTTACCTGAACTGCTGCCATGCTGCTGATGATAGACAGACGTATTGAAGGAAGTGGTCAGAGGGGCTTGGCTCTGTGAACAGGAAGTTACACCCCCTGACCTCCTTTGATTGCGCAGCTTCTCCTCCCTCCTCCACTTGGCTCTTCGGTTTGAGAACCACACCTGTCAATCAAAGAGTTCTCCTTGTCATGTGTGTGTAAAGTGAGACTACTGCATGTTGTTACAGGTTCGGCAAATGAAGAGAGTTGTCTCACCTGTATCCTGGCCTCTGGTAAATCAATCTTGTTTGCCAATCTCTCCCTCGCAAAGACATCTGGGTAATGCGTCCTTTCAAACTCTGAGGAAGATATCAACTAATGTCAAATACACAGTGTGAGTCTTAATCGAGGATGACAGGGCGACTGGAAAGCAGCTCATCTGATAACCCTTGCTTGCTGTTTTTTCATTTGCATCTGTCTTATGATGTGAAAAGAAAATTCAAGCTTTACATGGATTCAAATAATCACGCATTAATTATCTGATTATTTTGACAAATATTAACCTGCATATCAGATAATTACTGATGAGCGTCACTAATTATCTTGCCATGGGATATACAAATCCAGGAAGGCAAGATGTATCCTTACAACCATATTTGAAATATTTATCTGTTGCACTTTGTATGAATTATTTATCATTATGGAACATGCAGAAAGTTCAAATGAAGGGATTCAACTTGAGACGCTGCCAAAGCACTTAGGCTGAACTAAAACTAAACAGAAGAAGAAAAATCCTTGTAGGTTTTCATTATGTCGTCATATACTCTCTAAATTCTCACTTATCGGCATGTGGATTTCATTAAACGATCAGTTTTACTCCTTTACAGCATGTGGTGACACAGAGGTAGGTGGAGGTAAGTTCATTTCTGAGTCAGCATTTGTTCAGACACCAGTGAGCTTGTGTCAGTGAGACTTTCTGTATGAGAGTATCATTTCTCATTATGACAGTTAATTTATAGTTGACTAACTGCTGACATTTTTGTTGTTGACAAGTCGAAAACGAGAATATGCCTCACCCTCTAACTGACAGTCTGAGTCATCCCGATGAGCTCCTGAAGTTTTCAGGTCTAGTAATGGAGACATCTTTATAGATTTAGCTGTCTGCGTTTATGATGTCAGTTTAGCATTTCAAAAAAATGTCAACAGAGACACCAAAACAAGTAAAACAGTTTATTTTGTTACATGTGAATGGATGATGGTTTTGTTGTTTGTTAACAGATTACCAGCCCTGTAAAACTAACTGAGGACTAGTTCACACGGTAACACATAGTTAATGAATCCATAATGCACAAAGACAACAACACTGGCTCTGTAAATTAAGTCTGTCTTGAAAATTGTTATAATTGGCTTGGTTATAATTGGCGTCTATGTCAACACATGATTGTTATTGTGCCTTGGCCGTGCACTGAGGTCAGTGTACCTCATTAATGTCATTTGCACAGAGTGACCACACTGATACGTTTCCACTCGGCTGCACAGTGGACATTGCGTCCTTATTTAGCTCAAGGGCCCGCCACAGCCATATCCAGTCAAGGGTGGCTTTCTGATCCCTCTCGTCCGATAACAGGGCGACGAGGGCCAGATCTCACTGCGTAATACAGCCACAGTAATGATGCATTATCAAAACTCTACTGTACATGCTGCCAGGGGCTTTTTGGAGCAGGTCGAGATTATTTGAGTTAAGATTATGGATAATTTGCATCTGGAAGCGATCGCTTGCAGGGATTGATAATAATCCTGTCCTGCCAAGATATTTCTTGTGTTTAATGTACTTTAATTGAGTAATCAGACACAATGCCTGATAAACAGTCTGATTTTTGCGTGTAATTTCCCTGTCTATTTATCAAAAGGCTGTAAAAAGGTGTGAAGACAATATAATCTAATAACAAAGGTGTTGGCAGGGGAAAAAAGCAGCAGGATAAGCTGCGTCATGACACACTCTGTTCTGGTTCTTGCCCATGGAGGGCGGTGATTGGCTGAAAAGCGAAGGGAGCGCTGTGCGTGCTTGCATGGCCTGACCTTTCTCCAGAGCCTCGATCTGCTCCTGTGTGAAGCTGGTCCTGTTCCTCTGCAGCTTCCTCTTGAGCTGCAGCCTCAGCTGAGATTCTTCGCCATCGTCCCTCTCCACGGGGACACCGCCTCCCCCTCTGCCCGTTCCCCCCCCCTGCCTCTCCCCCCATGCTGCCCTCGGTGTCCAGCAGGCAGCCCTCAGACACTGGCAGAGAGGAAAGTCACAAAAGAAATGTGGGAGTGTCAAGAGAATTCCTACCGTAGAATAATGTGAGATTCATGCTGTGAACTAACAGGAAGTTGGTGAGACAGCCACAAGTGCCACATTTAAGTGATGATCTGTGAGCATTGAAATTTCCCCTCACCTGTGCTGTGTTGTGTTTGAACACTGGTGGGGTCATGGTACCAGTTGTTAGGCCCACTCCAGTTTGAGCCGCTCTGCAGGTTCAGCATGGTTAACTTCTCATACATACTACGAGTGTCCAAACCACCATGAAGAGAAATAAAGGAGTCCTGTCCAGTGCGTGTCAGCCACTGTTCTCTGTCACCTTTGGCTCCCCTCTCCCTCCTTCGATCTTCCAATCCTTCCTCCTGGAGGGTGTGGGGGTGTGGAAGAACAGAGTAAGAAGGAGAAGGAGGGGTTCATATCGCATGAGTTCACACATGGTCGGCATTGTGGTGAATTAGCCTCATGATGACAGACAGAAATGGAGTTAGTTACATGCCTTCTGTCGTAACGTGTGTGTGTTATACATTGGTATGCTAGTATACCATGGGGAGCTAAGGTACATTAGAACCAACTCTAAAAGCCATGACATTTATTATGCTACTTGCTTTTAGCTCTATCTCTGCTGGTGAGCCAGGGCATGCATGCACGCACACGTATGCATGAAAAGACATTTATATGTAGCCACAAATTGGCATCACACACATACAGAAGCTTAATGAGCAATATCGCCCATAAGACAATAGAATCAAGCTGACGTTTTACTCTGCTACAGACATGAAGCATGTCAGTGAACATTATTATCTCCTTAAATAAATACATATCTAAGTTAAAAATGAATAAAATCTCTCTTCGTCCCTTATCTTATCTTATATTCTGCTTTTTGGGGAAATAGAAAGGAACGCAAAGGTCTGTCAATACTGACACAAATCTCACAAACTACAGCAGCAGCATGATGTCAAAGGTCAAACTTCATTCATTTGGACATAGCAGCTCCAGAAAAAAATATTTATTAATATGATTTTCAGTTAAATTCCAGAAATTGTTAACTTGTCGTCAACCCCAGAACCTCTCCCAAAGTCCATATTAAAGAATCTCGGCACACACGCTTGAAAGCACTGCAAAGACTAGATTTTTGCGAAACTTACCAAGTGTCCAGGTGAAATGATGCGGGGGTCCTGTGTGTTACTTTCCTCCTCTGTGGACCTTTATTCCCCTGTTCCCCCCACGTCCCTTCTTCTCCAGCTTTGTTGACAATACTGTGTGTGTGTAAAGGAGAGAGTAGGAGAGAGATGGAGAGAGTTAGACAGGGTGAGAGAGAGTGAAAGAGGGAGGTGGGGGGGGGGCTCTGGAGAGAAATGCGTCTGCGGGCACTCTTGTCCTCCAAGCGATGGAGAGAGAGAGAGAGAGAGAGAGAGAGAGAGAGAGAGAAGCCACCGAGGGGTGACAAAGTGAGTCAACATCAGTGTCAAGTTTGAACTTAATGCCAGCGAGAGGAGGAGGAGGGGAGGCCGAGAGAGGAGAGCATAAAGCACAGATAATGGAGAGATAGTAGATGATAAATAGATGATGGAATTCAATTTTAACCATAAACTGCGCATAAAGATTGAGTATAATTGGCAGTCAAGTGTGTTAGTTTTTTTACACAAACACATCTGCAACCAGACAACTAACATTAGCAGAGTAAACTCAATCTTCACACTCGTAAGGACCAAAATTTAATTGATCTGTGTTTAGATACTTAAAAGAGATGTTTCAAAACTTTGATAAAGATTTGACATATCTATATACATTTGCTTTGTTTTGTTTTGTGTCATTCTTATAAAATACTGCATTCAGCTAATAGAGATTTATATGCAATAATAAAAAAATTACTGTGAATTATTATGTTTATTTGGAAATAAACACCAGTACACATTGTTGATTTAAGCCAATGAAGTAATAAATAGTTTTACACATAGAGTATTTTTACTCTATGTGTAAATGTAATAATGAGATATTTCCCTGTGGCTTAATATAATAATACATTATTATATTCATTTCTTTAATCTGCTTAAAACTGTATTGCACCATAAAGATGTAATAAAGACATTTGTAAATAATAATAAGTGGTAATCAGGTTAACAATACATTATATTATTGATTTCCCATTTATTAGACATAGATATGATAAAGATTAAAAATCTTTATCATATCTATGTCTAATAATAAGCTCATAAATAACTTTTAAATTATTTTATCTAATCTGTTTTGATAAAGATGTTTTATATCCATTCCTACTCAGTCCAGATATATTTGTATGATAAAGATAATTAATAACATATTATTTCAATCCATTTGATTTTTAACCAATTTAGCAACAACAAAAAAACAAAATTTTCATAATATAACATGATAATATACATATGAAATAGGTCAAAGATGCTGCTTTATAAAACATGCCCTGCATTTTTCTTTCTTGATTAATATCATGAAAAATGTCATATCATATATGTCATTTGATCAGACACAAAGAAAGCTAATTGAATTTACAATAATGTAAGAAAAAAAAGGCATTTTTTTTTAGGTATTTTTGTTTAAAAAATTATTGAGCCGATGTATCAGTTATTAAAATAGTTGCAGATTAATGTTCCTTCAATCATTTAATTAATTATGTAATAAATTGTTTCAGCTCTACATTCAGCTTAGCCTCTTTTCTTAATCAGCTATTTAATATTATGCTCATATGGACTGGATCATTTATTCCAAGCACTGGTGTTTTAGGCCTGCAGTGCGATAAAGCTGCTATCATAGTTCATTTTGTCACACAAGGGCTCAAAAATGCAAAGTCTGAGTAACAGCTTTTCCAAGACCACCTTGGTATTGTTCCTTCACTCCAGCGGTATTGTTCTCCTGCTGGCCTTAAAGCTATGGGACAATAAACAAAGGCATTGTCTGGCCTCAGATCAGGTTAAAGGTGCTCCATACAGAAAAACCCTCGGCGATAGACACACAAGGTCTGATGTGTGAGGCGTAAGTAATGACGCAGGTATGACGGTATGTATGGGTCGAATCAAAGAGTGAGAGGAGAGCACAAACAGGGTTTAAATATATCTCTATGCAGAGAGAGAAGAAGAGAGAGATGGAAGATGGAAGCAGAGGAGAGAGATAGAGAGAGTGAAGAGGAAGTATGTGACTTTGGGGTGGGTGTAGGGGCTTGGGGATGGGGAGGGTGCCAGCTTGTTTTATTTCCGGTTGACAAGACTTTGCGCTCCCTTTCTCTCTGTCGCTCCCTCTCTCTTTCATACTATGCTATTCTTCCTCCACTGCCCCCATTGCTCTGTCTCTCCTCCCTACCCTTCTCCCCCCTCTTACTTTCCTCCGAGACGTGCCTTGGAGGAAGGAAAGGACTTGACAAGTTCAAAGGTAAACGGAGTAAGAACAGTGGTAGAGGAAGCATTCAGACCCTTTTGTTAAGTAAAAGTACTAATGTCACACTATAAAAGTCTACAAGTATCTTAATATATTACTCAAGTAAAAGTACAGATGAAGTATCGGCAAAATGTACTTCACAATTACTGCTTATTATGCAGAATGGCCACATTATTATTATTACCGATGCATAAACATATACGCGGTATTTCAATGTGTATAGCAGGTTAAGGTGGAGCTTTTTAAAGGCACTTTATCTATTGTTTAATAGTTCATGTTTTACAAGATCTCCATATGATTTGTGTAAAATCATAATCTACACAGTAACTAGTAACTATATTTGTCAAATAAATGTTGTAGAGTGACAGAAATACCTATGAAATTTGGTGCAGTAGAAATATAAAGAAGCTCAAAGCGGGACCAATAATGTACAAATACCTCTGTAGAGTACCTTTGTTGAACATGTAAATGAGAGGAAAGGAAGTAAGTGAGGGGAAGTAACAAAACTGCTTTGTTAATTCAAAAACTAAACCCAAAAACATGGTATTAACTTCCCCATCACACTCTTTTTCATCCCACCCCTTGTTTAGCTGCATGCCCTTTTTGTCTTTTTCTTTATGCAGACATCGTCTTATTGTGTTGCAGTTGTTGGAATGTGGCCTAACCTATGTGATCCCTATGTGCTGAGTGCAATAATGTGTGTGTGAGGGTGTGTGTGTGTGTGTGTGTGTGTGTGTGTGTGTGTGAGAGAGAGAGAGAGAGAGAGAGAGAGAGAGAGAGAGAGAGAGACAGCCGCGTGCTTCACTGCAAAGATTCATGTAGCTCCAGGACATGCGTTTTTTTAGTGCATCTTGTTAGTTCATTCCTGTCACCTCTCTCTCTCTCCCTCTCTCTCTCTCTCTCCTCTCTCTCTCACTTGCCATCCCTTGCTTTTTCAGCGCTGAAGGGGGGATGGGGAAGGGGTGGTGGACGGGGCTGGGAGGGGAGGGACGCGGCGGTGGAGGCAGTCACCATGGTTACAATGCCACGACAAATATTCATCAAGTCGTTAAAATAAAAACAAACGGGAGTGCATTATAATTGCTCTTACTGACTGGATCCTATAATGCGTTCATATATTATAAGTGAGGGGAGCAGAGTGGAAGGGGCTCGCACACAAAAAGACACCGTTGGTGATTTAAAAAAGTGATTATCAGCTGACCTGCAGGCAAAAACGTATGTGACACATTCAAACACATTTCAACTCTTTGTGCATAACTTTATTTTTCCGTTACCTGTTTATGGAATTCCCTATGAGTACTTTCGTGAGATTCTCTTTTCTCTTTGTCCCTCCATCTCTCGCTCTTCCTCCACTGTTGTGTAGCCCCAGGCGATACTGTGATGTGTCCTCCCTCTGTCCCTCCCTCCCTCCCTCTCTCTCTGTCCCTGTCACCTTCAATTGCTCTGTGAAACTAGACACACTGCCTGGGGCAGGGAGGCAGGGAGGGAGGCAGGGTGGGAGGGATAGAGAGAGGAGGGAACAGAGGAAAAGAGAGAAGGGGGCAGCTTTATAGACAGACAGAAGGAATAAACATTTGGTGTCATGTAAAAAAAAAAAAACACAGCCCAGATGTGTGGCACAGTCTAAAAGCCAGTTGAGTTCACAATGATGCTCTCTATCCAGCCAAAAACATAAAACACTTTAGAATATAGAATTTAGTGCTGCAAACATGTAATCAATAACATAGATACATCTACCCGATTTAGTTCAGTGTTTGAACTCTGTATTTAATCCATATGGCCTTTAAACCCTTCAGTAAATATGTACCAAACTGGTTTATATTTTACACCAGGAGCTCTCAGAACAGGGATTACTCCTTGTCCCTATGAACACTGAGTCAACATTTTAAGCCGGCTCTGAAGAATGGAGCTTAATACGTGAAATTATTGGAAAGCGAAGTTGGTTTAATATCAAAAACTGATATAAAACTAGGACCTAACTGCATAGTTTCGTGATTTAACATTATTCACATTGGTTATTGTTTTTTTTGTTTTTTTGATATAATTTGCTCATAAATACTGAGTATATAAAACTCCGAAAACAGACAATTGTTAGACTTAAACTTGAAGAGACCAATTTGATCCTCATTTAAATACCTGAAACATATTAAACTTTAGTAAAACTTTGTAGTTGACTATATTAGGCTTAATAGCAAATAAAAATAAAAAAAAACAACATAAAAAACGCACTTTTAAAAAGGGGCCTTTAGTTAATCTATTTACATTTTAGTCTATCTTTTATTGATTTATTGTTTTTATCTTATTGTTATTGTAGTTGATTTTATTGTGTTCTGATTTATTGTAAAGCACTTTGTGACCATATTTTGAAAGGTGCTATATAAATCTTGTGATTATTGTCATTATTGTTGTTGTTATTATTATTATTATTATTGATAGTTATTATTATTGTTATTGTTTCTATCTGCTGACATGATAAATGTGTCAAATGTCAAACATTTTATCTAAAATCCAAATAGCACATAACATGGGAGTACTCCTTAACACACCGAGCAAATGCTCCAATGTAACATGTAGTTTGAATATAGTAGTAGGTATAACATCAAACACACATGCAATAACTGCATGCTATAACTTACCAATATGTAGAACTGAGTCCTGAATACAATTTTGTATGAAACAGGAACATGCAAAACAAATCAGAACTCATTGCATAACGGTGCTTGGGCGTGAAAAAAAAAAAAACGTGGAAAACTTGGTTTACCTGTGATCTCACCAGGAAGTGGATCCCAGGTGGGCTAGGTGGGCGGGACAAGTGTTTTGATTGGGCGTAGTTGAACCTCCAGGCAAGGCAGCTTTTTGTGATCGAAACTTGCTCCAATCCTCTCCGTTTGGTCGGACGTGGAGGTAGTTTGTCGACGGTAAAACGCTTGGAGAAGTGATTTTTATCAAACGAGATGTAACTTTTTAGACTCCCTGTACCTTAAGTCTTAAAACACCTGAAGAAAAGGAAAGGTGACGGTGTAAAAGATATATATTTTTTGTCGTGATTTGGAGATAACCATTGGTTCTGCTTCAGGTGAAACTTAATTTGTTACGGGAAACCACACAAAATGTCGCCCAAATTTCAGTTTCCTGCTATTTTCTGGTGCGTAACAGGTGAGTAACAACCGTTAAATTACCCCCACCCCTTTCCATCTTCTCCGTGCTCTCGCCATGTCTGTTGTTTCTTTGTCCACCTGTAAAACATACTACAGGTTGTCTGCTCTTACCTAATCCTATAAAACTGAATTTTTGTGTCGTCTTGTATAAAGCTCAGCTGCCTCAAATTAATCAGGGATGTAATTTGTGTTTACATTTAGGTGTTTTGGCTTCCTACGCTCAGGAATGTGGCCGACCACCGTTACAGGAGAACAGGATTGTGGGAGGGGAGGACGCCAAAGATGGGGCTTGGCCGTGGCAGGTGGATGTACAGGTAAGGACCCTCTGAAACAGGATTTACCATCATTTCTGCCTGTGGGTGGTTTAGTCTATATCCTGTTTCTCAAACTGACCTACTGAGAGAGTGGTTTGACTGTGATGCTGAGGTGACTCACTCTTTTGCCTCCCCTCGGCTTGCAGACATCGCCTGCTCGTCATATCTGTGGAGGCTCCATCATCACAGAGAACTGGGTCTTATCAGCTGCGCATTGTTTCCCCAAGTAAGAAAACCCCTGGCACAAAAAAATCAGCGAGTGAACTGCTGCTTTTATTAGTTGTCCGAGTCATTTTCTTGGAATTTGCGGCAATAATGGCCACTGCAGTTTGTCAAAGCCCTTTAGGAATATCTTTTTTTTTTTTTTTTTTTTTTAACAGGAATATGATTAATATGCCTTGCCTAGTCACGAAATCTACCCCGATCATCTTCAACATCTAGTTAATTCTTTCACACCTCCTTTCTTGCACAAGTGCACACCTTGTCTGAGAATGTGGTGAACATTAAGCCCATTTCACGGAGCACCTGCTTGGCATAAAGCCGTTCAGCACTTTTTGTCACAGTAAAATGTAAAGGTTTCACATTACCAGTCTATCATGTTTCATTCGGTGCCCCTTTGTCGTCTCACAGTCCGTCTGACGTGGGCTCTTACATCATCTACGCTGGCCGGTACCAACTGAATGGCTTCAACTCACACCAGTCAACACATCGTGTGAAGCGGGTGGTGATCCCATACAGTTACGAGGAGCCTCACAAGGGGAAGGATTTGGCCTTGGTCGAGTTGTCCACCCCAGTAACCTGGTCGGATCATGTCCGTCCAATATGCTTGCCCACCTCTGGCACCCTTTTCCCAGGTGGCATGCAGTGCATCGTCACTGGCTGGGGGAATATCCGCGATGACGGTAAATCTTCTTCATATCATGTAGCCTGTATCCAGATTACTTTTATTTAGTAGTTAAATGTTTTACATTCTCCAAAAAGCCCTTTTATTTTTCTTGGATTCTGGCATGCAAACAATTTATCTTTTCTGTTTATGTAAAAAAACAAAAAACAAAATAAATCCTCAGTTACTTTCTAGTGCTATCAAAATTGGCCAAGAATTACTTTTCTCACTCACTCTTGCTCAGTGTGCCAAATGTTTAACAGTTCATCCGCCTCCTTTAGTGATAATAATACATGTAATATTGCTGGATGCAAGGCTCTGCACTGCCCCCAGTAGTCGGTGCATCTTCTGTTATGATTTGGTGCTAGTACAACTAGCAGCCGACTGGGGTTGTGAACTCTTGACCATCATTACCACGCATGTTGTTGAATCAATCATTCGCTTGTTTCAACATAACCATGAACTGACAGCTGTGGGAGTGTTGCATGTTCTTCACAATTGAATGTGTTTTTGTTACAGTTCAATTATATAATTGAATTTATAATATTCTTTGACAGCCTTACTCTTTCCATAATGATCTTTGTTACTGTTATGGATTTTTCTATCCTTAGGTTACACGGGGTCACGTGTGGGCCTTGAGGTCCTCGGGAGTAGTTGTTGTTTGGCTTTGGTTGAGAACAGCAGGTGCCACTCTATCTCAACACTGTGGTGGCCAGGGTCGAAGAGACCTTATGTTATCTTCCTAGACATAATGGATAACATAATGGATTAACATAAACAGACAACAGTGTCTCCAGACTAGAATGTGCTGACGGTACACAAACATGGGTAAAAACATTCTCTTTGACTATTTCGTGTTCAGGAGCCTCTGATGTCTTATGCTGTAATATTTATTGACGCTTGGCCAAGGAGAATTAGAGACACTCTCAAAGTACATCAGAGGTGCCTGAGTCGGTCTCACATTCTGCCCAACTCATCCTGGTGGATAGACTTTAAACCCCTACAGATAACACCACAAATACTATACGCCCAGAATTAGCCAAAGAGAATGTTTTTACTCATGCAGGTGATATTGTCAGCATATTCTAGTCTGGAGACACAGATGTCTGTTTACGCAGATTGGAACGTCAACGGCAATCTATCTATTATGTGTAGGAAGGCAGCAATAGGTTTCTTCGACCCTGGCCACCACAGTGTTGAGATTGGCACCTACTGTTCTCAACCAAAGCCAAACAACTAATACTGCCGGGACCTCAAGGCCCACATGTGACCCCGTGTAAGTGTAGATCCATGTGTCAGAGTGGTATTCAAAAGGTAGTAATACATTTTTAATGATTTATTCTCTCTTTCCTATAGGTATCATTTACAGTTTTTCATCAGTAGAGTGTAGAACAGATGGGTTATAGAAGCCAGTCCTTTACAAGGGAGTAATATCCTGAAGTCATTGTGGCTGGGTTATAATTAAATAATTTGCCTTTTGACTTTCAGTGGAATCATATCATGATATGATCAGACTGTTATGAAATGTTGTTGTCAAATTAATTATTCCAGCCAGGTTTTTTTTTTTTTTTGTACACGTTAACAGTTTTGTCTAACTGTAATTGCCCTGAACATCAATTTGTAATTTTACATGTATTATTGCATACATTTGCCATAAAGTAATACATTAATAACATTATTATATTTACATTTGCACCTAGAAATTTTCAATCCAGAAAAAATGCATTTATCTAAGGCCCAGTGTATGCAGCAATATTTGCAAAAATATACACAAAACACAATGTGAAGAACAACAATTAGCATGAAACACAGTCAATTGAAGCATTATTATTACAAAAATGTACAAACAAAATGTACACATGTTTTGGTTGCAAACAAAAAGCTTATTGGCCACCTGTTCAGTCGCAGAAATTTAAGTCTCACAGTCCTTTTGTTCTTCCATCTGTCCTTATATTCCCTCAGTCCCTCTGTCAGGAATTGGGACTCTGCAGCAAGTGCAGGTGCCAATCATCTCCCAGAGTTCATGTCAGGAGATGTACCAGACGGACCCGTCCAACCAGGTGGACATCTTGTATGACATGATCTGCGCTGGATACCAGGAAGGCGGCAAGGACTCCTGCCAGGTACCGTTGGATCAGCTGTTTGTTAGGTTCACAAACGCGCCCTTGCAAAACAAGAACCTGCACTGGAAAACAAAAAAACAAAACTGATTGCTACTTTTCTGTAGTCACCCACTGTCTAGTTTGTAAGAGCCTTTTGAGCACTGATACCTCCCAGTGGTGAACGCTGAATGCTTTGTGTGTTTGTGTCGTCTTTTTAAAGGGTGATTCGGGAGGGCCCCTCGTCTGCCAGATGCTAAATGGGACCTGGGTGCAGGCTGGGGTGGTGAGTTTTGGACAGGGCTGTGCTCAGCGAAACCAGCCAGGTGTGTATGCCAGAGTGACCAGCTTCTCAAGCTTCATCACCAGCACGATACCAGAGATCCGGCTGTATGGTCAAGCTAATCAGAACTGGTGTGGGAGGACTGCCATGTTGGTCACCTGTCTGTCCATTCTACTGATTCTGGTTCAGTAGACACTTTGAAAACTGTATTTCTGGGAAGTAGCATGCACACCAGGCCAAATGAAGGAGGTGATTAATGATATGTCTGAATAATGAAACTAGAAAACCTGCCATGCACATGGAGCCATATTGAACATGAAATGTAATATAA
>CM071624.1:11194228-11372506 GCA_036365135.1 Miichthys miiuy | reverse complement strand
CACCCACCGCCATCACCGACGGGGCCGCCACCGCCACCTGGCCGGCTGCTCCCTCCTTTGCCCCCTCCGCCTGCTCTCTGGCCCTGTCCTTCATGCGTACCCCAGTGTGGACCGACTGGTGCCGCCGCAGGTTGTAGTTGTTCTTGAACTGCTTGTTGCAGATGGCACAGATGTGGGGCACGCGGGCCGGCCGAGACACTGGCTTCACTGGACCACGGGGAAGCGGGAGAGAGGACAGAATGAGAGAAAGTTGTTCATTTTAAAGAAGGGTATAGTATATAAAGTAGGTAATTTATAATAACCTCAAGGCATGACTTTTAGTAGGAATATTTAGCAGTAGGACCAAGGATATCTAAGTTAGTATCAAGTAATTATGTGTCAGTAAACGCTGGCTGAGCTATGAAAGTTTAACATCTAGTTCCTATTCAACAATGTTTTGGTGATTTGCAGGTGAAAAGACATCTAAGAATTTCTGCTGAAATGATTAGTGAAATAATCGACTGAATAATTTTGATTACTGACGAATCGTCAGTCATTCACTGGCTTCAGCTTCTCAGAATTTCTTGTTTTTCTGTGTTTTCTATCATCGTTAACTGAATATTTGAATTTGAAGATATCCTGTGATGTGTTTAATTATTCCAATAATTAAAAAATAGTCATACGGAGGGCTACAACTGATGATTATTTTCTTTATTGATCAATATGGAGATTATTTTCTCTATTAATCAATGAATTTGGTGAATAAAATCTCAAGAAATTGTGAAAAACATCCACTATGAGCCCTAACTATGAGACATCTTCATGTTGCTTGTTATCCAAAATCCAAAGATATTAAATTTGTTACAGAAATCAAGAAGGAAAATCAGTAAATATTCACATTTAAGTCACGGAAATCAGTCAATTTTTGCTTAAAAAAATGATGATTAATCAGTCAACTTTCTGTCAACTAACAGTTTCAGCTCTAATCTTCATCTAGTTTCATTAAAAACATTTACGTTTAAATAACTAACTGTGAGGAAAAGCTGGTTTTAATAAAGGTAATGACACCACCTTCGTTAAACAAATTAATCTAAACTGACAGTGTCGATTGCTCATCCGTGTCTGAATTTGAACAATCCAATTTGAGCAAATAGAATTTTGGATTTGAATTAAATGAAAGTGAAATATTTTAGTGATTTCCGCATGAAGTACTCAGCAGTGGTTAAAAGTATTCAGCTGTGCATAACATTCAAATCTTTGTGGTCATGATTTGCTTCGACATTTCCTGTCTTTTCACCAAAATAAAAGCCACCTCCATGACTTTAACACTGGATCTGAATTATCCACAAATTATGTTTTCCTCCTTGGGGTGAAGAGTGCAGTGCAGTGTCCCTCACCAGGCAGGGGTTCCTCACTAAGGGCAGCAGTGTCCACAGTCGAAGGAGGCTGTGCTATGTGCTCTGTGGGTGGGGTTTGGGGAGAACTCGTATGCACGGGCATGAGCTCTGATTGGAGGCTCCCCTCCACTTGGTTTTGGGTGGGAGTATTCTGGAGAAGCAAAGTAGAAGAGGCCATCACCAAATGTAAACACAAGTCACAGCATTTATCTTGAAGGTGCTACGGTTGTAATGCAAGATGTGATGGGAGGGCTTGCAAGGACTGCTGGATATACACACACACTCACACATACAGACACACACACACAGAAATAAAAGAGACGCCATGGCCCAACAAGCCTACCTGGAAGAGAAAATTGCTCCAAGCAGCATCCATTTTGCGCCACAGCGATGGAGATTATTAAGTCAGCTCCTGATTGAGATCGGGCAGAGCAGCCTTTGCATGGTTTTGATCGGGCCCAGCGGTGATCGAGGCGCAAACAGACAGCCTGTCCCTGCAGCAGAAACGACGGGCTTCTGGATACTCTTTAAAAAACGTGATTAAAGTCGTCTGCAAAAATATGTTTTTCTGTCTCATTGAGGTAGCCTAATGCTGTCCATTATAAAATGCACGCAGCTGTTGACTAACGCAGGCTGCAGCACACAGGCAGTGTATGGAGCAAAGGCCTGCTTCTCTTTCACTTTGGTTTCTAACTTTAATTCATTAAACAGTAATCTCACTAAATAAAAACGCAATGTCACACAAAGAAAACTGCTTTTCAAAATAAACCTTAAAAAAAACAAAACATTTAAACTATTTACATTTTTTTCTTTTTTTAGCAATAAACATAAACCATTCTGCGTGAAATTAATTAATTTTTACGCACTACAACAAATATGGGTTATAACACACGTCTCTGGTAGCTAAGCAGGTCATGCTTTGTTTTTAATTTATGAATCTATTTTTCCGATTTCCTCCAATAGGCCAATCGGGTGTTTGTCGAAGCCTCGTTGTTGGATTCAAGCCCTGACCCCGGCGAGCGGCGCTCTCGCCGGGCCGCAGCCTATCGCTCCACCTCGGCCGTTCAGCTGCGAGGATGTCATCTTTCTTTTTTTATCGCCCGCTCTCCCTCCTCCCTCCCTGTCTCTTTCTTCCTTTTCTTTTTTAATTCCTCTTTCTTCTCCCCCTCCTCTCCTTTTCTCGCACCGATATGTCCCACTTGCTCTTAAAGGGATAGGGTTTCCTCTCATTTCCGTCTCCCTCGGTGGAGCCCGTCCTCTCCCCTTCCTTCCTGGGTATTAGTCGGCCCACATTAAAAATGCCTTCCTCGGTCCAGCTGGAGCAGATCTGCTACTTCAGCCCGCAGGAGAAAAAAAAAAAAGCCGGAGTGACTTTCCATTAACGGAGAGATGACAGACGCATCTTAAAGGGAAGTGCGCACAGAGCCTCCCAGTCGGCCTATAATAATGATGTCAGAGTCAGATATAGTACACAGGACGAACAGCAGCTCAGGATACACACTACACACACACACACACACACACACACACACACACACACACACACACACATAGATGACAAGAGTGAATGAACACACATAAACAGTCTGTTTAGGGAAATTAATAAACACATTATGTGTGTCCATGTATGACCGTGTTCTTAATCTTATTTAGACCTCCAAGTAATGAGGTATAAATAAATAATAATAAACATCTACAATAATAATAATAATAACAGAGCTGAAACAATTACTGGATTAATCAGTTACTTCATAGATACATAATTTATGTAAGTTGAGCCATTTTTTATTTTAATTTACTGGTCCCAGCTTCTCAAATGTGAATATTATTAATAATATTTTCTATCAACCTTTGACTGTTAGACAGAATAAATATTATATATTATACATATATTACTATGCATTATCATATGTTTATAATGTTTAGTTTTTACTTTTCTGGCATTTTTCTGACAGCCCTTTTCATTTCAAAAACATATTTCACATATATGTATATGTTTATACATCTCCGTATGTATATATCATACATATGGACCAAATGATTAATCCAAGAAAATACATGGAAAGAAATTAGCAATTAAAGTAATCTACGGCTACAACTAATGTTTATTTTTCTTATCATGTTATTATGTTTATAATGTTTTGTTTGTACTATTCTGACATTTTATGCACTAAATAATTAATTGATGAAACTAAGAAAATAACTGATCGACAATTATAATAATCTACGGCTACAACTAACAGTTATTTTTCTCATCAATAAATCTGTTGATAATTTATTGATCATTTGGTCTATAAAATTTTAGTAGTAGTAAAAAAAAAGTCCTTATTTTGTCCCACTAACAGTGAAAAACTAAATTTTAATGTCACAGAAGACAAAGAAAATCAGAAAATATTCACATTTAGAAAATGTTTTGGCAATTTTATTTAAAACAGAAAGACTTAAAGGACCAGTGTATAGGATTTAGTTGCAGATTGCAACCCCTTCATTTCACCCTCTCCTTTGTAATGTAAAGGAGAAACTACAGTGGCCACAAAAAATGCACAAAAAAAACACGAAATGCCCTATCAATAGTCTGTTTGGTTTGTCCGTTTTAGGCTTTTGTAGAAACACGAATGTTCAACGTGGCAATCTTTTAAGGCAACAAAAACATGAACATTTAGGTGTTTATGCACAAAAAAACATTTAGGTGTTTATGCACTAATGAAAACATAGTTATTAATATAATATTACATTTCTGCCATATTCTGTAAATAGAGCCCCTAAATCTGACACACTGGACCTTTAAATGATTCATTCATTACCAAGTAAGTTGCAGATTAATTGTCAGATGATCGACTAATCGATTAACTGACTAATTGTTCCAGCTAGTTTCAGCCCTGTAATAAAAATCATAATAACAACATCAAGTACATCAAATCAAGACGAGTTAATGTGTTAATATCAATTTATTATCTTTTTTTAAATTACTTTTTAAAGCACCCCATTTCTTTTCCAATACATGTGTTAAGACCCTTCTTCCTTCTCCACCTAAAGCTTGGAATTGCTTGATTTGAATATTTAATAAGGATTTCAACCTCCAACCCCTTCCCACCATTTTACCCCCCACCCCCACCCGAAAACTCTGCAAAACACAGATGAGCCTGCGTTGCTTCTTCGTCTTCTTCGTCTTTCATCCGGGGCATGATGACGCAGCTTCTCGCCACGACCTCTGACACTGACAACAACCCGTCTAAAAACACTACCACACTGATTTCCCCAACACAAAGGCCGTCCCATCCCCGCCAGTCTTAGTTTATATAAGGAGTTTATGCATGCACTGAGATTCCAACCAAGCATAAAGTAGTAGGTTATACAGGGAATTGTCTTGAGCTGGTGTTTCTGAGTCATACAAACAGCAGGGTGATTATCTTTTTTCATTTTTTTTCAAAAAAACAACAAAAAAAAACAAAAAAAAAGTCCAGTTATTTCCGATCTCCTTCAAGTAAATGACCCATAATAACGGAGAAAGGACCTTCAGAAACTCATGAAACACTGATTGGTGTCTTTTCTGAGGACAGGCTGCTGCGGTCACCGCTGCTGCGACTGCACATGAGGATGCACAATCAAAGCAGCTCAGTCGACGTCCATCCTTTCACTTCTTCTTCATCTTCTTCTTCACACGCTTCCAGCTTGTTGCGCTGGTCGCATGCTGCACCCTTCAGCAGTCAGATTATCAGCTAGGATTGTGCAGGTCTCTTCATTTTTTTTTTTGTTATCTCCATGCTTCCTGTGAGAGGTTCTGTGTGGAAACTAAAAACAAACAAATAAATAAATAAACCAGCATTTACATTCCAGTGCCCAATTGTAAATTTTTTTTTGTCCTATGAGAGTCCAGAGGAGGAGGGTCAGAGTTCACGTGAACAGTGGGGTGTTGCTGTTGTAGGAGTGTCTTTTAAAATTCAATTGTTTTTGTCTAAAAAAAAAGTGGCAATATAACCAGACTGTACCGCTCGACACACATACATAAATCATTAACAATTATTAATAATAATCCCTTATTAATAATCATTAATACCTTGAACACACACCATACCTGACAATGCAACAGTTTTTTTTTATCATCTATTTTTTTTTTTTACAGTAAAAGTGGGCCCTTTTCTTCTCGCGAGAAAAATGTGAACATGATTACAACAACAATTACATCAGGATTAGTTATGGTAATATTGACACCTATAGAAAATGCAGTTGGAGTTGTCGCTCTAAATCTTGAATTCAATACTCATTTGAATATATCAAAATTACTATCATTATCTTTGTTACTCTATAAAACCAATGACTTGTTTTTGTTTTTAATATTCCCATAAATATGTACAGTAAAGATCAAAAATGTGGGACGAGTGATCTTAAATGCCGGTGAAACTTGGACAGGTACGGTACAATTCAAATGTGTTTGGTCATGTTTACAAATGTTTCTTTTTTTGTACATCTATCTCATGCATTGGAGTGACTCCCGTAGACATCTATGTTGTTTAGATACTCAATATGGATGCCGGAAAGATTTTTTTCTTTCTTTCTTTCTTTCTTTCTTTTGTATTTTGTACACGTCCACACAAATGTTCCTCCTCATCCCAACTGCATTTTTAGAACAGAGTCTCTTGCCTTTACAAACATTCTGCGTATTCGCTTTTAAATCATCTTGCAGTCATCAAATAAAAATTTTGATGGCACGACATCCCTTTAAGAACCCCTTAAAGGCATTGGTGACGTTCCAAGCAACTTGTTTTTGTGTTTTTTTTATACACTTAATACAAAAAAATCAACAAAACATCAACTGTTGTAAATCAATAAAAAGTGTTTGTTTTTTTTCCAACTCCCCAGCACGCTGGAGACTTAAAGTAACTCATCTTTTTGTGATTCTCCCCTTTTTTCCTTTCCGGAGCAGAAGTTACGAGTGCTTGCTAGATATATCTGGACACTACAGACTACATACAAGTACATACACAATGCAAAAAAAAACATAATTTTCCCTTTTTCCTCCCCCTGTCCTCTCTCTTTCTCCATTCCAGCATAGAACATCATAGAAGAAGACATGGCTGCTGTCCCTCTTTCTGCAGCTCTGGGAGGAAAAAACAGGCAAAATATCCCCTCCTTTCACACTTCCTGTCTCACTTTTATACAGGTGGTAACAAAGATAAAAACATTAAACACAGACCTCCTCTTTTTCTAATCTAATGTCACCTTAATCCAGTGGTATTACAGGTGGTTACATTCCTCCCTCCCTCTTGTATACCTGTGAGAATGGGAGAAAACCTCTCTACCCACCCTGAGTCTAAAGAAGCAGGAAGCAGCTCAATAATGCCAGTTTGTCCTCTCTTTGCCTCGGATGTTGACTGATCTCTTTGCCTTTCTGTGCATTAAGAGGGAAGGGTGATATCCCTAAATCCTCTGCTTTTCAGCTACTCTAAGAGATCAGCCCAAGAAAGGACACAAGGCAAGGTGGCAAGCTGAGAGTATTGAGATGCAACCTGTGATAGCTACCCTCCTAAAAATCACTGCTACCATCCTATCCATACTCTTCCTTCTGCCATCTAAGAGTAGGAGAGGTGGGAGCCGTTAGAGATGTGTGATGTGACTGAGGTGCTTCGGCTCAGGACGCCGTCGCTGCCCCCGGCTCCTCCAGGCCCCCCACCGGACGCCGTCCTCCTCAAAGGCTGGGGGCTGTTCCTCAGGGCCATCAGGCTGGGGGCACCGCGCACGCCCAGCCCGCCACCGCCGTAGATCCCCCCCTGCGAGGAGGAGGAGGAAGAGGAAGAGGAAGATGGGCCGGAGATGGAGGGAGGGGCAGGCGGCGGGGGAGGTAGCATGGCCAGGGACTGAGAGGAGGAGCGTGAGGGCAGGTGATGGGAGAAGGGCAGGGGGTGTGGGTGGGCCAGGTCGCCACCGGAGCCTCGCACTCCGGCCCACTCCCGCTCCCTCTCCTTCTCCCGCTCCCTATCTCGATCCCGATCCCTCTCCCGTTCGCGGTAGAGCTGTGGCGTGCTCTGGTGGTGGTAATGCTGGGGCAGGTGGTGGCGCTGGTGATGGGAGGAGGAAGAGGAGGAGGAGGAAGAAGAAGAGGCGGAGGAGCGGGATGAATGGTGCACCTCTCTCCCATCTCGCACCAGCCCCAGGGCCATTCCGAGGCCGTGGGAGGAAGAGGAAGACTCGCTCCTGCGGTCGCCTGCTCCACTGCCGCTGCCGATGCCACTGCTGCTGCTGCTGCTGTTGTGGCTGCGGCGGGAGTGCTGCTGCGGCGGCACGTTCTGCGGGTGTATGCCGTGGCTCCAGTGACTGCCGGAGCGGGAGCCGGAGGATGGGGCATTGGAGTAGCCCTGCATGGGGTAGGCCTCGCTGGGAATCCCTGTCAGCGCCATGTTGCTGAAGCCCAGACGCAAGCTCTCTGAGTCGAAGGACTCGATCTCGCTGGCCTGCCGCTCCAGGAGGGTGCGGATGCGCTCTGAGCGCTCATTCTGCAGGGACAGCATCTCTTCCTCGATCTAAGAAAACAGCAGGAGGAAAAAGGGTTATTGAAATTGTATTATTACCTTAAAACAGTTTCCTAATCCAAGATTCATGGTTTTGCGTTTGAAAACAGGATACTCCCTTAAATTTTTGTAACTATGGAGATTGAAAGTTGACTTTTGACTGCAGCTCTTGATCAAATCACAGAAACTGAGCAATATGATTGAAAGCTCCAGGACATTTTAGACATTAACAGCTGTTTCCAATGTCAAAAAATGAACTTTAAATATCAGCAATCATCAAGAAGATGATGCGACCATGACTAAAAGCTCCAGCTGAGCGGACATCGTGGTGAAAACCGTCTTTAAAGGTGCTCTTGTTGTCGAACACTATAAAGGCATCATGAGCAGGATTTGTCGGTTGTGTTTGGAAAGACATTTATCGAAGTTGGCTCCTTTTTCTCCAGCTCAACAAGAAAGAGAGAGTGAGCAAGAGGTTATCGAGCGAGCTAGAGCATGAATGAAGAGAAGGAGCCATGTTAATGAGGACAAAGCAGTGAGTCAGATAAATAAAACGCTTTACATAAAACAGCAAAACAATCCGAATCTTACAAAAGCTACAACTCACCAGGGGGTTTTACTGCATTTTAAGGAGCTTTGCTTTGAGATTGACAAAGGACACTAACCCTTTGCTCCAGCAGGGCGCGGCGGATGGACACCCTCTGCTCCAGGTCCTTGACCTCTCTCTCATGCTGCGTGTCGGTGTGGATCTTGATCTTGCTCTGGTAGGCGTTTAGCAGTTCCAGCTCCTGCTGCAGCTGCATCCGCAGCACCTTGTACTCCGCTTCCTGGGTCTCATCCAATCGCAGCTACAGTAAGAGGGGAGGGGGAAAAAAAGGGAGTGTCATAAAAAAACTGATTTGGCATGATTGTATGGACTGTAATTGTGCTTTAGTGTTGAAGAGGAAAAGTTTAGAAAGTTTGACAAACATGGAGAAAAGAGAGGGAGATGCACAAAAGAGAGAGAGCAGAACATAATATTCTGTAATATTAAAGAAAAATGTCAGAGCTGAGTTACTGAGAAACTAAAATGCATCAGGCAGAAATACCGTAGGTAGGTTTGTGAACAGGATATGAGACACTACAGACTATTTAGATATTATTTCAAAGATGTGCAACAAAAAAATATCAAAATATATGATATATGTGATCATACAAAATGTTACACAACAGTTGAACCCCTGTGACCCGTGTGTTGTCTGTCTTAAAGCCTGGCTCCAGGAAACAGATTAAATCTTGTTTCAAAAGACAATCTTCATTTAAAACATATATTTGTTTTCCTGACCTGAGGATTGAGTTTAATCAGTGAGTGGGAAACCTTCCCACAGACACTTTAACCACAGCATGTGTAGATGTGCAGACAAACAAGGGCAGCTGGGATTTGGCTTACTGGGCTTACATGGCATGCGGCCATGTGAGGTAATTAAAGTAGCACAGGGCATTATGTCATTGAAGGGAACGAGACGTTTTGTCACTCACATCATGTTCCTACTATTTTTCATTCATTTAAAAGCCAGGGATTTGTGCGTGTGTGTGTGTGCACTTAACGGGCAGTGGATAGGTTAAGAGTGTACCCATAAGGGACTGTACAAAAATTATTTGACTATTTAAAAAGCTTGATGGAGTATGACTCAAGTACTGCACTTTAGTACAAATTTGAGGTACTTGTACTTCCCATGAGTATTTTAACAATACATGTGAGGCTTTGCTACTTTTCCTTTTAATAATTTTAATAATTTTAATTAATTAAATTATTGGTTGGGCTCAATTGTAACAGGCATCTTTTTACGTTTTATAACCAACCAAACAATTTACACTGAATATTTACTTTTAACCCTCCGCTTGACTGAGAAGAAATGTCTATCAACTTATCACCTAATATTTAAACTCAAAACTTTCAAGATTAATGTGTAAATGGAACAATTTTTTAAATGTTTTATTATGTAGCCAAAATCACATATTAGGAGCGGAATTTGTTACGGTATGAAGTTATGGTAGACATTCATGTATTTTTTTAAAACAACAGCTACTAAATGCACGGTCTTGGTGACAGACTTTGGCACCAAAATATTTTCACTTCACTCCATTAGTAACATGTTGGATTATGCTGAACATGCATTATATCAAATATGAAATCATCAAGACACATTTAAATGTACTAGTTGTGTTATGATGCACCAACTCTCTACCAGCAGTAATCATGTCATTTTGAAATGGAAAATAAAACCATGACACAGAGACATACATTTTTTCCTCTGCATATGGATATATGTATTTTTTAAAAATGTTTTTGTTGTCTGTTTATTTTTCAGTTAATCTCATAAAATGCTAATAATATTTACATTTAGTCATTTAGCAGACGCTTTTATCCAAAGCGACTTACAGAAAAAGGGAACAATCAAGGTCGTTCGAGTAGGTAGGTGCAGTACCGGAGACGACTTTGCAGGCGAGCATTAGCGATTTGAATTTAATGCAAAGTTAAGTATAACTTTGTTAAGACAAAAAATGTCATCCTGTTCTCTGAAAACAATCAGACCCTCACTTCTGCAAAATAAAATAACATAATATTAATATGTAACACTTCCCATTTTCTAACCCAACAATAATTTCCGCACAGTCCCTAAAAGAAAAAGAAAAGGTTTATCGCAGTCTGCTGCCATCTTCATGTCAAAGTAGTGTTACATGTGATCTTCATATACATGTGTATCACAGGTCATGTAACGTTGGATTGGAAAGATAGTTTAAGTAATATTTTAAAGGGGAACTTTGTTTGTTTACATGTCAAGTGACGTGACTTGAGTCTGTATCGGTTGGGGCTGAAGACTACAAGTTTGAAAACAGTGATGTGTGTGTGTGATCTGTCCATCTTGGGACTGTCAGTGTTATAGTATATATAGGTGTAATGCCATGTTGGTTGAGTGCTGTTCTAAAAATATGTCTATGTTCTTAGTCCTGACGTTATGGCTGAACCTCTATAACCCAATATTTATCCTCTGAACTAAGATCAACTAAGGTCTAATTTAATCAAAGCTATCATCACTGCCTGATTTTTACTCTCTGGAGGCAGGACAGATAATCATTACTCACAGATATTCAGGGAAAACGATGTTTAGGAAAAGTTTTGGACACAGGACTAATTCTAAGGGAAACACATCATTTGGTATAAAACTGGGAAATGTGGGATTAGGTGGAGATCAACACTCAGGGACCAGGAGGAGACTTGCTGGCAGACGGGCAGACGGGCAGGTGGGCGGACGGGCGGGCAGGACGGCCCCCAGGCCGGGCACAGCAGTGGTGGTGTGGTGCGAGTGTGAAGTGAACGACGTCTCCTTGCCTTACTCACAGCCTGTGTGGACAGCATATCATTGATGGAGTGGTCATACTGCTCGGCCAGGATGGCCAGCTTACGGGTCTGCTCATCCTTCAGCCTCTTCAGCACGGCCTTGTGGTCCGACTTAGGCGTGTTCTCGAGCAGGTGGTTGCGCAGCGCCTTGTACTGACGGGTTTGGATCTTACAGGTGTCCTGGAACTGACGCTTAATCTGTAGCTCTTTAGACTGGAGGAGAGAGAAGAGAGATGGAGGCAGCTGGGCTAAAGTGCTCCTGTGGTTTTATAAATGAACATGGTGATGGATGTGTTAAATACAGAAAATATGGAAATTTTATTATACAGAGAATTTTTGTACGTACACCATCAGTAATCACAACTAAAAGTATAAATACCTGTCAAATGTTGAATCTTTGCCAGCGACACCATCACAGTCACAGACACAAGTTTGTACACATGCACACTCATTTTGCCTTTATTCTGTACATACATGTAATTTTATCAGTCTGCTATGTTTTCACTCCCGGCTGCTTTATTATTACGGTTATTGTTCAAGAATTTTGTAAATGCAGAATCTCTGACCTTCACCGGCAATTAAAGACATTCATTCATTAAAGACATTCATTATACTTGATTTAAACTGAACTGAGTATGAAACGATCTACTTTATCTCCAGTCTCCAAATAGAAACGTGAAAGGCAGTTGGATATATTCAGAGTGCTGTTTATACTTATCTATACTTAGATCAACAAGAAGTGTTTAAAATTTTGTAATTTTTAGAATGAGTATAATTCCTAATTCTGTAAAAACAAGTGATGAGAAGATATATATATATAAGAGATGTCTTATAGATAGATAGATGACTTTATTCATCCTCGAAGGGAAATTAGGTATTACAGACAAATTGAAAGACCCAATCAACAGTTATTTAATCTTAAAGGCATTTTCATACATTTAATTAAAGGTTTGACCTGTGGATGAAATAAAATATGCCTCGTCGTTTTGTCATGTTTAAACCCAGTTTAAATATTTCTCATGTAAACAGAAAACTTGAGAACTTCTGATTTGGATTGTAAATCGTGCCTTTGGATTGAAAGTGAAAAACCATGTTAACGTAACAATTGAAACTTCTTTTTTGCAAGTTATAAATATTAAAAATGACAATTTTTATATTTAGACACTCCATACTGACTAAGGATCAAAGATTTTGACAAGGAAAGTTTGAAACAAATGATTTTAAACAACTACCCCTTACTTTCATGGCCTCAAAATTTAGATTTTTGATTTGGCAAATGTGAATTTAAGTAAAACAGCCTACACGTGAAGCCTATAAATGACTACATACCTGCTAGTTAACGTCCTTAAAAACATAATTTAACCATATATGATCAGAAATAACCTGCCGGTATTTTTAAGACAAAGGGAGGGGCACAACAGATGACAACAGAGATAAAAATGTGTGATGATACAGGAGGAATGATGAAGAACCAAAAAGGGATTTTTTGATACAGACTGGCTGATAAATATGAGGAAAAAGGTAAACAAATAAAGATATGAGAATAATGGAAACAAAAATCATAAAAACAAACAAGACAATGATTTTCACACAAAAGAATTTATTTTTTTTTTGTGTAAAGAAAAATCTGGAAGTATGACAAAATATTTTTATCTATGCTTGCGAGCACGCAGCCATACAGTACGCCAACACTCATGCAGCTAAAATGAGAATAAAAAGGACAACAAAACAACTGCCAAACATGATGCAGTACTAATTTGATAAATACTGCATAAATTAAATATATATGTTAAAAAAAAAAACTAAAAAAACTCAAGGTGATACAAACTCTCACGACGGTGTCACAACAAAACAGAATACAAACATGTAAACATACACAGAAGAACAGGAATTAACTGATACTGGAACACAAATAGAAATCAATGGCAAATAAATTACATTCAAATAAAACAATGTGTGTCCTATTTTTTTGTTCCCCCGGGTCAAAAACAGTTAAGATCGAGTTTTACTACTCTGCAATATTCCTCCATGTTAAATGGCTCAAATGCTGTCCTTCGCTGACATCAAGGGCACTACTTCGTACATAAAAAAAAACATCTATAAGCACTTTATTCATAACCAGATTTCCTTTGCGAGTATGCAGATTTTAAAACCCTTATACTCTCAGTTTTATGTGTCACAACTGACAGCCACATTTGGTTCATTTGACTTCATATACATCAGAGCATCCTGGTGTTCAAGTCCTCAAATTTGCGAGCGCATGAGATAAAAAAAAAAAAAAAACGGCACTTTTAATTGTCAAGTTTCTTTTTTGGTCCGACTGTAGTAAACGATTAATTGATTGGCTAATCGACCAAAGTATCGGAAACTTTTTGAGCACAAAAAAAAAAAAAAAAAGGAGTGGAAAAAATGTCAAACATTCTCTGTTTCCAGCTTCCAGTTACAACAGAGGGTTTGCTGCCTTTCTCTGTTAAATATATCAACATAAACTGAACATCTGAGATTTTAGGTTTTGGTTGAACAAGACAAGATATTGGAAGACATCACATTACACTTTGGGCATTTTAGCGGCTAAAGCGGATTCATCGCGAATGAAAATAATCATTAGCTGCAGCTAACTTTGGGGCAGTGCAAAATTAAACAGATGTCTTATGTCTGGATCTCTTCTCTTCATATGATAGTCTCAATCTTAAATTTCACATTCAGTAGTTGCATCAATCTTTGGACTTAATTTATGATTGCATGTCTCAAAAGATTGTCTTATATGGCTTCATATAAAGCTACAGTGAAATATTAAATAGTTTTTTTTATTACCACGATTTTACGATATATCACTTCACAACTGACTAGTAACATTTGTGCAAACAGTTGTAATTAGGCACTCAAATGGTATTTATATGATTATTTAGGGGGGGAAACAGCTAAATGTTTACATGGTAAATCATAATATTATTGCATAACATGCAATAAAGGTAATATATATCTAACTAGGATCTGAAAGATAACGATTTCACCAGCTGTAAATAATAACTCAACATTTAACAATGAACTGGATAGGCTTAAAGTTGTGGCTAAATGGCCCTAAACTTAAATTTTAAGTCACATAAAGTAAGACCAGCTATTTTTTCCACTTCGACCTCTGAACATAGGAACTATTCTTCAAAATGGTATCAGATGTTCTACAGTGGTCCCAGATATTTCTGCTTTTATTGCACTTTCATACTGACTGATAGCTAGTGTTCAGGGTGATGTTAGTGAAGTATTTGTTTTATATTTCACAGTATTCAGCTTTGGGGAGTGAAATTATAGCCATGCAGCTACGCAACACTGTAATATTTGTTCTGAGCACTGATATAACAGTGCGCCCTCTGAAATAAGACCACTGATGAAAGAAAAAACAAACGATTGCACAAAAACGGTCTTAAAAATAACCATAAAAAATATTTGTCTTACAAAATAAGAGCAAAATAATAAAATAAAGAAACTTAAAAAGGAACTTTTACAAAAAGCACAATAATGAAATGATAACTGGATCACTGGGTTCGGGTACAGTAACCGTGGGTACAGCTGCATGCTTACGTTGGCAGAGCCCACTGATTCAATAGTGCGGCTTTCGTGCATGCATGTTTGGATAAGCTTCAACAGCCAAAATCACTTTCAGCCAGAGCACACAGATGTACAGGTGTATGCGTGAAGAAATGTGACCAAAAACCAGTTTGGGAATCATGTAACAAGAGAGACACGTGGGCCCAAATCAAAGAGACAATGGGTGAACAATGAAACACACTAACTCTCTCTCTCACACACACACACTTCCCACTCTTTCCTTCAGTTCGTCTCACACTCTTGCTATCTCCACGGGCGAATTTTCCCCCTGACAAACCTCCCGGATGAAGTTCGTCTCAACCCACACTCCCACCTCCCCTCTTCGCGAAACATCCTCTCCCTCTCTACCCTCCTCTGCCTTTCCCTCTCTCTCCTCCTCCTCTCCCTCTGCCTCCGATCTCTGACCTCCTTGGGCAGCAGTCGGGGCAGTCTGCTCGGGGGCTCCTTCTTCAAGATGCCCATAGTTTGGAGTTTGACACAGACAGTGAGCGGCAGCTTTTTAAGAAACTGTCTGGCTAGTTTCAGTACTATGGTGTTGGCTAGGTCTGCCAGAACCCCGAGGGGACGTCTACTGAAACGCCTCACCCAGAGAAGGCCCTTAGCCAAGGGAGAGGTGTTGCTGCAGCGAGTCTGATACTCTAAAGGCAAGCTCTTTAGGGGGACTGGGATTTTAGACTGGCGCACACCCCAGTTGCGCCCAGCTTTGGGAAACATCTCATAGAGGTTACGCTCAGCCATGCCGCCCAGGACTGACTGGCACATGGCAAAGAGGGGACGAGGCAGGCGGAAAAGGACGCGCATGCATAGGCGGTTGACTTTGCGGGGTGCGTACTGGAGGAAGTCGCGGGCTGGCCTGACAACCAGCACCACCACCAAGTAGAGAGAGAGGAAGAGGGAAGGAGAGCTGAGGAAGGACGCTGAGATCAGAATCATGGGGATGTAATAAATCCCCAAACTGAAGGAGAGTCCTAAACTGAAGAGGCCGCTGGCCCAGAGGCTGAGCGTCAGGTAGGTGGAGAGTGACAGAGAGCAGCAGGAGCGAAGGAAGAGGTACGAGAAGAAGAGCGCCAAGAAGGCAAGCTCGGCGGAGAGAAGGACAGAGGCCACCGATGGCAGAGGAGGAGAGCGACGGAGGGAGAGGAGGAAGATGGAGAGTAGCAGCAAAGTGAGGTTGGAGGGCTGGGCAGCAGCAGAGAGGGAGAGGAGGAGGCAGATGGCGTGAGAGAAGAGTGAAGGTAAAGAGGTCTGGGGAGAAGGAGGGGGAGGAGGGGGTGAGGTGGGTATGGGCTCCAGCTCCTCTGGAGCGTTGGGGAAGTAAAACTCAGACAGCTCATCGATGTCTCGCTCGCGGTGCCGTCTCTTTTCTGGGGACAGGGATGAGATGAGCTCTGATGGACAACCATCGGCCACGCCTCTGCCCTCCTCTTCTTCATCCTCATCAGTGTCTACAGTTTTACTGTGGTCATCCTCGTCCTCCCACTGCACTCCTTCTACTTCCCTCACCTCTGTCCCTTCGTCACCCATTTTCCACTCCTCTTTCTCATCCTCATCCTCCCTGTCGTCATTTTCCTTTGGTTCACTGTCCTCATCTACCTCGTCCTTCCCTTCAACCAGAGGGACGCTCACACCCTCCACCTCCTCATCTCTCAATTCCAATACTGCTCCATCAAACTCATCCTGATCATCATACTGCTCCTTAGCTACCACCTCCCTCTCCTTTTCTAACTCACCATCCCTCTCATCCTCTACTTGCGTCACCCCCACCTCACTGTCCCCCGACCCCCCCGTTGTCTGGCTCTCTCCCGCTTCGGGAGACCCCTGGCCCTGGGTGCTCTCACTCACTTTCAGGCTCTTGGGCTGTTGGCGGACCTCCACGGCGTGTTTCTGACGCAGCTCCTGCTCACGCCTCTTGTTATACTCCATCTGGTTGGTGAGCTCCGTCTGGTGCTGCGTGCGGATCAGCTCGGCCCGCGTATGCTGCACCAAACCCAGCTGGCGGAACTCCAGCTCCTGGGTGGACTCGTGGTGACGCAGAAGCATGGCGCACTCCAAGTCCTTCAGAGTCTGCTTCTTGTTCAGCTCCTGGAGAAGAAAAGAGACGATGAAGAGGCAGAGAGGAAACAGTTTTCTACAGACTATGCCAAAGTATATTTAAGTAGCTATAAGAATGAGTAATAAGTACATTTCTTATATACATACACATACCTACATTTTAGATATTGCAACACATTTCTTCTACTCAGTGTATACTGTATTATTCACACAATTCAACAATTAGCAATTAGCCAATTTTAGCAATCAGAGGCAGTTGTACTGGTGTTAGTGGTTAGTAGAAGTGTTGTAGTAGACTATATTCAAAAACTATTTTATCTTTTTAATGTTTAGCTATTCCCAAATTTCGTATTCAGATATGCAAATTATATATTTGATCTGTGTCTGTTAAAGTTTCATTCAAACGTCAAATAAAAACATGTAGTCATGGCAACTTGAGACAGCTCTTACAATGTTGGAAAAGCCCAATAACATGAACCCGAAGATGACTTTGCTACCTGCTAAATAAAATTCACTCTTTCTTGTCTTTGTTATCAGTTGTCCTGATGGAAAGTGAGTCCTACTGGCTGCTTAAACTGTGTGTTAGAGGAGAATTTAATCACTGAACCAATCTTGACATACCAAATCAATAAATGATACCTCTCGGAGCAGATCCTGCTCCAAATTGTGGCGTGCCAGCAGCATCTTCCTCTTGTACTGGCGACATTGTAGCTCATAATACTGTCTCTGCCGTCTCAGCAGGCCTGCCTCTTCCTCTGCCTGCAGCTGCTGCAGACACTCCTTCTGATGCACCAACCACTCTTGTTTCTCTCGCTTTGGCGTTGACTGGTTCTCGTTCAGTTCCTTGAGTGAAAATAAATTAAAGTCAATCAGCATAAAAGTATAATACAATGATGATTTCAAGCTGATAGATGAAGGCTGTTTGGATGATATGGGGGGAAAATCTAGAAGCACCTCTTTGAGCTGCTCCTTGCGTTGTCGATACTGCCGTTTCTGGGACTCTAGCAGACTAGTCAACTCTTTCTTTTGCTGAGCCAGTATGTGCTGCTGGAACTTCTTCTCCTCAGTTAGGACTGCCTTTGTCTGAAAAACAAACAAAAAAAAAACAATCAAAACTTATTAACATCAGGGTTGTGAGAAGCACACAAGCAACACATTCATTTCAATCCTCCTCCACCGGCTCACCTCCTTCTCCAGGATAACCTGGTGCTTCTTGGAGAGTTTCTCTCCCTCCATTGAAAAGCTGTTCCTCTGATTCTCCAGCTCTTTGTCCAGTCTCAACTGGTGCTCGTCCATCTCCGCCTTCAGCTTGTTCTCCAGGCCCATCAGCTGCTTCTGGTGCTGCCGCCGCATCCGCTTGTACCTGTGACGAGACACAGAGTGAGCTAAAAGGGAAGAAGGTCGGCTCTCGAGGGACGCATCACAGCTGACTTTTATTTCTAACAAAGGTAATTTCGAACTTCTAAAGCATGTATACCAGACCTGGTTCACAAGTGCCACCTTACCCAGACATTTGCTCTCTCAGGGCAGACCCCTGCTCGTGCTCCTGGATCTGACGAGTGACGAGCGAGGCTGTCCTGATGGTAGCAAAATGGTCTCTGCCTCGACGGCGCCTCCCTCCTCCTCCACCTCCTCCTCCTCCTCCACCGCCGCCACCGGCAGAAGAAGCTTCTCGTTGTGAGTCGACCTCTGGCTGATAGGGATCATCGTAGATGTTGTCGTGGCTCTACATAGTTGAGACCAACCAGAGAAAGAAAAAGAAGAGTGAGGGAGAGTGTTGGTCTAAGGATAGTCTTTTAACTAAATGTCATCCTAAGACTTGAATACACTTTGACCAGTTATTGTTGTGATCCTAAAAACTTGAAGCTTTGTTCTGCAGTGTGGTAATTTTCTTCTACTTTGTAGGTGGCAACGCTGACATATCTACTGTGCATCTGCAGGTCTAAACTGGTGCTGCTATTACCTCTGATTTCCTGTAGGTGGTGTAAAACTGCATGTGTATAACTGACAATGACTGAACAGCTTCCCACGTGGACCATCTGCATCAGTATATACAGTGTCAAGAGTTTGTTAGACTGACCAGGGGCTTGTGCAGGACGGAGCTGTTGGAGGTGACGGTGTGCTCTCCCTCCTGCATCATGGCCATCTCCCCGCTGTCGTCGGAGCCGTCTGCCAGGCTGTTGACTGAGCTGCTCTGGGAGCTGGCGCTGATCGACATGGATGGCAGAGAGTGGGAGCTCTCCATACTGTTGACTGTGCCGGTGCGCAGCATGTACTGCTCCACATCCTGGCGGAGAGGAGTAAGAGGTTTGGTTAAAGCAGTTAAAGCAGCTTTTGGTGGGAAAGATGACACTTTAAAGGATGGTGATTCTTTACTTCATACGGTGAGAGGGGCAGGTGTAGTCGTGTACATGAACATGCTTATCCCGTGAAAACCTCTCTGAGCACATAGTAAAAAATGAAACATACTAACAGTGACACACGGCCAAGTGCAGCCCCACATTCTCTGAATTCCTCCATTTCCTTTTGGGGGGAACAATCAAGTGGAATTAAATGCTGACGAAAACAAAAGCCTTTGTATAGAGAGGAAGGGTTCCTGAGTTCACAATATATATTCAGAGGTTCAATACAAAGGCAGGATGGGTACTAAAACCAGCTTCTCCCCCCTCACATACCCCGATATGTTTCTTCCCACCAACTTTGCAGCTACGACACAAACTCTGTTACGCAGTGTGACTGGCTTTTCCAAGAGAAATGTGAACAAAAGACCACTAAACACGCTCTTTCATAGGAGTCTTTGTGAGTGTGTTTTCAAGTGTCCTAGTTTCATGTCTGCGGTTAGCAGGAAATGCAATACATGGCAACACAATGCACCACGTTGAGGCAATGCAAACTGGTTTCATTTTACGAAAAATGGGACGATTCAGTGCAACGCACTGTGATGTTTAAGTCGGGATCCTGATCCTTAGACTCGGTATCAGTGCTGACTTAGGTTTGGCTAAGATAAAGCTGAACACGTACAGATCCGTTCATCACTGTGCTGTTGTGCTGCGTTTTTGTCCACTTCACCTGCTCTGATTTATGACGGTCGGCCTCTACAGTGCGAGCATTTTGTTTCGTATATGCCAGGGAGAATTGAAGTGTGTGAACATGGTGCAGTGACTCACAGTTCTGACACCTAGATTAGCAAAATACACAGATTTGTCTAAATTCGGACTCTCTTTCTAATGAGCAAAGAGCAGAGTACAAAACATTCACATACTAGCTGGTTGTTTCGTCTCTGGCGCCGGGTCACTGCCGTTATCGCTCTTTAACATTAATTCTGTGAGTAACTACATGACCGGCCTAAATAAAGCTGTCTGTTACATCACTATAGGCTGCAAACTCCCACAGAGTGATACATCTTTCTCCAGTTAAACTTTTATTCATATCATATCAATAATTTAAGCTTATAAACTTTATAGTTTTGAACCAGGATCTTTAGTATCTGGATCAAGTAGCTTGTGAAAAATTAGATGAGTCAGATTAAGGAGGCTGCAGCTGTTGTTTCAGACTGTCGGATACATATTTCATTAACGTTTAAGTATTGGCTCTGACTCTAGAGAGAGTGTTGAAGCACTCAGAGCAGGATCAGGGTCAAACTAAATTCATCAGGACAATCCCTACTACTTTAAAGTGAACAGAAATGAAAAGCTGAAGTCAGCATTCATTCCATCAGTCACTGCGTTTGCAACCTTACGACCTCCATGTCTTTTTAATCTTCCTGTTTCTTCCTCCTCCTCTGTCTCATTCTTACCTCTTCCTCATCACCTCCTTCTGGTGCGGGACCATTGTGTGCCTCATGGAAGAGGATTTTCTTCATCTTCCGGTACTGAAGGTTGTCCAGCTCGCGGACAGCATCCTTGGTGCGGGCGATCAGGTCCATTACAACCGTCATGGGACGCTCTCTGCATAGGAAATGGTGCTGGGTGGATGGAAAGGTGGAGAGAGCGGAGGAAACAAATAGACGATTCAGTATTTAAAGGAAGGAGATCAACGTCCAACATGAAACCTTGCATTGGCTGTGTACCTTTGTGGCATACTGTGTGTGTTTACACTCATTCAACTGACAAAAATCTGCTCAGATTAGTTCCTATGAGGAATCATTGTTGCACACCAACTAGATCTACTTCCTGATGGTGACCACACCGATGCTCACACATCACACCTCCACCATTTCCCTTTGATATTTCCCTTTGAAGTTCAAGTGCTCGGCAAATGATTTGTTTCCCCAACAGCAATGGGCTGACCTGCTTGTATGCCAGCGCACGCTTGAGCTAACAGCGACAACAACTGTAAAGAGAGACTGCTATAGGATTCATTAAACCAGAACCGCTGATGGTAACTGAAGAGGAAGGGCCGCGCTTTATTTTACTGCACTACATCGACACTTTTAGATTTGCTTCTTTACTGATCACAAAGATGCTCTCTAGCAAACAGACGATCACAAACGTCTCTGCTGGCCTTCATGTACAACATCAAACAATACTTTCGACAGGTTGTACCTTGAGCAGCACATCAGAGGTAGGTCTGTCCTGGGCAATCTTCTGCAAACAGGAATCCACAAAATTGCGGAAATAATCCGACCTGGAAATGATTCCAAAAAAAAATGTCAATGTGATAAATTACGACAAGTAAAAGCAGCTTTAAGTGTTGCTGAAGTCAGGTCATGTCATTTTTTATTTCTCTTAAAGCTCTATGTGCTTTTTTTCATCAGAAAATATTAACTTTTAATTTTCTCCCCCCCAGTTTTGTAGTTTATTATTTGTATTTATTATGTCACAAAGCATTTGGCTTAAGACCCTTCAAAATATGGCTATTCTAACAGCACACAGAGACATGTTGTGCGTTTTGTTTATACTGAATAATAATGATAAAACCATTGTTTATGGCATGTGATTCTCGATCTTTGTTGCTCACAAATGCTTACACACAAACTATAACGGATCAAAACTTTGGTCAGCTGTGGTTTCACTAATCTGATGAAATCATAAATTTAATCATTCCTTCAAAATCACTATATTCAAAGAGCCTCAATAACACTGGAAGCTCTTTTCTAAAAGCAACATTTATAACACAATCTCAAGCAACGCAAGTCAAACTCACGGTGCAACAAAAGTCTTATTTGCCTAGAAGGACAGAGACGGGTTAGGACCAACTCTCACCAGTGATTAGACTGCAACACAGGGCTCTCATTCTGGGCGATGTGGTATAAGGCACTCATAGCATTCATGTTGAACAGAGGAGGCTTCCTTTCCGCTAGAGAGTGACAAAGCACGACATAGCGTGACAGAGACAGAGAGTGGCAGATAAAGAACAAGAACGCAAAAAAAAAAAAAGAAGAGAAGGAGAAAGCAAAGAAAAAAAAAAAGGTTGGATGCTTTCGGCTTTGTTAACACACAAAAACACATTTGTGGACCGTTTTATGGCCATCTCTTACCCAGCTCTATGCAGGTAATGCCAAGTGACCACACATCCACCTTCCCGTCGTACTGACCCTCGTCCATGGCCAGGATCACCTCAGGGGCCATCCTGCATGGAGGAGAGGATACAACAAAGCAAGTCAGCCATTTCCAGCCCTTTTCCTTTGATCCTGGACCAACAGTGAACACCACCACAAGCCTTCCCAACGTCTACGTCGCATGAATAGACACAAACATTATGAGGGTTAGGGCTGCCTCATGTACAATAACAGCAGCCTGTGGCTGATGAATGATGGAATCTGACATGCAGGTAGTGCTGAACGGGTTAGTTCAATAAAACACATAACACTCAAATATGTAAATAAATAATATGTAAATAAAGATCAGTGTGTCAATGAAAGAAAGATCAGTTTGTGTTCTCCTGAATTGAAGTTTGACTTCACTCTGCTGCATGTTTTGAATGAATTTGAATCTGATCTTCCAGACGCCACACCTTGTTGAAACCTTCACAAGTGTGGCAATACATGAATCACAGCCAGAGGCGAGCGGTCGGCTATTTGAAGCCTGCTAAACCAAAACTACCCACATTACTGGATCGCATTAGAAGCGAGAGGAGAGGAGTCTTTCCTTAAGTATTATATTAATATGTTCTCTGAAGTAAAAGTACTGACATCTAAAAGAATGTACATTTCACTTCACAACTTAATGATTATATCATTTCTGACACATTATTTATGATAACGTAGCTTGGCAGCGGCGGAGTCCGCTGTTCCCACACTGTATCCTAACCGCCTTCATACACGCTGAAGGGATTCAAAGAAAACAATGCACGCACGTAATCCAGTGTAAATTTGTCTCATTGATAACAGTGTAGCTGTCTTAAGGAGTGTTTGCTGCCCACAGACTTTTTGGACCTGTAATATTTAACCACACTTGCTGCTGCTACCATGGTAACCAAGACTGAACTCTTAAGGATCACAACTTTAGAAGATGACATATAAACATACTTGATGGAGAACACTTTATACTGGTTTTAGGCTTGATGCTGGATCATAATTTAGTTAAATTCGTACAAATCCACTAGGACAAACTGTTCTCAAACCACCATCAAATGAAGAGGATGACAGCGTCATGAGTCAAAACTTTGCCGTCTTACCAGTAAGGTGTTCCCACAAAGGAGTTAGCTGGGGCAACAATGGAGGCAGAGCCAAAGTCTCCCAGTTTGACTTGGCCTGGCTCTGTTAGCAAGATGTTTCCCGCCTTCACATCCCTGAGAGAGAGAGAGCGAGAGAGAGGAATGATCAGATAAGAGAAAATGACTAGTCAGGGAAAATTGTGAGGAAGACAAAACAAATAGAGAGACATAAAAATGTATTGTTATAGGCTGGGGAGCAGCACAGTGCACTAAAATGTGCTGCTGCACAGTGTTTGAGCACATACACCATTGCATAAGCTTATCTTAGGCGGCACAGTTTGTGCTTTCTCCCCTGTATTTGTTTTGTCTCTTGTCAGAAGTGTGGGCGAGGAGAGCAGAATAGACACAGATAGTGAGAAAAGGAACGGGGGGTTACCTGTGAATCATGTTGTGAGAGTGAAGATACACCAATCCCTGCAATGCACCATGGGTTATGGCAGCTATTTCCACTTCCTGAAGGGGTTTCTTGTGGACTGGGAGTAGAGAGGGGATTATCAGGCATTGTTTTGGTGAAATATAAACCGATTAGTATTTTCTAATTACCTATTTGTCTCTGTTCTTTCCTACTTACCTTCCAAGAGGTCAGAAGCTGAGCCCAAGCAGTACTCCATCACCAGCTAGGAGAGAAAGAGGGAGCGTTAAACCACATGCTATTTTAGGGAGCCGAACCCAGGAGCACACTTGATGTTAAGGACTATTTCCACAATTGACCCGAATGTAAAGGGTTTTTTGGACTCGAGGCACTTTTCCCTGAGAGTTCAGCACAGTTATTAAAGTGCGAGAGCTGACGTACGTAAGGTGCAGCCCAGAAAAATGTCCTTCTGTCCGAAGCAAACTACTTCACGTGGTAAGAAGTTGAGTAATCCTCCTTTTGCTTCGTTTAGTTCCCTTAAGAACGCATAGTAGGAGCTCACGGACGTACATTTCAGGTTTGTTATTTTATGATTACGTGTGACAAATAAATTGGATAAAAACATGCTCAGAGAACCAAGAACCTTTTGAGGAACTAAACCTGCGTTTCGACCAGAGGAACCAGAGACTAAAAAGGTTTCCTGTACAATACTTCCAGGCTCTGCAGGTTCAGGAGTTTCATGGCAGTCTGATGGTAGACCGCCAGCGATTGGTCAAACACACGAAGGAAGTACTAAGCACCACTAGTATCGATATTAGTACGAGGGGCCGACCTTTCTCGTTGTTTGCTATCGTTAAAAACAAATTCAGGCTTTGTTGTTGAGAGAGTGAATGAGACATAGGAGAAGAAAGCGAGTGAATCTTGATTTGATAATGGGGAAACAAATAACCATCAAACATTCGGCAGATCGTTTACAGTGGAGACAGTCCTTCTGGACTTTCTCTGTCTCCTTTTTTCCCCATTCATTACGTCCAACTCAAACATCAAGAGTCATGTGACAATAAACACAAAGAGAAATATGACTATGCTTGCTGTTTCATCTTTATTTTGTGTGCCATCAGGACCAGAGTAACAGCATTAACATCCTGAGACGCACCGTCAGTATACATAATAACACATGTCATGAATGTGACGCAGATGTGTAACCTTCGACGCTAACACTCACCCATGCTGTGTGCTCTCTCAGGTAGCAGCCGCGGTACTCGACAGTGTTTGGGTGGCGCAGCTTCTGGAGGAACTTCACTTCCTTTACGATATCCTGCCATTTCTGGAACATGAACAGAGATCAGTGATGAGCAAACCTGACTGATCTTACGTCTGCAATATAGATGAAGGATTGGAGAGTTGCCAGGTCCTACCTCATTGGACTGTTTGCCACTATAGGACATCTTCTTGATGGCCACCACCTCATTGGTGCGGATGTCATGGGCCTAATGTGGAGAGGTGAGGGACAACAGATGTTAAATTATTTCTTTTGGGTCTTATTTAAACAGTAGAGCTACCTCTGCTTTGTATTTCTGATAGAAGAACCAGTTTCAGACATTTTTACATCAGATCCAACAGAAAAATCAGCATTACATAAAACAAGGATTTCTGCTTAGCCTCCTCTTCTCTTCTCTTCTGCCCTCTTCCGTCGATCCCTTCACCCATGACTAGCTCCTTTTCACCCTTCATTAAACACGCATTTTCATCCACCACTCACGGGTTTCTCCTTTGTCCTTGACTCGCACCATGCTTTTAACATTTTCCTTTCTCCTGCCACCTTTCATCTTCAGCTGATCGGTTTATCCACCTTGTGTTTCGTATTGACAGTACCACCATCACCACCACCACCGCTTTCCCTCCTGTCTAACAGACAACATCACTCTTACCATCGTCTGTCAGCTATTCTCATTTGTTGTGATTACTTTTAATGTGATTAATCACTTCTCAATATTTTTTTTTCAAGCTCAGAGGAGTTTGCAGTTTGAGTTATCACAACTATTGCCCAAACTAAATGTATTATTATTTTTTTTTTTACTGTGATGTCTAAAATAGTGACAAACTTCCATCTGGAGTCAGCCCATTTTTTCAAATAACTTCTTTTGTGTGAAGCAAATCAACACTTTACAATAAAAATGACTAATATTTTGATAAATGAAGTCAAACTTAAAAGTCAGTTTTGTGTAACGTCAGCAACGTCTTGATCTAAAGAACAGCTGAACAAGATTAATAATCTAAAACAACCCACCACTTAGCTCCATATCCCCAAGGAGGGCATGATATGAACATGAATCAATACAACAAAACTGTCAAAAGTGCTAACGGGCAGAGGAAAATCTTTCCATGATTTTAAAGCAGACCACAAAAAAATCTTGGCAGTGGTGCATGAGTGTACATGACTACAAACAATCATCTTTGCCATCATTTGCCTAATAATCAGACACCCATATTCATATTTCATACATGCATTCATATCAGGGTAGGTCAGATTATCACTAAAACTAAATAAAACAATAAAAAGACCTGTTTATTAATCATTTCTCTGTCACTAAGTTCCCGTGCTTGATACATATTCAAGTCAGATAAAATTCTGCACTCCATACAGATCAAATTTTCATTTTTAGTACATCCATATCAGCAGGCAGGCTGACAGATTAAAGACATACAATTTAGACCGATTAGAGGATACCAGTGTCACATATACTATATCTATGTGTATTGACAAAAGAATTACACTGCTGCACATTAACATCTTTTGTAAGCCAAAATACAGTAGTACTGTAGTAACTCACGAAGTAGACCGCTCCGAAGCTCCCATGGCCGATCTCCCTCAGGTCTGTGAAGAGCTTCTCAGGATCCTCCCTGAAGAAAAGCTCAGCCACCTCCGGGTCCTTCAGGCTCCCGGCCCGCACACTCGACGGCATGGCCAGCGCCTGGTGAGTGTGGAAGAGACACAAAGGGGTGAGCGTCTGTTATTTGGAGGGATTACTGACATTCGTGTCGGAAACATGAGCCGCCTTGGAAACATGGGATACTGACTTGTGCACTGCTGCAGTGCATTTGCACAAAAGCCCAGTGACTCTCACAATTAGCCTATAAAGGAGCACCTTTCTAACCTCACTTATATATTATTTATATTACATATGTTTACATCAACGCTGATTACGCTCTGTCATGTCAAAGGGCTGCTGGTTCTGCTGATTCCACTGAAGAACGACGTGCTGCAGCTTGTTTGCTTTTCTACTCCGCTCCTACTTGAGTCACTTTGGTTCATGTATTAAAAGTACATTCTGCTCTGCATCTGCATGTGAACCATCCAAGACTACAAACATGTAAATCTGTGTTGGCTCATACGGATGGAAAATATCAAAGTGCCCATCAACTTCAAATGATTGTCCAACCCCACCCACCTATTGTTTCATCCATCATCATGTAGATTTCAGTTTCTGCAGAGTCAGTTGTGAATGAAGAACACCTGCTTTTGCACCGCACTGTTTCCAAATCAAAATATCTTATAAATGCAGATGCAGAAAATTAATTGTGTCTTTCATCCTCGTCATTTATGTTAAACTAAGATTCAAACGTACACACGTAACACTTAAATGAATGCTAAACAAAACAATCCTCTCCAGCAATGACTGTTCCTTCACCACCCGCACACTCGACGGCGTGGCCATGGCAGTTTGACAGAGTATATCTGTGTGTGTGTGTGTGTGTGTGTGTGTGTGTGTGAAAGCAGTCAACCAAACACAATAAAAAGGTTAAATAATCAGGTGGACTTGACAATCTGTCGCTAAGATAAGTTATAAAAAAAGCAAACTTTGTTTGTTTTAATATTCTATCAAGCAGTTAAACGTACAGATTTAGATTAGGGATGAGCACAGAAAGCCGGGCCTCAGGGCTAAATTATTAAACACCACAGATCAATAAGCTCTGTTATCAGTCCTTCTGTCAGTATCGCAGAAATTCAGACATTCGTCTAGGACACATTTTCGCTATTTTCAATCCAGAAGAGAGATTTCCATCTCTCTGTGATGAGCGAGGGGTGGGGTCACCTCTCGAACAAACAGACGAGACCTCGCTCTGCCCTTCTCTCTTTGTGACAACGGAGAAATGAAAGCTCAAAAGTGCGGTTACACTTCACTAGAGTCGATGCATCGACAATGATCACTGTCACAAGTGCAACAAGTCTTTGTATGTAAGGGCGGACACGGGAGCAACCTTAAACACCAAGCGAAATAATACATACAGGCAGAAACAGGCTGCCACGGGGTTAACTAAATTATACAAACACGGGTTAATTATTAAAAGTAATCACTGACCAGCTGATTGTTTAGCTATAAACATGAGTGAGTTCATAAATTCAGTGTGAAATGGTCAGAGCATCGTCCAAACTGTTTAGAAATTCAGTTTCAAAGCACTCAGGGTCTCCTCTGGACACTCGATCCGGGCCGATGGAGAGGTCATGTCAGACTGTTAGCCAACGTTATAGGATATCAATAACATTTAGGCATTGTAGTCGCTTTGTTACTAACACACGACGAGCGTATGAAGCAAACAAGTTTGCTAATTTAACAACCTGGCCAGGGTATTATTTTATCTTTGTTTTTTCTCCTAAAAAAAAATAACAAAAAGAAGTATCGGATCAATAAGCAGTATTGGTCAGAGTAATATGATTCCCTGGTTTAGATTTGGTTGGTGATTCACCTCATTAAATTGCAAGCTTTGCAATGTGACCATTGCACATGATTACATTACAGTGTTGATGCTCAAACAATGCATTTGTTCAGCCCAACACAAATATATCAGTTTAACTTGGTCATGGGGAGAACTTAGGACAAAAAAAAATGTGACTACATATCAGCCGATTAACATGTTAATACACATTCCCTTTGATTTTAAAGAAGTGTGACCAATTATACACTGAGCAGAACGTTTTACAGCGTCAGCCTGAGAGATTTATCAGTGCAGCTCTCGTACAGTAAAGCAGCAGGCCAGATTTCACAAGATAAAAGTAAACTGCCAACCAGGTTTATCAGGAGCATGATTTGCTTACTTTGTACGCGCAAGCCTGACAAGTTTTACCTTTGTTTTTGAAGCGAGTGAATAATAAGAATTTGATATCTCTCTGAAAAGGTCATCAGAGGTTTCCTGACCAATTATGCAAATAAGGCCATGAATAAGGATGTTGATGACGGGATGTGTCTACTGGGTGAGATATTAAAGGATGAAACCTTTGATTTGATCAGTTTTGTATCATTTTTCTCAGTGTGGTGGCTGTCGGCTTCTAAAAATCTAGCAAGAACGATTATATGTTGTCTTTAAAACTTGTTTCTAAAGCCGTTTGTACGTTTCATTCATTTGGGATGAGAAATCAGAATTGATTACAGGATCATAAGTATTGGGGGATTATCAAATCACTGCAGTGTGCATGTACTAGATGTGTGCTACTGCAGAAAGCCTAAAAGGAAATGCATTTTTAAAACAGACTTCACATTGTGACAGAAAATAAATACACTTTTTTTTATCCTGGTTCAGTCTTTGTCAGGTTGTTTGTGATGGCTGTGCACCTCCGATTATAAAAGATATAGAAACTCACCACTCATACAACACATATGTTAATTGTACATACTGTATGTTTGTAAGGGTAGCTGCAGCTGCTCGTCTGTGCTCGGTTAACAGCCTGACACCAGGTATATTACGGGATATTTTGTCAAAGAGTTGATGTGGAAATTGTAAACACACACACACACTTCATATTGTGGTCAGTAACCCAACAGCTGGGCGCTCATGTCAGCATTTCAAAACACTTCAAATGAAACATGTCTTTAATGAGCATTTCGCTACTGTGGAAGAGGAAGCATGTGGTTCCCTTTGAAAATGAGAAGTGCTTTAAATCTCGCAACCAAGCCTATAGAAAGCTCTATTTTATTTATTTTTTTAAAAGATCCCACCCATCTCATAGTCAAACACACAGAAGAAGGCAAATGTGCTACAATAATGTGGATTATCTTTATAACCTACATGCAGATTTACAACCTCGCGGCACCTCTGGGCACATTTCAGATAACAAATTGCATATTGTCCTTGGCTGATCAGACAGAGAGGCGTTTATTTAAATAGGTGCTTGCCATCAGTGTCATCATGTACAGTTACAGTGTTGCAGCTCAGCTGAGCAAGCCCAGAGATGGCTTTTGCACTTGGCTGGTCAATTAGGCTATCTTTGCTCTTGCTCTCTAAAGAAATGCACCACATATATTATATCAACAGCACACTACAACAACAACTCCAAACAAATGGCTTGGCTGTTTCAAGGCTGCAGGCCAACAACAAGCCTGCACGTCAATGTCAACGTCTCCATGATGTGAAAATTAGGTAGTTATTGATGCTAGCTGCTCCTTCCTCCCCCCTGCAGACAGAGGTAGGAGAGGCGCATACGGCTGCTTCAGCATGTTGAATGATTTATAACATGTCTTACCGTGGCTTTTGGGATCCACTGTAGCTAGCTCTGGAGCTAGCTCACTGGCCTGGCTGGAAAATATTGGTCTCACTCCCCTTTCCTCGGCTCTGGTGTCTATTCAACACGAGCAAACCACATTTTGCCTGTCGACGCTTTTACTCAAACTCCTCTCCATCCTGATGCTCCCAGTCAAATGGACAGCTGGGCGCGTCTGCACGGCTTGACATGAGTAAAGTGCCAGTCAATTAAAGTGGTGACAGCTAGCTGACTGACGCCTGCCAGCTAAACGAGAGAAAATCAGAGGCTAGCTGCTGTTAGCTCACACACAGCTAACTAAATAACGTAACGTCAGGAGCTGCCTGGGACGCTTTCAATGGGAAATTAGTTGATTAATTTCCACGGGTCCACTCCGTGCTCCGCTGCGTACTGTCATTACGTTAGTGCTGTCGGCGCATTTCATCTCCAGTCCGTGTTATCCCTCATTTTGCTCGACTCTCATCCGTTTTTGTTCAGGACTTCATGATGGCGGAGCGGGGCGGGAGCCGAAAGGAAAACGGAAGTGCCCTTCTTCGACGCTTCAGAAGCGGGCAAAGGAGCTGCAACGACGCGCCCGTGTGGCCGAAGAGGTCCGTCAAAACATCACCGTGGTCCAAGTGTGTAAGATTTTAGAGTATCTATTAGCAGGGATGGAATACACTATTAATTAGTATAATGTATAATCACCTGTTATGTCTTGAGCCCTTTATATCTACAGTGAAAGCGGGTCCTCTTCTATGGACAGTTCAAAAACCGCCATTTTTCTACAGTAGCCCAGAACAGACAAACCAAACTCTGAGCTAGATCTAGATATTTTCTTTTTATGTGAATTTTGCATACAGAGTTTTTCCTACATGCTTGTAAGATTAGAGAGTGAGGTGTGGGAGAGTATTAATTTTTTGGTTGCAATCTGCAACTTCGCTGCTAGGTGCAATTAAATCCTGCACACCGGACCTCTTTTAATGTAAATATAAATCATCCAAAAATACATCTGTTAGCCATATCACATATATATTTTGTTGCAAACAGATTGCACTGGTTAACATCGCAATGAAAGCTTTATGGATAACCTAATTGTCTGATTTATTTATATGATTAATAGGAAGAAAAATGTGGATAAACTCCTCTATCATAAGTAATCTATATTATAGTATTAATACATATCCTTATATAACACATTTCATGGAAAACCAATTAAGAAACTATTTATAGACAAAACCAGACAAGATTTCCTGTTTTTTTCCTGCTTAATCTAGAAAATGAAATACCGGACAAATCGACAAATCAACTCTGACAATCCAATATTGTCATAAATCGGTCATGATTAATGATTTAGAACAATTTCCTCAATGATCTGGACACCACATCACAAATAGTATGGTACATACTTTCACATAGCTCACCCCTAATAACTGCTACAGTCCATGTGATTGAATGTCTACAGAAATATAATCGCTGTTAATTGGCACAGCCTTTTAACAACATCATCTTGATTGCTACAGTTTTAAAGACTAAAAAATAAATCAACATAGTGACATCAGTGTCATTTCTGTGGAAAAGAGCTCAACAAATGTTGAAAGCGCCCATCCATTTTAACAGTGACTGATATTTGTGATGACAGATTATTAGTGTGTAATCTTTGCTGAGAAATAAAGATGCTATAGATTTCTGTTAACTGTTGCGTAATACATCAGAAGCTAAAGACAGACACGCAATTTTTCCGAATGGAGATTTGCCTATATGTTTTCCTTCTGTCTAGTTGGTTTAATGGCAACCGATCTCTGCACACGCAGACTCGTGTCATTACAATCAAACATATGGCTTGTTTGGACCAGTCTCTGCTCTCATAATCCACTCAGTTTAATCTTGGTGTTGTGCACTTTTAGCTGACACACCACATACACAATAAAAACCAAACACTTCTCCTCCCTCTGTATATTATCACTTTCTATATTTTCATACTTGTTCAAACTGCCACAAGGCATCAGGCTGTGATACGTGAGAAATAACAAGCAGTTGCTAATATACTGCACAGTTGTTTTCTTTCATTCTTAAAAATAAAACCTGTGCATCCTAAACCTTCTACCACCCAGCCGTCCCTTCTCTTCTCAGTTTTTCTTCATACCTTCCTTCCTCACCCACTCCTGCACTCTACTCCACAGACATCAGACTTCACAGCTGTGGGTGCAGCTTTGCATAACCCCTTCAGCTGGTCCACTGCAACAGAGGGAGGAAAAAGATAATAAAATCATTACTAGTTCCCGCTGCGTAGCCCAGCGGATTACGCCTCTTATATGAACTGATTTTAGATGAATTTACATAACATGTAGATGGCAGGCAGAAGGTAAAGGTCAGCAGAGGACTCAATTTACAATTTAAAGACCCAGTGCTGAAGTGGTTCAGTTCAGCCAGATCATTTACATCCTCGCTGCAGGAAGTGAAGATTGTCTCTGAGGCAGTAATCCCAAACACTGTCATTAGGGAATTTCATAGAAAAAAATAATCCTTTTTCTTCTTTTACTCAGATGAAAACAATATCCAGATTATCATGCACTGGGATATTAGCTGTGATTAGCCTTTAATACATCCAAAATCTGTTTTACTGTCTTTTAAAACAATAGGATCTAAAATTAATTATTAATTCAGTTTATTTGTGACACATAACCAAACAGGTACAATTAACAACAATAACAATCTGTGTGTTCCTCCAATTTGTTCAATTAAAATAGTGTCGATAATAATTATAGAAAAAGAATAAATAAAAATGGATATTATGGAAGTAATGTGAGTAAATAAGTAAGGGGGAAAGAAAGTTACATTACTGACAAATAAACTCTGCCGAGAACTTTAATCACTACTAGAAAATTGTATTTTTGAAGTAAAAATAAAAGATAAACAATGAAATGAAAAGATTAGTGTTTTATTAGATAATTCTGTGGAATTTTTGCCTTTACCAGACTGTTGTCAGGTGAGGCGGAAGGAAGATTCGGAGAGGCAGAAAAACTTTTAGATTCTGTAGATGAGCAATAAAAAAAATATATCAAAACGCAAATGAAAATGTGCCACTTCAACAGAATTAAACAAACAAAAAATAATCCCAATAAAAACCTGGAAAATACATTGATTTAAAATGTTGTGATCAATAAATGTAAGTGACTGTTTATTGTCCAAAATGTTGTGCTTTTTATGTTACAACAAATATATACTGTACATTACACATTTACATCACATCTACAGCAATTGTTATTCATCAAGCAAAAATTAAAAGATTTGCTTCTATTCTCTGTCTCGTCTCTGCCTATATTAACATAAATATCTTTGAAAGATCTGACAGAGATTAATCACAGAAATAACTGGCAGAGTAAATGTCAATGCAGTAGTTGTTATTTACAGCCCAGGTTCGGCTGTGAGTTTAACAATTACTGTAATTAATTCACAGTAAGCAAAAGAAGACAAACTGTAAACAAGCAACTCTACCCCTGGGAACTGACAGTGTCCTGTTTCCTCTGTCAGCAGGGGGATTCAGATGGCAGTATAATTTACACTCTTTTAACACATTCATGAACCTGCTGTCCTCATGTCACACAGCTGACTCCTCCCCTATAGCATACAACCCTGGATGCAGCCACACCTCCCCTCATACCACTGCCCAACATCCCGTCAGGCTGGCCGAGAGGGTTACCACACGCTGAGAGGACAGAGCTATCCTGTGTGAGGAGGGACTGAGAAGAAAAGGAAGAAACAGAAAAAAGACAAAGGGACTTCTTTTTGCACTGCGTGGGTCAGCTGCTGAGTCTCGGCTTCAGAGGTCGTGTATGATGCTTTTGGCTGATGAAAAGAAATCACCAAAGGTGAGCGCAAACACCCACATGGTGACACTTATTTCTAATTTTATAATGATTAGTTCAAGACAAAATGTGTTTGCTTGTTAATTCATCAGGTAAAATTACTGCAGAAAAGACTTTTGAGAAATATTTTTATAATGTCACAAAATGAAGTCACAGATGCACACACACACTCACAATCCCTTTAGTGGGAACACAGACAACTCAGTCTGTCTTAATCCTGACTTTCTGGCTCTGGCAAACACTGTCCAGCTCTGTGTCATGTGTCAGAAAACGTTAATCAATTCATGACTTTTCGTAATTACGAAGTCACACTCTGTTTTTCTTCTTACAGAAATGAGTTTGGGGGCAGCGTGCATTTTCTTGCGAGGAGGGAAAAATGTTGTGAGTACAGCCGTAACGCCTTTTTTTCCTACTTTTGATTGGTTTGTGCTGATGTTTGCAAACTGCTATGAAAGGCTGATTGGATTATAATCCAAAACAGGTAACAGGATAAAATGAGAAGAGAGACAGACTCACAGAGAGAGAATCTGTGCCTGCTGTTTGCATGCCAGTGATGATACTCTATAAATCATAATCTACACTTTAATCCACAGTTTAATCTCTCTATTAGAGTGTCAATTAATTATATATTCCATACTGAACTGTAAAAATGTAGAACACATCCGTTTTGTAAATTGTGTGGCTGCAGCTCTGTATTACAGGAGACATTGTCTATACTAACCAGCTGTTTCTCTTTTTGCAGTCAAGACAGCTGGCTGATGATGAGATTGATGGTAAGTTGAATCTGTATCATCAGTAAATGCAGATAAAGCTCATTGCTTTGGCCCACACAACCTTTAGAGATATTTTGTACACCTTGTACATCTTACACACTTTTTTTTTTACCACACAACCTTCACTGACTTTGTAACTGACTGACTGCTTTGCTGCACACCTCTGCAGAGCTGCGTGATGCATTCAATGAGTTCGATAAAGACAAGGACGGGCTGATCACCTGTAAGGACCTGGGGAATCTGATGAGGACGATGGGCTACATGCCCACGGAGATGGAGCTGATCGAGCTGGGTCAAAACATCAACATGAATCGTGAGTCCCAACAGTAGAAAAATGTGTTTTAGATTAAACACTCAAAACTTTTAACGTACACAGCTGTCAGAAATGCAAATGATGCAGCGTCAGCACTAACAAAGAGTGATGGTTTTCCCTCCAGTTGGTGGCAGAGTTGACTTTGAGGACTTTGTAGAGCTGATGGCCCCGAAGCTTCTGGCAGAAACGGCTGGGATGATTGGCATGAAGGAGCTCAAAGACGCTTTTAAAGAGGTGAAAGTCAAACACTTTCCAAACTTTCAGATCTTACTGAAAAATGCTTCACTTTCCCAATTTCCATCTGACTCACCCACTGCGGTGTCATAAAGACAAACCTCATTTCTTTACTCTTCTTCTCTTGTTTCTCTGGTCAGTTCGACATGGACGGAGATGGAGAGATCACAACAGAGGAGCTGCGGTCCGCCATGAATAAACTGATGGGAGAACACATGAGCCAAAAAGAGATAGATGCAATAGTAAAAGAAGCAGATGACAACGGAGATGGCACAGTAGACTTTGAAGGTACAAACTGTGTTACAGCAACAATGACGTGAATATCAATAAAAAGATTGCTATGTTCAATCACCATGATTTCTCACCACACAGTAAACTCATTAAACTCTTCTTCTCTGCAGAGTTTGTCCGAATGATGTCCCGTCAATGACACAGGAGGAGGCCATCACTCAAGAAAAATACCTTTGCACCTCAACAGACATGCATTAATATTTATGCTGTCTTTCTATGATGCTCTATGGCTGATTAGCTTGTACATGTTAAGAACAAATAATATTAATATCCATATTAAATTCAAGTCACTCTCAGAGAGTTTTACTGCTATGCAAAGACTGACAGTCATGTATGTAAGTGTAAGTAAATGTAAGATTATTGAACAGAGTGTGTAAAGAAATGGAACTTTATTGATTTGTTTGTTGATATTTGTTTATTGTATATACAGGAAGTCATTTTGGACTGTTGATCTGGGTTGAATTTTTGAGATGTATGTATCACTAATGGAATATATTTACTCTTTATTTAATTATTGAAACAATGTTATAATCAGCAGTTAAGCTACTTCTGTGTATAATATATATGTACATATACATTATTTAGTCTGGGCTTGTTGTTATGGACTACATAATTTAGTTATGGGTGGAATCCAGCAAGTTAGATCCTGGTCCAGTTCAAATATGAAATAAAACATATAAGATTGTAAACGTTGTTTTGTTTTGAATCGAAGCAACATCCCGTGTGACATCAAACAGGAAGACAAGGACGTTGGGTGTGTGTTATTCAGAATTAATCTATATTTGACTTTGTCAAACACGTGTGATGAAAGACAAAACTTGATGCATCATTTGGCAAATTTAACAGAGAAACGTGAAGAAACACAAAGAAAATATGTGATGTCACATTGCAGTTTAAGCCAAAGGTCTGCCTGGCTTAAATGTAGAGCACAAGTCGCTGCCTGTATAAAACATCAAAGCAATGATCTATATATTTCATGCAGCATTGAAGGGATATGGAAACCAAAAACATCAGTGATGCTGCAGTACTGTCAGTAAAATGTTGAGTAACTTCTCTGTCCTGGCTTTGGGAGGACGTCAGGATAAAGAGATTGTGTGACCAAAAATGGACAGTGCCACTCATAAAATTCTCAAAATTCTGACATTATGTATAACGGATTTCTAAGTAAGTGGGAAAAAAATAGGAAACAGATGTGCCTTTTAGAGCCTTAAACTGACTTTAGCGATCCTGAGTACAAGTTTATGTTGGTAGAAATTGGGACAGTGAGGTAAAAAGTATGGATGAATTTAAGAGCATGACTGGTAAGAACGACTAAGAGACTAACTGTTTATGCAAAATTCATCACCAAAGCTAACTAGCATTATTATATTTGATACACAGTTATTAACGGATCTAATGCAGCTTTCTAATGCAAATTTTACCACTCAGTGCAACAATAAAAATGCCAAATTTGTAGCAGAGTTTCCACAGATTTCACTTCCTGCGTGACAAAACCCCATGAACAGAAGTTTTCTTGTGCTTTATCTTCAGTTGAGCCAAAGCTCAGATTAAACACCTGTGTGGAGGACATTTAAGGATGTGGGCAGGGACACAAGCCACGGTCAGGACACATCAGCCAGACAGATGTTACTAAATGACAAACCGGACAAAATTCAGATGGACGGACAGATGGGGCATGAGGACTTATAGTACCAATTATCAAAAGTGAACCCGTTCTCTCTCTGACAACACAGATCTAAACAAACACGTCTGTCAGTGGCACTCCACAGATTAGATACAGGGGGTGATAGCTGTGCCAATATGCTTAATGAAGAAGTGTTTTCTTGTGTTTGAATAGCTCCTTTGTATGCAAATGAGAATGAGACAATACATTTTCATTTATTTAATTGCTTTTATAATGTAAATATAAATGTGTTTGAAGAGAGGGTCTCATGTGAACTGTCTGTGTAGGTCACGGAGAGGTTGATGAAGCCAAAGGAAGAATGAGATGATGTAATGCTCGCCTCCCGGCCTTTGCCCTGATCCTCCCCTGATCCCTCCAACATCCAGCGTCGACTTTTATTGCATTAATCCACAATAATCTCTCTCTCTCTCTGGGTTGCGCTCTGACTCAATTCTGAGGTAGCCACAGCTTGCCGCCATGCACTTAATGAGAACTGCCGGTTTTAACCCTTAGCAATCATCTTCCACCATTGATAACCACCCGTTTTGTTTATGTCTGTCCAGATTTCATTTGTTCACTGAAAAAAGTCCCAGTAATCTTTCTGAGAAAGTAGAGGATGCAACCCGGGCATCTGCTGCTGCACCACCTGCCCTGTCAGAGTTAATACAGCTGATCAAAGTCATCTAGTCTTTTCCTGTTTACATTAATCTTTGAATTTGTTTTGTAACATTGCATATGACCAGCATTGCATAATGCCAGCAGCTTCCAGGTTAACATGGTTTTCATTCATTTTTAATTACAATATCATGTTTATCAGTACAAACTTATGAGAAGAGTCAAAGAAAGAACTGACTGTGGCAAGACACATCTGCTGTGTGTCACTGACGACCTGATTATAATAAAAAATACTCAATAAAATGCTCCATCTGATTAAATTCAATATTTAATACTAATAATTTAATACTATTTGCAAAATTTCAATGTTTGTAGTAATACACATGTCACACAGTGTTTTCCAAACATAATAAGAGTTTAAAAATCACATTGAATGGAGTCATTTTTATAGTCAATCTCTGTTTCTCCAGTCTAAGAACATATACAGAGAATTAAACTACATACTTTTTGTTTGTAGATCAGAAACTGAATCTTGTGTTATTACAACACAAAAAAGAGGAGCCTGATCCTCCAGACTGAGGCGTTTAATGGTGACAGTCTACCTCTATTTTGTTTCAACAATATCTCTGAAAAATCAAAACAAGCTACAAACAGTTCACTTATTTATTGTAAAATACAGTTGTGTAATTGTCCAGTAATGTTTTTTTTAGATAAATATATGAAGTATTGTCTCTCATAAGTTCCTCTATCACTAAAGAGGTGTGATGGATCACTTTGTATAAAGAACTGCCAGTAGGCTACTTCCTATTTTCACTAGTGTAATATCTCAGATTAGAATTGTAATCTTTTTTTTTGTGTTTATTTTAAATATTATTTACATATATAATAATATAATATTTACATAATATTTAGTTTAATATTGTGATTTTCTTTTTTATTACTCTTCTTTCTTCCCAGGTATGTATTTGCTGCATTGCTGTCAATTGTAATGGTACTAAGTTTTTCCTTATATGTTTGTGTGTAAAAATGTATATATGTGTATCTACATATACTTAGATCCCATGTCTTCCCATTTATACTCCCACAGCTTATTTATGTAGTGGGGAGGTTTTCTCTGAGTGTATTGTACTATCTATATCACACAACAAGGAGTTGTGGATTTGTTTTTTGTGGCCATGGTGTGCTGTTGTTTGTTGTTTGTGTTTATGCCGGAAAATATAATAAAAATATAATTTAAAAAATACAGTTTAATGAAGCTTTCCAACCTACAAAGAAAAGTAAAAATCACACTAACCACGTGTGGCTTTTTATGTGAAAACATAAACAAATTTGCACAAAACATTAGACATACAAAGATATGTGGGTACTGGTTAACTAGCAGTTCTTCAGCTGCATATATACTCATATACATGAAGTGTCTCTCAAACATGTTAGAGTACAGCCATATTATGCAGATTAATTGTCCATTTTCAATGTTATTTTTGGTTTAAAATCATTTCACCATGAGGTGAAATATTGCTGATTTAAGTAGTCATATTGCTGGTGGTAATACAATAAAAACACATATTTGAGCCAGTTTTTACAGAAAAAGACGCTCATAATGATATTCACTGACATTTCAACCGACCAATCAAAACCGTCGAATGAAGAAACGGCAGCCGGAAAGGGACAATCGTTCTCCGGTTAGCGCAGCATATGGCGTACTTCGGGAGTAATGTGTCCATCAAGAGCAGACCGTCTGTAGTCTTCATAAGTGGATAAAGTCAAGCCAAAGTATGATAAACTCTCTCTCTCCCACACACTGAACATGTTGTTAAAGTGTTTTTAAACGTCGCGCTGTTGATTTTAGCCTGTGTTAGCAGCTAATGTTAGCTCTGTTGTTAGCCTCATGCCTCCCAGCAGTCAGTGCCAGTCACAGCTCAGAGCTGCAGATCATGTTGGATCATGATCAGGTGTGAAATAGCGGTGAAAGCTGGCACACAGGCAAAGTGGCAGAGCATTGACAGTATAAACAAGAGGCAGAGTCGATAAAAAAAAGAGGAGGAAACTGACCTGGGCCTTTATTTTTTTGCACTGAAACACACCTGAGAGAGCAGCTGAGGCCAGCCTGTGTTTGGAGTTTGGTTTGGTTGGCAGTTTTAATATGAAACTGTAGGACTTTTAAATAAACTCAGTAGACTAAAGCTTGTTTACACACAGCCAAAGAAACCAGTATGCTCAAGTAGTGCTGAGATATTTTTACAGTCTTTATATTAACATGGTTATTTCTGAATATAGATTCCTTGAGATTATTTACCTTTTGCACATGTCTTGTAAAATAGTTTGGTCTTTGGTATATTAATGTGCTTCTGTTTATTTTTTGACAAAGATACCTTTAGAGGAGCCAACCACTGTTTTCCCCTGATTTATTAGATTTTAGTTTGACTTATCAGTTCAATAGCCATGTTGTATTTTCGTGGAGTTTCTGCTGTATTAAAGGGGGCTGTAGCCATAGTGTGCTTTATAATGTGGTTTGAGTCACCTTAGCTTGTTCTGAATAGGTAAATCGAGAGTAATAACAGTTTTGATCTGAGTGTGTGTGTAGTGGTGGTTTAGTCATAATTTTACTAGATGTTTTGTGATGATATCCTCTTTTTAAGCAACCCTAACTCCACATGCGCCCCCTCTGATTATGCGGTCTAGTTGCATGTTGTTTATTCTCTCTTTGTTCATTTTTATTGTTGATTTATGTATTAGTTATAGAATTTACTCCCTCTAGTGGAATGGAGATCAGTACTTCATTAAATGTGTTGCACATACATGTATATATCAGTACAGCAGTCTCTGGATCTAGTTTATTCTGGGTCTTGTGCATTGGGTATCACATGGTCACACTCGTATTAAACACTTTAATCAGTTAGGCAAGAATAGATATCGGGCTAACGGCACAAAGTTCATGTTGTGGTGATTTAGTTTGGATGGATTCAGCCATATGTTGTGAGTGACTGAGAGGGTTTCAGTGTGTCGAGTTTATATTGAACAAAATGTAACCAATTAAGTTTAACTTTTTGCCAGTTGGTTTGTTGTTCTTCTTCATTCTTTAAGACAGACAGTCTGTTGTCCTCTGATAAGTAATAGGTTTCACTTAAGTATCCTACGTTATTTTATTTAGATTTTATCAATGTTTTGTCTGCAAAATGTTCCAAATATGTTTTGAATTTTCTGCAATATGTAACTTATTAATCAACTTTTCAGCACCAGTTGTGTGTATTCATGGCAGTGTATGATGTACTGTAGTACACGTGTCCTGCTCTTAAGGTCATTAGTGATTGTTTTCTTGTGTTTCACGCAGGTCTCCCCTGATGTTGACTGGATGTCGAAGCCTTCCGCTGACATTTTTTTCATCCACCTGTAAAGGACTTTGCATCGGGAGGAGCTTGACCTCACAGGCTGCTCTCCGCTCATCTCCCTCGTCAGTTTCATTCACACCTCCATCTCCGACTCACGGCTTCTTGACAAGCCAACACCCCTCAGTTCCCCTACACTCATCCATCCACCTCACATCCACCCGCTTCTGCTCTCATTCTGCTCACTGCTCAGGCTTGATGGAGCTAAAAGAAGTTCTGCAGGTGATGGAGAAGCTTGCTCCTCTGTCTCTGGCTGAATCGTGGGACAATGTTGGTCTGCTGGTCGAGCCCAGTAAATCTCGGCCTGTTAAAACCATCCTGCTAACCAACGACCTTACAGATGCTGTCATGGAGGAAGCAGAGGCCATGAGCTGTGACCTCATTATCTCGTATCACCCTCCGTTGTTTCGTCCAATCAAGCGTCTGGTTCAGAAAGACTGGAAGCAGCGAATAGCCATCCGAGCTGTGGAGGCCGGGATAGCGATCTTCTCCCCTCACACGTCGTGGGATAGTGTTAAAGGAGGAGTAAATGACTGGCTGGTGGGGGGACTTGGTAAGAGGTCATTCTGAATGGAAAATGTGTCACACACACCTACAGTGCTTGAATATTTAATGAAGGTTAATGTGAACAGTGGTTTACAGGCTTAAATGTTGTGACACTGACCCACTGGGCAACCATGTGTCCTCCATTTTGGTGTCTCTTTTTACATCTCTGGTGTCTGTCTTTTAGGTAGCGGTCAGGTGTCTGTGCTGAGTCAGGCCATCAGTAGCGCCTCCCACAGTCACAAACTGGAATTCATGGTCAAGAGCACAGAGGAACTAAACGCCATAATGGTGGAACTGAAGGCTTGTGACAGTGGAACAACACTAGAGCAATCAGTCCCCAGGTCCTGTATATGTCACATAGTCCAATATATGTATCCAAGGATGTGTGTATGAATTAGAGCTTAATATCTTGACTTTAATAAATGCATGTGTTAGCCTACAAGTTCTGTATCTGTCTGTGACACAACTGTGGACCAGTTCCAAAACATAGAATAAGTTTCACCATGGGTTCCTTTCATCCAGGCACCTTTTACTGCATCTTTATTTTACTACAGCGTGAAATCAACTTTGGAGAAACCTGAAACTTTCACAGTTAATCCAACAGAGTTATCTTTTACTGTGTTTGTTAGTGTGTTCGTTTTAATCAAGAAACAAATGCATTTATTTATGTTAACTGGGACATGGTCAGTAGTAATGCAAGCTGTACAGAATATGTAGGCAATGGATTTAATTTCTAGTGACCTCGAAGGTCCTTTGCTCTGGTGGATAATAGTTTATTTGTCATCATAACAGACCAGACAGCAGTGAGATCCATGTCAGTGTGACCTGCAGTGACTCAGCGCTGACGCCCAGTGTCCAGACTCTGTTACGACACAACGCTCCCAGCTTGTCCCTCACCATCCTGAAGTTAGAAAAGGTAGAGCACAAACACATTTCTGTCAGATGATGAACCGAAGAACAAAAGCCACTTTGTTCAGCTTAGAAACTCAAGAAAGAATCCACTGATTTCTTAAAGATGGAAACTAATCTCTATATTGATCATTTTTAAAAACTACAGTTTACATTTCACAGAGCGGTTGTAAATAGTTATAGTTAAAACTAACTTTATATATAAAAACTAACTTTTTAAATAACTCTCCCTCCCTGCAGCCTCCTCTCCCAGGCCATGGCCAAGGGCGACTTAGCGTTTTGGACCAGCCAGTAACTGTTGCAACAGCCATCCAGAAAATGAAGTCCCACTTGGGTTTGAGTCACCTCCGTTTGGCTCTGGGATTGGGGAAGAATCTTGGTAATTAACCCTTATACAAACCGTCCTGATATAAGTAAAATAAGCATGTGTAAGCAACACTGCGAAGGAAAGGAACACTTATCAACTAGCCTAGCAGATGTCCTGAATGATCTGTAATTCTTTTACCAAGGAGGCAACAAATCAGACGGAGAGGTTTGTAAAATTTGTAAAACTTTTGGGTCAAAATGTAACTATAGTTTCAATTTAGAAGGAACCAAACCACTACATTAATGGTACATACTATGACAAAATGTGTTCACCTAAAGGGTAAATACACATCTCAAGTCTAACAACTTACACAAATGCGGACCACATTTGTCACCAAGTCATTATTTCTTATATTTTCCAGAATCCTCTGTGTGTACTGTGGCTGTGTGTGCTGGATCTGGTGCCTCAGTACTGAATGGAGTCAAAGCAGACCTCTACATCACAGGTAGGTACATTTTAAGTGAAAATCCAATTTACGTTTCATTCAAAATAATTGCGTGTACGTGATTTTGTTTGATTCACTGTCAATGTATTTGCTTGACATTGTTATGAAGATGTAATCCTTGTATCGATTATTTAGGTGAGATGTCCCACCATGAAGTGCTGGACGCCGCAGCGAATGGGACCAGTGTCATCCTCAGTGACCATAGCAACAGTGAGCGTGGTTTTCTGGCGGTGTTCAGGGAAAAGCTGGCCGTGCGTCTTCCTGACATTGTAACAGTGGCGGTGTCGAAGGCTGACAGAGACCCTCTTGCAGTGGTCTGACTGATTTAGAGCTACAGATGCACTTGGTAATCTGTTTCATACATTTTCATTGCTTTAATTGGATCCAGATAAATGTGTGTTACAAAAAAACCCAAGCTATCCAATGACTGTAAAACAGTATTTCAGTATATCTGTGCCTCATGTAATGATTTGAAGGGCTTCCTTTGTCCATGTTGTACTGTTTATCATGTATTTCTGGCAGGGTCTTAATAAAAAATGGCTTGTGGTTTATCAAAAAAAATAATGGGTGTGTTGGATGAAACAAAAAATCCTCAAATAAACAGTGAGAGCTAAAGATGAAGCATGTAATCTGAATACATGAGTCTTCTGCATGCAGAGGGTTTATTTGGGGACAGTGCATTGTGCATTAATCCTAATAATCAGTGACGTCAAGTGTGTCCCTAAGAGAATTTGAAAAATTCGTAATAGGAAATCTTTGCATCCTACAAACAGGAACACAAAAATGATAATCCTCATCAGATTAAAAGGATGTTATTCCATCAGAAACATGCTCGAGGAACAAGCTCCTGTTCAGAAAAAATACTTCTTATAACAATTTATAAATTCTTTAAATCGTGTTTTTGTCAGTGACCTGAACTTTAGACCTCAGTGAGCAAACAAAGGTGGAAATCAAACCATTTAGCACATACATGTCAAAGAGCAGGCCTAAAGCAATACTTAATGCACTGTAAACAGCACATGCTACCCGCCCCCACTCCAGTAATGGTAAAAAAAACAAAACCAGTAACAATCCTCATCACTGGCTGTTGCAGAGTCTGGTGGCTGCAGCGCCTACGACACACCTGTCAGTTCGTAAAAACATTAAGAGACGTCACGCACACCTCGCTGCCCCCATCAAGGTAATGGCCTTTCTCTCAGCGTGGTGTTCACACCTCCACTTCCTCTCAGTCCCAGCTCGCTTTTATCCCCCCCCTCCAACACACACACACATATACATACACACAAATGGAGAAGGAAAACAACAACTAGAACAACATTTAGACTTCACTCCTGTTAAGTGACTCCAGTTGTCACTCTTTATATTGGCAGTAATGTCTAAAAACAGGTAGATCTGGGCCCCTCTTCTTCTTCTAGTAGTATTGAGGCTCACATGAAATCTGCCACCCAGTTTATCCTACTCTGATCCTTTAAGTTGCAAAGGCTCTACTCAGGATGTAACAGTAATCCTCTGCTCCTCTATAGTCTCCAGATTACTGTCACCACTTCATTCATATTAAAAGTCCTCATGACGATTTGTTGTGACCATTGTCACCTAAAGGGAGTTTATGAAACAAACGCAGAATGGGAAGCTTGTTGACAACAACCAGCAAATGACTTGAGACTGTGTTTTGTCTTCAGCTACTTCACATTTTGCACTGATTAGACACTTATTTTGTCACATCTAGTGGTGGAATGTAACTAAATACATTTACTTTAGCTACTTTATTTCTCTGCCCTACTTACTTAAGCTACTTTATTTCTCTGCCTTCACTGGGAAATAATGTACTTTTGAACATTTTACATGCAAAACATATGAACAGTTTATACACTAAACTACTAAAAAATATACAGTATATATATACTGCTTTAATAATAACAATAATCAACTAATATAATAGATATTAACACCAACAGGAGCAAACTAATCTCTATATTGATCAGGAGCTGCAGCATAAGCACTTTTACTCAAAGTACACTTAGCAAATAATACTTCAGTACTATTGCTTGAATGACATTTTGATTGCTACTACTTGTGATGAAGTATTCTGTCATTGTACTTAACGGAGGTTTGTGTGTGTGGTCTACTCCATGTGTTTTACCGTGTTTTAAATAAAAAAAATCCTGTATACTCCACAAAACAACAGAATTTGTGTTAAATTGATTCATTTAACTGTGTTAAATAGTGTTAAGTATTTCTCAGAATCAGCTGTTATACAGAGCTCATACCTGATTTCAAACTTCACATATAAACTTCTAGACACTTGTTTGCGTAATGGCCAAATTGCAGCCGTCGGCCAAACTGTCTTCCTCTTCAAGCTTCATTCAAGGCCCGACTCCCCACTGAGAAAGCCTAATAAGCAGACTACTGAGAGGAAGAAACATGTCATCAAGCCGTCAAACAGCCACAGGGGACCTGCCAGTAAACCACTAGATTTCTATGTTGTTTATGTATGTTTAAGAGCTATTTGAAATCCGAGTAGCATTTTCTACAATTATAAAATTAATCTCAGAATCTGGAAAGTAATATTACAAAAAGCAGCACACATGCTGTACCTCAAAAATGCTGTTCTAATTATTCAAACTGAAGATAAGTATGTATAATAGATTAATTACAGACTGTCATTCCTGACATGTAGTGTTGGAAGAAGTATTCAGATCTTATATTAACACCACAATGTTAAAGTCCTCTGTCACAAGAAAAGTTCGGATGTATTGTAGGCAAAAAATGTAGTATCAAAAATAAAAGTACTATATATAGTCTATTATCTACTTGTTGTTGCATTAACGCATGCAGCATTTAGCAACAAACAACGTTTTTATATTGCTGGTCAATGTGCAGCTGCAAAATTGTTTTAATGGAGCAAAAAGCACAATATTTGCCTTTGAAATGTACAACTACAGGCACTTATTTGACCTCTACTCACATGAAATAACACAAATCACATTACTTTTCCCACCAGACGATGAGTGTTGTTTGTGTTTGTCGAGCGGGAACAGAAGGGAAGATGAGGGCAGAGTGTGGAGGGACAGGGAGGCAAAAAGAGGGGACCATTTGGCCTTATGTGTGAAGCTCCACACACCTATTTAACTGAGCAAGACAACACTGTGGGCATTTGTAGCAAAGGACAGCAGAGGGTTTGGAACAGAAATAGAGGCAAGAACATTTTTAAGAAGAGGACTTCAGTACAACAGAGACTTTTCTCACACGGTTAGCAAATCTGTAAAAGAAGGAGACGGAAATAGTTGATGCGTGAAATGTTACTTTGCAGCAGGTGAAGAGGACGAGCAAAGGGACCAACATAGACAAGGAAAATGCTGAGTGTGGAGATGTACCCCAGTTTGGCTCTGGGACCACAAAGGATCGGAGACTGCTTTTACAGAGGTGAGAGGCACGAAGAAAAGCTTTTAAACTGTTTGTGCTTGAAGATTTTAATGTGAAGAAAATGAAGTATGTTTAAAGCCCAAGCAGCAGAAGATGGAAAGGCAATCAACTTGGGAAAATATGATTTAAATCTGACCATAATCAAAATGAAGCTGGTCACATTTTGGGGGAGCATGATCTTTAAATCATCCTCAGAAAACATGGAAGGAAGGGATAATCTATAGTGTATCGTCAAAGTACTAACAAATACATTATATATTTCAGATTACAGTGTTTCAAAATAGGAAACAATCCAGTCTTGCAAATACAATTTTATTCAATCAGTCCCAGTGGGGCTAATTTAAAGGTGAAAAATCCACTAGCTGTCTTTGGAGGAGATGTTTCTCGCTCTCACTTCTCAAGTGACCACAGAAGATTTTGCTCCAACAAAATGTCCAGCTACTGGGCTTCTAATATCACTTAAAGTATTCAAACCACCTTTCACTAGTACAAGTACATTTAAAATACATCAATCTGGATTTGTTTACCTATTGTTCATTTGTTACTGATTGGTCCATCAGTTTGTCCAATTGGTAGGACACAAACTGAATATACACCTGTATTTGATTCATTCAGACCATTTTATCTTCAATTTGTGTGTTCCCACAGACCGCCAGGCTCCAGCCCACATGCCGCTGTACCCTCCTACCTGTGATGCAGCGGCCAAAGCGCTGCCACCGAGGCTGCTGGCCCCTCCGCCAGTCCCCAACGAACCTGCCACCAAGACCCCAAAAGATGATGTGAAAATGGAGCTGGAGAACGCGTCTTTATGGAAACAGTTCAGCTCGGTGGGCACAGAGATGATCATCACAAAGAAGGGCAGGTGAGCTGATATGATGCACTGACCTTTGACCTCACTGTCTGTCTTTGTCTTCACTTTTAGTCCTCCTTTTCCATTCAGTTAATGTCTTCTACCTATTTCTTATATCTTTTCTGCCTTTTGTCCACTTCCCTTCGTGTTTCACTTCCTCTACTAAATCTGGTTTTGTGGTTTCTGGATACTGAACTGCACAAATTGTGAGAACCTACTAAAAACTAAAAACTAACTTTTGTCCACTGTCCCTCCCTCTCTTAGACGGATGTTCCCCGGTCTGAGGTTAAAGCTCTCGGGCCTGAACCCATCTCTCCGTTACATCCTCCTCTTGGACATCATCCCGGCGGACAACTCCCGCTATCGTTTCCAAGGTGGTGGCTGGCAGGCTGTTGGTGGGGCAGAAGCGAGACTACCAGACCGGGTTTTCATTCACCCGGACTCACCTGCCACAGGTGCTCACTGGCAGAGCCGCACCATCTCGTTTCATTACGCCAAGCTCACCAATAACACACTGGACACACAGGGACATGTAAGTACTGCAGACTGACTGACTCAGCACAAATACAGTACAATCCGTCATTGATTGGTTTTATGGCTTTATGGTGCATTTTGATTCAATCTCTTTTCTTTTCTTTCCAGATAATCCTACACTCGCTGCATCGTTACCAACCCAGAGTTCATGTAATAGAAGCCAGAGACGTGCTGAGGTGGGGCGGAGGGCAACACTCCTTCATTTTCCCTGAAACCCAGTTCATCACAGTCACCGCCTACCAGAACAACAAGGTACCATGATACTACATTCATATATCAAGAAAGAGGCTAATGATTCTGTACAAAATCACTTTCAATGGGTACAATTCAAGATTAGTAAAGGAAGTTTCTACACACCATCTGGAGCAGCAGCTGTCACAGTGTCCTGACGACATTTCTCTGAGCAATAATAAATTGTATTTAAGAGACTAAATGTAACATAAAGCAAACTGGTACAGAAGTAGAGAGAAGATGAACCAACTGTAAAACTGTTTTGTTGTTGTTTTTAGATCACAGAGCTGAAGATCAACTCCAACCCCTTCGCTAAAGGCTTCGAGAGGATGGCATGAACAGCAAAAAGTAATTCATAACATATACCCCACACATACAAAGAAATACACTTCATATACATATTGTGGAGGATCTAACCCCCCCTTTTTTTCTCTCTGCAGACAAAGAGATGCAAGACAGAAGCGCAAAATATCTGTTTTGACAGAAACTTTGGATATTGGTAAGTGAAATTACATTCATTTGAATCATTACATTATTTTACTCCCTCTGTTGCCTTGAATTGTTCTAAAACTCCCCCTTTCTATCTGTCTGTCTCAGTAAACTGTGATCCATGCGACTCTGCTGAACTCCTGCAACAGCCGATAGGCACCAGCACAGACCTGCAGGCCCTCGCTCTGGCCTCTTTGCCCCCATTGCCTGACCCCTCCTGCGGGTTCAGACCAGAGGAGGGCTCCTATCAGGACACGATGGTCCAGGAGCAGCCACTAGACCTCGGTCAGGCTTTCATGGCATCCCAGATGTCTGATATCAGCATCTCCATGGCCAATGAGATGCAGAACACACCGGGAAGTGAAGTGGCAAATAATATAATTGAAGGGTAAGTGTTCAGAAAAAGTTATAGTCCCTATACACTGTGGATTATTTTTATGCTTTGCTTGAAATTGTTTCCAACACTAAAATATATTTCTGTTTTTTCTATTGCTCCTTCACAGATCAGACGCTACATCTTACTCCTCCACTTTCCCGACTGCTCAGTCCAACTCTTTCCCCTCGGCTCCTCTTCCTCAGTCATCCTCCTCCTTCTCCTCGCTGCCGGTCTCTGACTCTTCAGATACATCCAATCCTCAGGCCTCCATCCCTCCTATCGACTACCCCTCCATCCTCTCTTCCTCCCCCACACTCTCCTCCTCCTCCACCACCACCACTCCCTCACTACAGCAGACCACCTTCACCTTTCCCACTCCGCCTCCTTCTAACTCCTCCTCACCACAGCCACTCCTCTCCTCCTCCTCCCCCACTGCCTATCATACCATGCCGGAGACAATCAGCCCGCATACACCTACAGATTCCTCTTTTCCTGCCCAGTCTTCCGCGTGTCAGTCGGGTCTTCAGGATCAAATATCGGCACATTCTCTGCTTGCCCAAACTAGTCAGCCAATGCAGGGTGATACTATTAGTGCTGTAAATAATGCGCCCAGTGATCAAGGCTCAACAGCATTTATGTATCCAAATATCCTTCCTACAAATCCTGCTCCAGTTACCACTCAGCCTCTCCCTAACCTAAACCAACTCCCTGCTCCAAGTCTGCAGTGCTCCCTACCCACTCACGGTGGCCCCACATCTTTTGCCTTCCCCTCAGTCCCTCCACACATGCAAAATCTGTCATTTCCAAATGTGGCTCCCAGCTCTGCCCACCCTGCCCTGCACCTCCAAAATCTGAGCCACCAAGCCCAAGTACCCTCCCTCGCTGCCGCCTTCCCTCCCTCCTCCTTCACCCATCCATCATCCTCCCTTTCTCACCCTTCTTTCCAACCCTCGTCTTGCTTGGCTGTCTCCTCTTCTTTCCAGCAGTCTGCACAAACAACCCATCCTCAAAACATGCCCAATCCTCCCACGTCCTCCTCATACCCTCCAGTTGAAATAGGCGCCATGACTCAGTTCAATCCTGCACCCCCCTACCGTCCAGAGATGGTACTGCACCACCCGTCTCTTCTCCCTCAGCTGGATCCATCACTTCCCTCCAGTCTACCCACCTCCACCCCTCCCTCAACTCTCTACCCTGCCTTTCCATCCTACCCTCTCCGGCTTTGTCAGGACCCTCACTCATCCCTCTCTATCCCATTCAGGCATCTGTACAACACCAGCATGGGTACGCCCACCCCAGGGTCCTACCTGGATATGAGCACAAGAATTGTGTTTTAAAATCTAAACGATAATGTTGACTACATGTTTTGGCTTGATAGCGCTTTTAGGGGTTTTATCAATGTGTAGCATTAGTTCAAATAGCCCAATGTACTGTGAGTGTGTGTGTGTGTGTGTATTCCCAAGAATTCAGATGATAAACAGATTAATGAAATTGAACCAAATTTGTAAATAGCTGTTGAAGATTTGTTTCATTCCAGTGTGGAAAAAAAAAAGTCTCATGTTTCAGGCATGTCTCAGTTTCCTTCATCTGGTGGTAGAGAGTGCTGTCTAACACATCATCTAACTGTCTAACACACGTCAGCTTTGTCAAATCCATCGATCGACTGGTCAAGCTGCTGGGTTCATGGACCAAACACACTTGCTGTTGTGTCCTTGCTCGGTCTATATAGTGTACCCAGATTTGATGTCTGTGTCTGACTTGCAGTTTATGCTACAAAATAGCAATACCAAGAAGCTTCCTTCCTTCCTTGGTTTGGTCAACCTGCATAAAGGATGACTGAGTAGAGCAGAGCATAGGTTGCAAGAAAGCCGGTAATCCAGAGCCCCCTGCTGGGCAATATTTCAGTGTCCACCACTGGATTCAGCCAGTGTAAGGCTGTTGGGGCTACAGGCTTCCCACAGTAATGGGGTCAAGAGGTATAACTCACTACTTTAGGCCCTAAATGATCATCGGGGGGTGTGCGTTGTAGTAGAGTTAGCCGGTCCAAGTGAGCCTGATCAGGTTCCAATGAGCACCAGATGTAGCTCATTTATGCTTCTCTATATATAGACGAGCAAAACCCTCAGGCTGCAAAGACACTGCCCCTCATCTGTATGGTGAGTTAATTTGAGATATTCACTTGAGCTGTTTTTGTTTTAATGTGTACACATTGGCGTCCTCTGTGTGGCTCAGAGGGTTGACTGATTTATTGACTGACTGTTTTAACATCATACGCCAGACTTTCCCTCCACTGCCAGCACACTTCTAGGGTATCTGATGACTGGTGATAGAGAGGTTAATGCCTGTTCCTGCCCTAAGTGAGAGCTGATTTGACCCATTTCAAGAATAAGGTAAAACAGATAAAACCCTCCTTTGATATCCATTTAGTGTTTTTTTTTTCTTTTGATCTCGCTGACTTCTGTTTTTATCTAGGTTCTATCTTCATGTATTTTACTTCTATGCTATGCTATGTCAAGAGGGTTTGTCATAATGGTAATAAAGGTGTCTTTAAGTGTCACCTGCCCACACTTACGCTTCTTTCTGTCTTCTAGGCCAGAACTTGATCCAGGAAGGGGGAAGTTGTGGGCCTGTTCAAGCTGAGGCCTCGTATGCAGAGTAACCACTCCTACTATTGCACGGTTGAATGTCTGCTGTGTTTGCACCTTGCGGTTTATCTTTAGTTTTGTGTGTAATTTTACCGACCTTTGGCATTTGGCTAGAGTGGGTCTTCCCCCTAAATGTTCCTTGGTAGACAGTGACCTTCTCCCCTAACTAATAGTTCCCAGTAGTCCATTTTTTCCTGAGATTGTTTTTATTGTCATCAACATAAATGTTCCCATTCATTGTTTTTCATAATGTTAATGCTTAAGTTTTCTTAGCATATGTAATAAATATAATTGTTCTTTGAAACTTGTCTCTGCTATCTCCTTCATGTTGTATGGGTTGTTTGCTAGTCCTAGCTTCAAATTGAATGGATACACATCTTGTCTTCTAGAATGTGAATGTCTAGTTTCTAAAATGTTGCAGGGTAACCCCTAGACTTAAAAAATGTCAAAATGTCAGGGGCTCTTTTGTTTCCATCTCTTTTGCTTGAGTGGGGTTAAAAAGTGAAATGAGGACTTGGAGAATGTGTTCAACTTCTTGCATTTGTTACTGGATCTCTGAATTGTTGCATGATTTTCCAAAGTGTTGAATGACTGCATCAATCATTTGGTGAACTATTTGGGTCTTTCAGGGCTGGTTGATCAGCAGCGTGAATAGCATGTGAGTGAAGTTGGGAGGACTCTCAGTCAGAGATACATGACCAAGATCGCAGCAGTTAATCATTTCCCCCTGATTGCTGTGCGTTTTTTTTTGTTTGTTTTGTTTTGTAAAGGAAAAAAAAAAAGTTTTAACTCACACCTCTTCCAAAAATATAACGGTTGTGTGTCCACTTCTCTCTCTTCCCTCACTGAAGGGTTATACTACTACTAAGGTGAAATCAAACACTGCTGTAACTGCACCAGATTTGGCCAAGAAGCAATTTTTCATCTGTATGTTTGCAAAGTAAGAATATGTTTGTGTATGAATATATACACACAAGGGATTTTGTATTCACAAAAGTTTGAAAAAAAATAACATCTCATTACAAGATGCTTACTGAATCAGAACTCAAACTTCAGCTCTGTTTCATGGTTAAAAAGGTAAATTATAATTATAAATAAATTGCACGTGCAACTTTCTTTGCACTACCATCAAAACTCCCAATTATTGCCTTTTACAGCCAAATTTATTCTAAAGCTTCTGGACAAAAGATAAAAGCCTGACATCACAAATGCTTCTTTACATGACATGTCCATTAATGTCCATTTGGTTGATATCAAACTAAGGGAACACTTGTGGGTTGATGCTAAGGGTCAACTTGATGTTTACTTAAACTTAGTCACTTATTAACCAGCGAACAAGCCAAAAGATGATGAATTTTACGGATCCACACACCCTCAAATCATACCTGCTTAGCTTTTCTTCATTTAGGGGAAAGAACGGTAAGGTGTTTCTACTGACCTACTTCTGCTGCAATTTTATTGTCGATATTTTTAGTTCGGGGAAGCCAAACAGACACCTAACACAAAGTGTCCTGACTTTAACTTACTGGTCTACTTCTAGATGTTTTGGTTTTTGCCATTTTTGAACGATTGATTGATAAATTATGTGATCAATCAGTGATTATCACTGTTCATTCTTGTCAAATTCACTGACTGCACCATGCAATAACTACATAACACTGCCGCTGTGCTGTGCTGTCCTTTCCTTCTCCTCGTCCAACAGGTTCTGACATGAGAGGACATCTGACCTCTCAGGCTCTGATGTCTCTCTGACACTCTGGATCAATGCATTTGTATTGAACACGTCAGATACAGCTTCCTCAGTGAGCCAATGGTACACACTTCCAAATTACAAGGGAAATTTCTACCAACTCTCATCTTTGAGACTCCACCAACAAGCTGAGCCAGTAACTTCCATACGAACTCACTCATACACACTTTTCCCGGGATGATGATGTGCTCTCGTTTGCGTCCCCCATTCCCTCACCTCATTTCGCTGAGGCTGCTGGGTACTACTGTCTCCAGGACAGAGGGGGTCAGGCACCCCAACCGTCTCTCAGCAACTCTGGCCTTTGAGGATCCCAGTGCCTTCAGGGTGAAGAGTTTGTATGAGCTGCTCCGGGCACTGAGCATCTTCCGCCTCTGCTCTTTTCCTGTGCTGGTTAATAACTGTGGAAAGGTAAGAGTGCAGAGTGGTCAGTCTTTTGACACACTGACAGTGTTGTCATGTACACTATGTCTATGAGTACATGACAAGATGACTGTAGGACTGTATGTGACACATTACATATGTCCATCCTCTTCTGTCTGCTTCAACTTCTTCTTTCAGCTAATGTCGATAGCGCGCACCCTCCTAGGGAGGAGGGGGTTTTCCTTGCTGTTGCGGCCCACTGTGTATGCCCAATTTGTGGCTGGAGAGAATGAGAGTGAGATCTCTCAATCCATGGAGAAGATGAGTTTGCTGGGAATGAGGCCCATGCTGGCAGTACCCATCGAGGAGGATCTGGGAGAAAGCACCGGGTATGATTTAATTTTTCGTCAGTGTGGTCAGACTCATAAATATTTTGTTTTGTATTTAGTTAATATTTATTATTTATTAACACTGACCAAACAAAGAAAGTAGACAATGAAGAAAGTACTGGAGGTGCACTGATTTTTATTCAATATGGCCTTCTTAGACTGACCTAACTCACTTTAATGTGGTTGCACACATGTATCACATTTTGTGGTAAATAAAGGCAGGCACTGGTGTAAAATGATCACATAAATTTGTTAGAGACCATGTGAAAAGCTGTTGATAGCTACAGTTTTTGTCATTTCCACAATGCTGTTGTCTTTGCAGCATAGTGACAAAGTCTGGTCACGGCTTGGTGGTTTGTTGCTGATATTAGAGGGTATTAATAATAAAAATCATGTGCTGATTTAGTCTTTAGACTCAGTCAGACTTAGTTTAGATTCAGCCTTTCTTTTTAAATAGCTTTAACTGTGTCCATGAATGGTTCATGATGCAGTCATAGTGACTTAATAATTAGTTATGTAGGTTTTTATCCTTTCTGTCACCACCACCAGAGAGAAGAGATATGACGACAACATGGAGGCCATGTTGGAATGCGTGCGAATGTCCCACAGCAACGCCTGGAGCAAAGACCCAATGATGCAGCTGAAGATCACAGCTCTGCTCAGCCCCGAGCTGTGTGTAAGGCAGCGTTCTACATCTCACCTCCATCATTCATGATGTTTTTAGGAAATGACTCTCCGGGCCATCTTCAAATGAACTGCGACTGACATATTTACAATCACGTCATTATGCAACAAAGTTTTGTAATTAACTTTCAAATGCTAATTCTTTGATTTACTTCATTAGAGGTGAACTTTTAACATTTGATCTTTTGAGATACCAATGCTACTTACTAGTATATTCATTTTCTGACCACTTTGGTTACAAGAAAAAACATTCCCAGGTTTTTTCCAACCCTGACATACTGTGTGGTGGACCTGAGCCAAACAGTATCTGAATGTAGTTGACCTTCGTGGGAAAAAAAGATTAGAGTACACATTTTAGTGTTTGATGTGTCCACAGCTGTTCCACGTTGTCCTTCAACAACATCCCACCCCAAATCCTTTTTTTAAAATTCATTGTAGACGTGACTTTCTTCTCACTAATGAGTCTCTTTTCGTGTCAAGGTGAAACTCACAAAACTCATTGCACAACAACCATGTGACCTGGATCTCCTTGTCAGAGCTATGGATGGAGAGGTTTGTCTACAGTACGCCGGATAAAACCCACTTTCTTTTTCCCCAGTTGTTACAGACATTTACGGTGTTGATGAGGGTGATTCTGACCTTTGCCTAAAACTGCTTCTTTCAGGCAATCAGCTTCCCTGGTTTAGATGAAAGTGAAGTTACCCATTTCCTCTACGGCCTGCGGAGACTCAACAGAATAGCGGAGGTACAGATGTGAAGCACCAATTCAAGTCAAACGGAAAAACTTAAGTACAGTTACATGGATTGTATTTTCTTGCAGGCAAGTGTAAACAAAGTCCGAGTCCTGGTTGATGCTGAGTACACCTACATGAACCCTGCTCTTACTCTTGTCACCATGGCGATGATGAAAAAGTTCAACAAAGATGGTGCTTGGATTTGGAACACATATCAATGTTACCTGAAGGCAAATATATTTAATTCCCTTCTCACATTTCTTTTAATTGCACTAAATGTGGCAGTTTATAAGACCATGTGTGTATTTTCTTGAAATAAGACCATACTGTGTCTGTTTCAGGAGTCCAGATCTCTCCTGTTAGAAGCTCTGCATCTTTCCAATAATGAGGATTTCTGTCTGGGAGTGAAGCTGGTACGAGGAGCCTACATGGACAAGGAGAGGAAGGTGGCTGAGAAAGAGGATCGCCTGGACCCCATCCACCGGTGCTGGGAGGACACGAATGACAGGTGAGATAGGATGCAGTGGTCATTAATCACAACCTGACAATCAGAAACTACATGACACTGAATCTAGCACTCGTCTGGGTTTTGTCAATTTTCTCATTAATGCACCTGGATTTCAAATCAACTCGAGTGCTTTAGTTCTGTGGTGTGATGAAAGCTGCTGCACAGATCAGATTTGATCTCGACTCAAACACACATTTTTCGTCCCTTTTGTGTTTGTGCAGTTATAACGGCTCGTTGGACGTGATGCTGGAAGCCATATCCCAGAAACCTGAGCGCTACAGGATCATAATAGCCTCTCACAATGAGGAGTCGGTGAGACGAGCCGCCAAACGGTGAGTTTTTTTAAAATCTTAAAATGGGCCATAATAATCAATGAAATCTGATTTTACCCTCACTTGATACTGTGATGTGTCAGTGGCCCCAAACCTTTCTGGTTTGTCACCATGACTGATCTTATTCTTGTTTTTTCCAGTCCATAAAAAGTTTGTTCCACGATAAAAGTTTGCCGATAGCTATGAGGCAGTAGTTGATGGTACAAATCCATCTTTTGAATAAACTGAACCTTTTGTCCTGTTAGCAATGAGCTACTCTCTTTTTTTTTAGACTGACTTGATGTAGCTATTGTGTCTATCATCTCCAGGATGGAAGAGTTGGGGATAGACAGAGATGGAGGCTCAGTGTGTTTCGGCCAGCTGCTAGGCATGTGTGATCACGTCTCCCTGACACTGGGTGAGTTCTGCCTCAACTACTCTTTACATTTTCTGCAAGAGGTCCTGTGTTTTATTCAACGACAGCTTCACGTGAGCCTGTACCTGGACCACCAAACCTCTTTTTATTTAAGCTGCTATGGGCCAAGACTTAAATGCTAAAACACACCTCATAGAGTGGACCCGTGCTGAAGGAAATCACTGCATTCATGCCTTCATTTTCCCCAAACTAACTCTGGTGTTAGCGGTGTATATTGGTGGGAAATTTTCTCCACACATGGGTAGTAACAAAATTGCAGGTATTAAATCATATTCTGCTGTCATTTCCCCTTTACCATGTCATCTTGTCTCTCTGCTCTTCCCTCCAGCTAAGGAGGGTTATGCTGTATACAAGTCAGTGCCGTACGGCTCAGTGGACAACACACTTCCATACCTGGTGCGTCGGGCTCAGGAGAATCGCACAGTGCTGCAGGGAATCCGCAAAGAGAGGGACCTACTGAGACAAGAGCTCTACAGGAGAATGAGACTGAGGGGACGCAGCTCATAGACCACCAGCACAGAGGGAAAACAGATGTGGCATTGGTGGGAGTGGGTTACTCTGCTGCTGAACCTCTGAACACACTCAGAATAAAGGATTGCAATCATGAAACGGTGAATTCACATGAGAAGAGTTGAATGAAAGAAAAGTTAAAATCCATGTACACGTACATATTTCTTGACTTAGTTAAGTTTGTAATACCCAAAGAGGACAGTCATAACCTACTTTATACTGATAAATTGAAGTGGATGTAAATCAAGTATGAAAATTGTAGTAGTTAAGGTTCTGATCTAAATTGCTGTGTATGGTAAACAGAATGATTTAGAGACGACTGAGAAAGTGCAACATTTTAAGTTAGATGGACAAATTGTAAAAGAACACATTTCAAATACATGTAATATTGCTGCTGTACATTAAAACTGTCATTTTTTAAAAGTTTTATAGTAATAAAATATGTTAAAGTATGGAACACTTCTCATTTTGCGTCTGTGTGGTTAAACTGATGGTCCAGTTTAACCACAGACTTCAGAGCTTCTGGCCAAACCACTGAAAATACACATCGAGGTACTTTTAATTAGTGATAAGAAACACTTCGCCAAACAACAGAAGGGATTTTTGACCTTGTTGAGGTTCAGTGTGTGAATGCAGTTTAAATAAATACATTTCCACCAGTCTTCAGAATATTAGTCACCTCTAAAATCAGTTCCAGCTGATTCTGTAACGTTCCCTACATCCAGAATCAGGATGTGATCGCAGGGAGCAGTTTCTAAGTTTCTCATGCATAGAAAAAATACGAGGGCCAATTGTTTGATACTTTTGAAACTAAATTCAATACACAAACTCTGCCTGACGACCTTAAACAAGTCTTTTCTTTTGGACTTTGAACATAGCTGAAGATGAACTCGCTGTCATTACATACCACAAGCTGTGAAAATCCTGACACATTACCCACAAGCCATTATTCAGCAGAAGATGAAGCTCTTTCTCTCTCTCGCAGTGCTTTGTAGATAGTCTGAGAACTAATGTTAATGATCTGTTGTATGGCTCTGGAGTAATTTCATTAAAAATAAAAACAAAACTCAAAATCACACTGTTATTTATTGTTTATTTGAGAAGCACAAGTCAACAATACTTGACGCATCTGTCGCCCGACTGTACTGCCACAAGCCAGCCACACTGCGCTGCTTTTACAATTTTCTATTAGCAATAATAACCTTAAAAGTCTTAATGTTTATCCAAAGGAGTTGGCTGTATAACGAAATACCACACTACGCAGTTGCAGTGAGAACGGCTGCGTTGACTTTCAGCTGATTCAACATCAGTGAAAAGCAGTTTTGAGCCAAATGAAGGAGAACAGCAAACAGTCAAGTGCTGAGCACAGAAGGTTCATGTTGTTATGGAATGGAGACTAAAGGAGCCTTAAATCCACACGTTCCAAGCTCAATAGTTGTTTTGATGGTTTTGATTCCTGTAGCCACCTCGCTGGTAGCCGCCCTGTTTCTGCTGGTAACCACCTTTCTGATCTGTGAACGGGTCAAGAGGAAAACAGGATTACCTACAAGTATCTGCATGTCAGCATTCAAATGCAACAATTTGGAGCTGCCTAAAGTTGCCAGTATGCTTATTCAGAGTTGCTTTGTTGGATGGTCTAATAGCTTTGAAAATCTCCCGACCCAGATTAGAAACAAACAATTCAACATTCAAACCCTTTATGCAGCGATTGGCCAGATGTAGAGAGGTGAGAAACAGCTCAGGGTTTGTACTTCTCTTTTTTTTTTTCTTCATTCTTAACTCAACTTTCTGTCACTTCATGTGATCTGATGTAAAAACCAGTTGTGTTCGGGCACAAGCCGACCCGACCTTTATCCTCAACACACCATTTTAATGCATTACAAGTTAGTTACTGATTAAATGAAAACAAATTCAGTCAAAAACATAGTTAAAAGCAGCAATGCATAAACAACAACCAGCCTCTCTGCAGCAGGTCAGAGGCATGCTGGCTGGGGAAGGTCACCATGTGGTCAGAGTAATCTCAACATACCTCTCTGGTAGGATTGCTTCTGTTGGTAGCCACCTTTCTGATCTGTAAAGCAAAAATAAAACAATGTTATTGTTTCTAAGAACGCAATAATGACAACGCATTAACAACAGGGTGGATCCGAACAACACATGATACATAAGGCGTGTTGTATGAACTCACCTCTGTTGAAGTAGCCTCCATAGACGCCCTGTTTGAGATCGAAGACGCGCGTTATTCTCCACCAAGCTGCCCAGTTTCTCAGCCAGCTGTAGGGCCATGTTCTGCAGGGAGGTGGGCTCAGTGCGGTGCATTACCACCGTCTGTGTGGGCTGGTCGAGTGATGCCTGTTGGGAAGAGGACGGAAAACAACTCAGACGAAAATGAACATTTGTACAAAAGATGTAGAAATCCCATTAAAGTGATTTAAAAAAAAGAAAAAAAAAGAGAGAGAACAAAGCAGCTATGACACTTACCATCAGCTCCTCGTTGATGATCATCTTGCTGATGATGCTGTGAACTGTGGGTATCTCCAACTCAAACATCTCAGACAGTGTCTCCATGCTGGAGGACAAACACAAAAAATTGTAACATTGTACAGCAGAAATTCTCATTGAGATAAAATATGGGTTAAGCTTCGGGTGATCTTGTTCAATATACACGATTAAAAATGTTGCTTACCTGATGGAGTCGTATACACTGCTGTACGTGAACAGGTAAGTCCTCAGTGACTCCTCTTGGATCTTCCTATAAAGGCAAATAAAAGGCAATATGTGCACAATGAATTTATTATTTTATATGAATTTATAAATAAAATCACAATCGGAATCAGCTACTCGATTAGACTGAAAGATGAACACATAAAAAGGTGGATGCTAACCTGACAAGCATCTCTCGTACTCGCTGCGTCTCAGGAAACAGATCCCAGACTTTACTGTTCATCTTCTCATTGATGATGAATGAGTGGCATGTACGCCAGTCTCCCATCTTCATGGCCTTACTGGCTGCCACCACGTGCTCCCTCATGCTCTCTGGGGGTCCTGGAGGACAAACGGAAAGCTACAGTTAGCCCCTCTGGTTTCTCTGTGGTTTTAAAAACATCCTGGTGTGGAGCATTGTGAGGCGGCATGTTGCGTACCCAACAGTGGCTGTCTCTCTCCCACCCTGAGCTGGTGGTGGAACTGCTTGCTGATCATCCTGCGGCGGGCATCAAACTCGTGAGCGGCCATGTAGGGGATTTCCAGAAGCATGGCCGACACCAAGTACACACACTCCAGCAGCTCCAGGTTGATGTGCATGTGGAATGGCACCTTTAAAGGGAAAGTAATGTTATATTAATGTACAACAATGTTCTGTACAACCTGACATCAAGTGTGTTAGCGTGCTTGTATTTGGTTATCAGAACAAAAGACAAGTACAGCTGAGGCTGATGGGAAAAAGATCTCTGACATGAGTTTGCTGCTTATGTAGGACTCACTTGTCTTCTCTTCTCAATCTTCTCCTGCTCTGCGTTCCTCTCCTGCATGTTCCTCATAAGCAGACCCTGACCAAGGAGCTCCTTGGCACGGCCAGAGGACTGGATGTCCAGCAGGGCATTGTGGGCATCTTTAATCATGCCCTGCCTGAAGGCGCAAATGCCAAGCTGCACCATTGTTCTGTTGTACAGGATCTAGGTGAGAGAAAACAGGTACTCAGTATTCATGCAGGGTTTATTGTCGTCTTCTTGTGTAGCCTAGTGTCTGCCTAACCTACCTGTACGGGCGGGTCAGCGTGCTGGATGTTGTCCTGCAGGTGGCTCATGAGCATCAAGTCACGGGCTTGGTACCAGCGGGAGTGCAGCGCGTGGTGGTAGATGTGGCAGAGGATGGCACAGGTACGGATACGGTCGGTGCGATCCTTGGCGTAGATGAACTTGCAGAGACGGTCCATGATCACAGCGCTGTCCTCGCCCTCGCTCTCCTCCTGGTCCTGCTCAGACTAAATGGCAGACACAGAGACACAACTTAGCACATCACAGCTCATGGTAAGACACTGTATTCATATAAAAAAACTCACTCAAATCTATATACACGTCCACTTTATACCCAACTACTACTTGTCTTTGTATTACTGAAGATCTCAGGAAAAGAAACTCTTGGGCTGCACCACTCTTGTGCTTTTTCTCACCTTGGACTCTCCCTGGAGGCCCAGGCTGCGTCGGTGGGCCTTGTAGTCAAACTTGTAGTAGGTGTGCATGATCCTGCGCAGGTAGATGCGGCAGATCTCCTCTGTGCTGCCCTTGGTTTCCATGTAGTTGAGCAGCCGGTCAATGATGCCACAAACATGTCCCTCATCTTTCAGATTGTCAACATATTCTGGAGGAAGGAGAAGAAAGTGATGCAGCATTTTTTTTTTTTTTACAATACTTACACCTAAAATGATAATACTCACAATTAAAAGGTAATTCTCACCTTGTGAGTGGGGATCAGTGTTCTGCATGATCTTGGTAAACTCTTCATCCATCCTCTCTACCAGTGTTAAGATGCATCCACGCACTCTGAATGGCTGACAAACAGCAGCAGTCGTTTTTTTTACAATGTCATCCTCTGAACCACAAATTATAACGTTTGTGCAGAAGGTAAACTATTTTCAGGTCGCAGGGATTTAGTTTTGGGGGTGGTCTATCCTTCCAACACCGCCCAAGAATAACAGAATTAAAACAAAAACACAAGAGAGAAGATGGGATACCTGGTCTGAGATGATCAGATTCTCACTGTCCTCTGCGATGTTCTCCCCGATGAAGATGTTGTTGTGTTCAAAGAGGATGTCCAGCAGCTCGTCTATACAGTCCAGGCACTTCTTCCACATGTCAGGCTAAAGGGAAACAAAGTCAGAATCATTTCATTTGAAACATTCAAACTTTTCCAGGTACAAAATGTAATAAAGTAACATTTAGTAAAACAATGGCTCTTACCTTCATGAAGGCGGCCAAGTTGGGGTTGTAGTCATACAGGGAGGCAATGATGTTGAACTTGATCTTGACCATGATACCCTGACCCAAGTTATTCTCAGAAGCGATGTTTGCCAGAGCGTGGAGCAGTTCAATCTGGGCAGCCCTGTCAGAGGGAGGGGGAAAAAAAACAAAAAAAAGGAGGAGAGGGGTTAGATCAGAGTAACAGTTATAAACATCTTAAAATAACACAAGTGTGTCTTTGTGTATAATATACAAAACACATAATGAAAGCGGAAGGAATTTCTGAGAGTTTGGTTTTATATTCGGGGATTTAACTGGTTAAGTAGGACTGTAGTTTAATACCAGTGATGACTTTAATTATCCAAAAGATCATAAAATTATCTGTACTCATTAACAATATGGAGGTGTTATAAATGCAAAGTCCTTTCTGCATGACTTCTTGCCGTCTTACCTGTCTGTGCCCTTTTTGCCTCTTGCTTGTAAGATCTCGTTCAGCTTCTTCACCACCACTGGTACGTTGATCTCTGTGCCTTTGGCAAACATCTTGGGCTTTTCCTGATAGAGCGAACAGAAATATTGATTGATTGAAAGATTATTGAAAGTGTACCCTTTATTGTTCTACCTTGTGGCAGTAAATCTGCAAACGGCTTTTTAAAAATCACATCTCTCGCTTACCTTGACCATAGGGGCGCCTCCCTTCACCTTCTCCCAGCCTCCCTCAACCTCCTCTCCTCCCTCCTCCTCAGCCTCCTCCTCTAGCCGCTCCCTCTTCTTGGTCTTCTTCCGCCTCTCGCCCTTCTTTTCGGGTTTCTCAGTCTCCTGAGTCCTGAGGACAGACACAGTGCGTGTGGTGGTAAGTATACATGATACCCTGAGAGGGAAGGCGACTGCTTGATGTTCTTTGATTTACGTACTGGTTGAAACTTTTCAGTTTATTTTTCATTATTAGTTCATCTATTAATAAATGACTTTGCCTGCAAAATGTCAGAGGTGCTAATGTTCAAATGGTTTCTTGTTCACAACAGACAAAAGCAAAAACAGGCAAATCTTCATATTTAAGAACAAGACTTTGACAATCAATATTTCCTGTCAAGGGAAATACATCATGTTTTGCTTTGAGCTGCTGTGTCACATTTTGTTTCACAAATATTTTCTGTTGAAAACCAAACGATGTGGAGAAGGAGACTCACTTCTTGAGGAAGACCACGGCCAGGGAGGCGCTCTTTCCTCCCTCTTCATCTGTGCTCTCACTGCCGCTGTCTACGGTGTCTGAGCCCCAGTCTTCTACATCATCATCATCGTCGTCACTAGAGGAGGACTCATCCTGTTTAGAGGGAGAAGAACCCCTGCTCGTTATCTCACGAGTGCAAGAATTTGTTCGTCAGCCCCAGGTTTGTTCTGTCTGTAATACATTCTTGTTGATGCTGATGCTGGTCTCTTACCCCGGAGCCCTTCTTGAGGAACTTGCTGGCCTCTGAGGTCGGCTCAGGCTTTTTCTTTAAGAAGGACTTGGCTGACACTCCCTCATCAGCTCCCTCTCCGTCGCTGTCAGAAGACGAGCCTTGTAGAACAAAAAAATAAATAAATTAGGATGACTTTTAGAGATTAAGCTTGTACTTGTTCAACAATGTAACCATTATTATGTCGCTGTTTATTTGGGATCTTGACACTTCATGTTTGAAACAGAGTTTAGCTCAAAATGAAAAGCTATTATGTGGCAAACTTTTCGTTGGCGGTAAATAAAGACCTCCATCAGTGACTTTGAGGTGAGAAAACTAAACCCTGTTAGTATTTTACTCTTCTACTGTAGGATGAACACTTTGCAGCTTCTTTAGGTTCTTGTATGTCTGTAATTGTGATTTGAGATAAAAAAGATTTATGAACAGCAAGCTCACCAGAATCCCCTGGCTCCTTCTCCTCCTCTTCATCTGCAGACTCCTGTGGGTTCTATCAGAGACAGACATTTTATTTTTTTACTTTTGTGCCACTTGCCGCTCTTTACCATCACATACAGAATCATGTTACACACTGAAAGAGCTTCCCATCACCGACTTCAAATCATGAAACTTTCCCAATTTACCTCCTTGTATGCAGCTATTTCCGTTTCGTAATCTCTGTTGTACTTGCGGATCTTCTGACGGAGCGTACTGAGGGCTTTGGCGTTGTTTTTGTTCATCTTCTTTTTGCCCTCTTTGTCCTCCCAAAGCTGGAAAGAAGATAATGTTATTTTTTTTTCATACTGAACTTTAAAAGTGGGTTCTGGGACATGTCAGACTTTAAACCAAAGTTAGTATACTTAGTTTGCTGCAGGCAATATTAGAAGATTGTTGAAATTAAGTTGTAGCCACTGACCTGGTTCAGGTAGTCCTCCAGGTCGGCCAGAAGACGGATGTAGAAAGGAGGGACACCCTCTTTGTCTACTATATTTTTGCTTTTGAGGAAGGCTCGACATAACTGCTCAAACTCCTCTAAACATTTGGCCATGTCACGAATCTTCATAGCATTGCGGATAGTCTTGATGAGGTTGGTCAACTCCTCAAACCTGAGATTTAAGAATGAAAACAAAAAAACCGATGAGACAATCTGTACAGTTTAACATTTATGCAGCTTAACAAAGTAAAAGAGGGCCACACTCACCTTTTGTCTTTGGCGCTGCGCACCACTCTCTTAGTGTCTTCCTCATCATCACTAAGAAGCAACGACCTGCGACAACAAAAACAGACATGTGAGATTTACGACAAAAAGTGGAAGTTGAATCTTGATGATAGGATTTATAATAAGTTGCACTGACTGCTTGAAAGTGGTCCCGGGTGCTTTAGGGGTGATCTCATCGGCGGATGAGGACTCCTCTGACTCGCTGTCAGACCCGGTGGCAAAGAAACGAGACATTGTTGCAGGAAGCTGTCAATCTGTGAAGACAAAATAACACACGTGAGGAATGGTAATAAAGAGATCTACATCTTCTCCTTTTGTAACCAAGGGGTGAAAGTCATTTTCTCCGTCCTTGTACACGTTTTGTGGTTGTTTTATGTTTACCTTTGTGTATCTATGATGTTAATGTTGTAAAAATAATTCACGTCCTATTTTTTTAAATATCAAAATGTGTAAAAACTCATAATGCAATGAATTATTTGCTGACGATGGCAGGAATGAAATGGTTAATGGCGGATTTCTACTTTTTCATTGAAGTTACTAAGTCACCGGTCTGTGTTACCTCGATATGGGACTGTAGTACACCTTTTGAAGACTTCAGAGCTTTGACAGATGTTGTTTAAAGTTCATGTGGCGCAGCATATGTCATGCTTTCTGTGGCTGATGCAGGCTGAAGTCAACAGGGCTGCGTACGGACGCAGCATCCGACGCCTATACGTGATATGCAACGAGCTAACGCTACCTAGCTTTGACAGCTGACCCACAAGCAGCCGATAAAAATAAACTTTAGTTGCAGCTACATGTTTTTTTTTTTAAATTATTATTATTTATTTACAAAATCCAGCGCATACTGTTGTCTTATACTTAGCGAGCTGGCACTCATTTTTTTTTTTATCTGATAACGCCGAAACTAACGTGGCGCGGGGTTTGTTGCTAAGTTAACGTTAGCACCAGGCCTCTCCGCATGTGTAGCCGGTAAATACACTTCGCTAAAACGATGAATCATCGCTCATAATTTCATCAAATACCGAGACAGACTTACCTACGTCCTTGTGAAAGTTCTCCTGTGGTGTGTCTGGCTCTTTTGGATGGTTATTAAATCCAGTTTTGCTGCACAACGGCCACAATTATAAAGGCGTACGACAGCCTCGCCGGGTCCTTGCGTCAGGAAAGGAAGTTAGCGGTAGATCAACAAAGCATAGGGAAGGTCCGCAGCAGAGCTACATAACCATGGCGACAAGTTATGTCGCCACCCAGCGGTGGGAAATGTTCACTACAAGGGAAAAAACACTCATGTTGTGAGGGGTGTAGATATTTAATACAGTAAAATCACTGGTTCTCAAACTGCCTGTAGTGGCACTTACATAAATAAAAGTAAATGGAACATTTAATTACATTAAAAACACATTATACCATCAAAACACTCAGAAATATTGAATTAAAATGAACTATGAAATCACTGGAATTTAAGATATACGTTTTGCATTTCCTGGAATATTTCTAATATACAAATATTTCCATATCAGCCAGTTATGTAGTCACTAAAATGTAAGGGCAATATAGTTGGCAAGTCAATTTTATGGTCAACACTGCCATATGTACAGGAAATACAGAGAATTGACATATTGGTTCCCTCACATACCTGTTGCAAACAAGCAATAAACATGAAATATAAAATATAAGTGTAAAGAGAGAGAAAAAGTACAGCAAATATAAAAATATATAAAAAAGATATAAACAGTGTAAATATAGCAAAAATAAGATCGCAATCATGGCTAAGTATGAAACATTAGAAAGAGTAGTGTGGATGCGAAGTACCAAATTAGCTCTGGTTTGATTCACGATTTAACAACAATCAACATTAAATGATCTGCTTATTAGGAATAAATCTCCTGTGTACTGTCTGTGCAATAGGGTTGGCTTACAGTGCTGTATTTAAACATCTGTCATAATGATGTTACTTGGAGATATTTTCTGTGGTGGTACGTGGTGTAAGACACTGCAGTAAATTATAAAATACACAACAAACTCTTCAGGATAATTCACAGTATATTTATTTAAAACACCTCAGATATAAGTATATTGTTAAGCCTGTCAGAGGAAGAAGCAAAATTATACACACATACGGTATCTTCATTTCATAATCGTCCATTATTATACTTCAGTATTTACAGTGGCGAGTATTTCAGCCTTATTACAAAGCCTCATCATGTCCTTTTAATGTTCTTTAGGTTACTATTAAAAGCACCTTAAAAGTATGTGATCACAGTAATACAACTGGTCAACCAAAGCCAGAACTCAACACTGAAAAGCTTCATAACACACAATAAGACATGTGAAACAAGTGACTTAAATGAGTAAAGCTGTGTTAAATGTTAGAATATTTATTGTTAAAATAGATTTATTAATTAAACGTTATTTACAGTTTGAAACTGTAACTTCAGTATTAAAACAAATATTCACACTGAGAATAAAGAATCAACATCAGCACTCTTCCTCTGGTTTTCTGTACTTCAGCAGTTCTGGGGGGAAAAAAAAGAGGAAAATTTCATTATTCACACAAATATATAAAAAGGTGTGATTTCTAGAATACTAAAATACGTTTTTACTGATCAGACCACCAAATGTAACTGTAGCTAAGCCAACGTGGGGCAGAGCCCACTTACTCCCATGTGTAGTCATTACTAAGATAACTATTGGATGAGTGAAATGACAAAGAGCGTTGGTATTTCTTTTATTTCAGAATATTGCAGCATGTTGTTTTCTAATCGTTTGCAATAAAATTTATGAAACCACAGTGAAGAGTCATACCTTCTTTCAGTCTCTTTATTTCTTCAGATTTCAGTTTGAGTTGCTGTTCAAGCACGGCACATTTGGCACAACCTGCAACACAATTTGAATCATTATTTCTGTTTAGTGAAGGCGACTTCCTGGTTTATAACTTCCATAAAGTACTTCTGCTTCCTCCAGGCAATGCTATGTGACCGTGGTAATCTTTGTGCAGCGGTTATTATCCTGACACCCTCTTGCTCTGTCCTAGTGTAGCAATTTATTCACGGGGACACAGTTTGAATTCTTTTAGTTCTATTAAAAGAGCTGGGAATTTAAGAAGTGATAGTAGCCGTCTCTTTTGTACTATCATGATCATTATGAAGATTCATAACTGAAATGTAACAAAGGAAGATGTCTGATACTGGAAAAAACTGTGCCACTTAACTACAAGATCTCTTAATATGCAGACAGTCAGCCATGGAGCTTATTGGAGAATATAGCAAATACACATCACATCAGATGTTTAATCAAAACCTCCAGTGGCCTCAAATGTCTCATTTTAGCACCTCAGCACTCCAACTTACCATGGCTTTGGGGTTTAGGTAGCGCAGCTCTATGGCTGGTTACAGGCTGCTTCAGGGCTTTGGCTCTGCTAACAGCATTACATGTCAAAGTTTCAGCAGTACTGGCTGGCACGGCAGCGTCTGATAAAGAACAGAGCAGGTCAGTGACTCACATGTCAGAAAGTCCAAGTTACTGAAATCACTAGACCAGAAAAGTCACATTAGTCTACAAAACAGAAAAATATGATACAATCCCAATTTACCGTCTCTTTGGATTTTAGCTGGCAAAGATCTCTGACTGGTTGTGGGTGGTTTCAGGTTTTTGGGTTTGTTTTCAGCATCACAGGAAGATGCTGAAGCTGCAGCACAACCGGAGGGTAAGGGAGCATCTGAAAGGATGACGCAAGTAAGTAAAAACTCTCGTCATAATAATTGTTGTCGTTTAGTGACTTGGTCACTTTTGTGAAAACGAACCCTAGGACTATACTAGTACTAACCCTGTCAGTCTAAAAAATGCTAAAGAAAAGCTGCAGGATTACAGCATTCCTCTGCTGCATCTCAGTATTTACCCATTTTCTTCCTCTTAGCTATTGGTAGAGCTTCACCTCGGGTTAAGGCATGCTTCTTTGCCTGTGAAATCTTCGTCGCGAGGTTAGTAGCTGTTCAAAGATGGAGAAAAAAAACAGTTACATTCAATTTAATGACACACAAGACAGACAAACTGCTGATTCATTCCCTTAGTGTGGACATTATTTCACATAGGGCACTACGTCCTCATTAATTGCAATATTAAAAAAATGAATTAAATAATCACTTGAACTGTTATAGCCCACTAAAATAAACCTTTTGTTTTGTTTTTAAGGTTTGGTGACGGTAATTATTTGTAGTTAAAATTAAAATAACAAAGATTTTATTCAGAAATGTTGCTGATAATATTTAGTCTTTTAGAAGACAACTGTCCTTTTCACATTTAGTTTAGCATTAATAAAAAAGATGCCACAGCATCACATTTGTTAATATTTAGTAAAAAACAAACAGTGTTCTTGTTGCTTGCTATTCCGTTTTTGTATGCATGCACAGGAATACTGAATGCATTGTATGTAAAGCAAATCCCAACGTGAACTTCTTAAACTAATGTCAAATTTATGCACAGTTATTTTCCATATTCGCAACTGAATATGAGAACAAACAGTGAAGTATACAGCACGACCACTGTATGATCACCTGTAGGTCCACAGAGTTTCTCAGTGCTTGAAGAAAGTTGTGTGTTGATTCTTGCTGATGGCGGCTTCAGACCTGGAGCAGCTCTCTGGATGCCTGATGGTATGCCACTCAACTGTGGTTTCCGCAAGCCGAGATTGGGCTGCTTGGATCCTAACGTCACAGAGGGAAGGGCATTATACTTTATGTAACTAAAGTAAGACTTAATAACAGTAAAAGAAAAAACACTAAACATTTGTTTACAAATCTAGCTCATAGTGCATTAATTTTTACAATTCTCATCCCATTTGTCTAATAACGCACCCTCGACATTTAAGAAGGATAAAACTGCAATCTATCAATCCAATTTTAAAAACATAGACACAGACAACCTACCTGTTGTTGAAGCACGCAAGTTGTAGGGGGCTGATATTCCTGTGGTCTTAAATGCACAAGAACAGAGGAAGTCATCAGTCAATGGTTGTGTTATTAAGAGTTATTTTATCTATTTCATTGAACAGAAGGTGGTGTCAACATCTTAAAAAGATCTTAAAGAAAGACAAAATCCTACCGCTCGGGGAGCATCAGAAGCAGCAGTATTTCTCAAAGCTTCGGCTTGGGTTCTTTGTCTCGTCATGGGCAGGCCTGATGTCAACGGGTCAAACCTTCCTGGAAGTAAGGAGGCTGGCTTGTATTTCAACAACTGGGATGCAGCTTTCAAAGGAGGCAAAAGGGATTTAGGCGCAGGCTGCGTCAAGAACGTTTTTCGGTCACAGACGATGTTTGGTAGAACGTCTGATGGCGCCTGACCACCATCTGGCTTACTTGGACCGTCACCATACAGTTTTTTCTGTGCCCCTATGATTCTGCCGTCTTGTCGTTCAGTGTGGAAGTTGAACATTTTGCAGTTAGTCATAGGTGTTGAAGTTATTAAAGCGTCTGCCCTTAAATCCAGGGTATCATCCAAATTTAACGTGTTTACTTTGTTATCCTCCGCGTCCATGCTCTGATGGCCCAAAGAGTCAGAAAGACCATCTCTGATAGGCAGACCTGACTGCGAATGGTCCTTAGTCTCGCCTCGACCAGCTCCAGAAGCTACTTCCACGGCTGGATTAGCTTCAAACGTGCTCTCTGCGGTGTCAACCGTCTTGGCATCAGGATCTGTACTTGCTGTTGCCTCATTATGTTTTGAGACTTCAGGAGGGTGGACCTCAGAATTGTTGTCTTTAGGGCTACTCGTCACATTACAGGCCTTCGGAGGAGAGAGCTTGTCCAAAGTGTTCAGGTGACTGTCACTTGAACTTGTTTCCGACACCGTAATTGTGCCATTCTGCTTAACAGGAGATTTAGTATCGAAAGTGTTCTGAAGGCAAAAGGTTCCAGTAACAGCTTCCCCTAAAATAGTGTTGCCGCTGGACTTATGAAGAGAATTCCTGTCAAAAGTGACATTCTGCACATTACATGAACCACTTGCATTTACAGGTGAGCAGTTTTGATTTACAATGGGGGCCGGGCCAGAGGTGTTTCTGGATACTGAAATTGCCAGATCTTTAGTGTCACTCTCCGCCTTGGGACTGTTTACATTAGATGGGGGAAGATCCAGTGTCTTATTCTGAGGGCACGGTATTTGAGCAGTAGTGTTAACACTGGTAGAGAGACTCATATTGGACTGCTTGGCAACGGTAAATGTGTTATTCACAGATCCAGTTGGTTTTGGGCTTGGTTGTGGCACCTTGCTGCTCAACTCAGTGTCTTGGCTGCTAAGTAGCTGTTCGTTGTTAGCTTCCACGGCGTTAGAAGTCACCGCAGGTTCACCCTGCAGCTCAGAGGTGACGTTCTTTGATGCAGTGTTGCACTCCACCTCAGAAGTAGAGAGCTGCGATGCAGCACACCGAACAGACATGTCACTTGGAGAGCTTATGTCGTGGGTAACATTAGCAGGGTGGGTATCTGTGTCCTCAGCTGATGTTTGAATCTTCACCATGTTTTGTCCACTGGGCTCAAGCGACGGCTCACTGTCTTCCAAACCACTGCCCATAGAAATATCCCGAGTTACTTCCAAGGAAGCTTTCTGTGTGTTTTCACCCACACACTTATCAGATTGTTCACTAAAGGAGCTTATGGTGTGCGTGACATTGCCTTCAAGAGTACTGGACAAATCTTGACTTTGAATCATGTCCAGAGTGCCAGGCTCTGCCGCCACTTGTCCACTAAGCTCTAAGGGAGGCATGTCGTTTTGCACTGGTGAAATATCCTGTGTGACGTTCATGGAGGATATTTCCACTCCTGGTGAAAACTCGGAATCGCGTGTAACATCAAGAAGAGTAATTTCTGGGAAGTATCTGTCATCCAACCAGCGCAGAGGAGCATCTATGCTCTCAGGGATGTCAGCCATCTTGTCATTAGGGTCTTCGCTAGCTGTGGTCACATTATGTTTCGACAGTTCATGAAGGCGAACTCCGTTAGCATTACAGACCTCAGGAGGAGAGGGCTTGTCCATAGTAGTCCGGTCAGTTGAGCGTGTTTCTGTCACAGTTATTGTGTCATTCCGTTTGAAAGGAGGTTTAGTTTTTGAACTATTCTGATTCATAACAAGGGAGGTTTCAGTGGTGTTCTTAGAGCCTGAACTAACCTGATCCATGGTGTCACTCTCCACTTTAGGACTACTAACTTTAGACTGGAGAAGATCCAGTGTCTTGTTCTGACGGATAGGCATTTGAGCAGTAGTGTTTGAATTGGTGGACACGCTCAACCGGGAGGGCTGGGGAGTGGTAAACGTGCTCTTCACGGATGCAGCTGTTACAGGCGTAGTGGGAACGCTGTCAGGAAGAGCCGAATCATTTTTGGTCACTTGCATCATAGAGTCACCCGTAACATCAAGGAGAGTAATTTCTGGCAGGTATTCGTCATTCAGCCAGCACACAGGAGCTTTTGTGTCACCTGATGATGGACCGGTATGACAAGTGGAGGAATCTGAGCTGGGATGTCGGCTCCTCAGATGAGGATTGTTTCCATGTTTTAAAGGCTCTGGAGATGGGCATTTGTTGCCGATATTTAAGTATTTTAAAATTGGCGTTAGAGCAGACTGGAGACCAGAGAGCCGTGACTTTACCTTGCCTTGACCAATGCTGCTCATTGGTGCTGGAGTTGAAAAGGTGCAGGTGTCAGAGAGAGGCTCATTTTCTCCACTTGGCTGTGTAAAGGAAAATCCTACATCTCCTTCTTGGACCTTGAACTTTGACATGCCAGCCGCAGCAGTGACTGCTGGTGGAATATTTTCACAGCATTCATCGGCTTCCTGACTTTCTTGAATACACAAGGTTTGCACTGTTGTCTCATTGGCCATGCTAGAAGATTTATCTTTCCTTCCCACTGAAGGATTTTCTTGATTTTTGAAAAAGGAAATTACCTACTCAGACTTTTTGACACATGTCTTTACAGGTGTCTTCTCAGACTCTTTGTACCTGCAGCCTGTGGATTAAAAAGTGAAATTAATACAAAACATTTAAAGATCATGTGAAGTTAAATTGTGCAAATAACACACCACAATTATTGCCAGCTCTAAGGTTAAAATGGGGTTACCACTGCAATATGGTTGTGACGTTTGAACACTCAAATTTAAATAGTTTAAACCAGGTATGTCCAAAGTCTGGCCCGGGGGCCAATCACGCCCAATTGAGAGGAAAACCTGGTTCTTAGATTCGTTCACACCTGATAGGCTTAGATTTGGTTACATTGTAATTTAAAAAAAACGATAATTGTGACAATGAAAATAAAATTGTTAGAACAGTGCATTTGTATGTAACTTTTATTGTTTTTTTCATCTTTTAAATGTTAGTGTTGGCCCCCGGGCATCTTCACATTGTCAAATCTGGCCCTCTATATACAAAGTTTGGACAGCCCTGCTTTAAACTATGAAATACAGCATGTCATTTAGCACTGACAGACGTCAGGACGTCGTGCTGGGACTGTTTGACTAACATTAACTAACACCTATTAACCTTTAGTTTAGTTTGACACAATAACATCGAAGTGTCGCTGACGATGAAGGTAACTTACACAACATGGCAGGGGAGAAACACTGGTCGGTGTAGTTTTGTTAAGTTTTATCTTGAGAGTTTACAGCAGTGATGGATTTATATAGTTATAATAACTTAGTGATGTTATGCTCGAAGCATGCGACACTCCCGAAACGGGGCTAAGCTAATATTAGCCTTGTAACGTTAGTTATTAGAACGTAAACAAACGTACCTGTCTCAAACTGGCACTTCCGGTGGAGGTTTATGTCTGCGAAAATATTTAAAGTAGTTGTTTTGATACTCAGGTTATGTTGAATGAAGCAGTCTAATCCACTAACGTCAACTTAATGTCAAAATAACATCGCGAAGACAAGACTCGTCTCTCTGACACAACCCACTGCAGCGCCGCTCTGGTTCAAACGTCAGGTTTCCTCACGCTCATTGGATGATTCCAACCAATCACAGACGAAAGCCTCTTCTTCGTGTGTTTCAGAGTGAGTGGTGTACATATGTGGATATTGGGGGTAATACTGCCACCTACTGTCTCGATAAAACTAGGTTTAAAAAGTAAATACACACCTGTAACCTCTGTCCTCTGCACGGTTTAAAATTTATAATATATAATATTATTAGAATAAAATTCTTAATCATAATGAGTATCTCTCTGGTTCCACCTTTCACAATTTCCCAAATTAATTTATACATTTTAGCTTGTTTTTTTGTAATCTTATTAAATAATAATAACTAATAATAATACTAACATCAAAATATTGATTCAAATACCAACTTTAAAATGATTAATTTTGTCTTTTGGAAATAACACAGAACAAATGGACATGATTCAAAACAAGGACCCACTGAATGGTATGAGGAGTTTAAAAGTTAAAAGTTCGCAGTTACCAGATCTCAACCCGACTGGACATCAATGGTCTGACGTGTCAGGAAGCGCTCTCAACCCCCGTCATCAAAATATGAGATAAAGGATATCTTGCTGATCAATGTTCATCCCTTCAGTAGAGTTTCAGAGATATTCAGGATCATTGAAGCTGTTCTGCAGGTTCAGTGTGGTCTAACAACTTATTTATCTGTCAGCATATTTCTCAGTCTCAGTTTCTTGCTTTTTTGTGTTTGGTGCTCACAAAGTATATGACCTTAACCTTAAAAAGGTGTGCTTTTTTCATTTGTTTTGGTCTCTTGTGTATTGTTTCACTGATTGAGATTTGAACCCAGCTATGAACATTTTTTGTCTAAGAAAATGCAGTTCCTCTTTTTAGTTAAGCTTTATTACAAAAGTTAAACACAGGGAAAGTAAATGACAGGACAAACATTTTATGACTGATATATACACCAAAAATGAAGCCATTTGTATATTATATTCTGATATTTACACAAAGCGTTACAAATGATCTTCTTCTCACTCTTTTGTGGTTTTCTTCAGTTTGTTCTTCAGCTCAGACATAAGTGGATTTCCAAATCTAGGGAGACAAGAGAAAACTAAGAATAAGAAAATGTCTGAACACAAGACGCCTCTTTTGTGCTGAATATAAATGAATACTCTGAGACTTTACCCTGAATGTCCTGGTGGCATCCATTTAGGCTTGCGTTGTGCCTCATCTTGTTTTGGACTGTCACTCGTCTCCACTGGTTTTGTCTCAGGTTCCTATAGACATTGTGACATTTTAATAACGTACATACCTCCACATAAGCAAAAACTGGTATTCAGAGATTATTAATAGTACCTGGGGGAGGGTTGTCTGGCTATTTTCATCTCTCACCACCCGTTGTGTCTTTTTCAAAACGGGAAAACCTGCACCAAGCCCTAATAAACAAAAATGTGTGACAATATATACAGATTATGAAAAATAACTGGACATAAAAGATGAAAGGTAGTGGCTTTCTGTGTGTCGTAGGTAACCTACCAGGTAATTTTATTCCAATGCCCAAGCCGCCTAAAGGCACACCTGCAGGCACTTTGACTGGTACATGTGAAGAGGGTGTGGGTTCCAATGAGGGCATATGTAGCAGGGAGCGGGGATCTTTGGGGGGCCTTACACGAGGGTTTTTAACAGCTATTCTTGACCTTTGTGCAGTACAGTCCAGCACAAAGGCGTCCACCTGCAATGACAAAAACAGTTGAATTATCAGTATCTCTTTAGGTTTTGAATACTGACTAATTTTATTCAGAATCTAAGGAGACAAACAGTACCTCCATCTGATCTTCAGACTCTGTCATCAGCTGTTCTGCCATGTCAACCCTGTTTAGTCCAGGTAATGAATCAACATTTTTTTCTGACCATATGGGCTGCGGTTGGTCCAGTGAGGGCAGATTCAATAATGTCTCCTCTGATTCAGCACAGATGTTTCCTTCTGAATGAGATTCCATCGACACAATTCCCTCCACTAACGAAGCCTCAGTGTGTTTGATTTCATCAGGAGAGTCAGACATAGTTGTCTCATGGGGCTCATCTTCAACTTTTGTTTCTTCAACTTTGAAAAGAATGCTCATTTCTGTAATTGACTTAATATCTGCTTCTTCAGGTTCTTTCCAGTCAGTTTTCCTTGTTAGGTTGTCAACATCAATCAATCCAGTTTCTTCATCTGTATTTTCTTGTGATTGATCTGATTCCTCGTCTAGATGTCTTGTCTCTGATGATGTAACTCCTGAATCAGGGTGAAACTCTGTCCATGTGATTGATTCCTCCTCATTCAGATACAATTGCCTTGTCTCAGTGGTTCCCTCCATCAATATGTCCTGAGATTCAGAGTTTAATTCAGGTAGTGGTGCAGACAGTTCAGAGATGTCTGCTGTTTCTGACATATTAGCCAACATGTCATATACACCTTGAACTGACCCAGTGCTTGTTGATTTCAGTAGCTGAGTTTCACTGTTCTGTGTGCCCCATTCACCAACAGACTGGTCCAAAAATCCAGACTCTGCTGTTGATGAAGACATTTCTGTGTCATTTACTAATTCAGATTCCCCTGAATTTGACTCTACAAGCTGCTCTTCATCTTTCTCTGTTTGCGCTGATGAGATTCCTCCTTGTTCCTTGTTTGGTGGCTCTCTTTCCGTGTCCATTTGATGTCCAGGTTCAGACCTTTCTTGTTGTTTTACGTCATCAGTGTCCTCTGACACAGTCTGTAACCACAAGTCAAGGAGTTCTTCATCAATCACATCTTGATGTTCAATGATTGAGCTAACTGTTTCTTCGGCGCAACTCGCCTCTGTTCTGCTCTGCTCTGATTCTGTCACATGCTTTTCCATTTCTTCTGCTGATATCACGATTAAATCTTCTGGTTTCGACTCAGCTGTGATTGATTTGTCATCTGTTTCAGTTTCCTCACTGCTTACCTCAAGTGCTTCCTCACCTGAGAGCTGATTTTGTGTCTCCAGTGACTCTACAGTCAAAGTATTTTCTTTTTCGCTCCTTTCTGTGGTTACCTCAGCTGCTATTCCTGCTACATGCAGATTTGAAATTTCCATTTCATTTTTGTTCTGCACTTCATCTTCTGCTGCCTCCTCCTCTTGCAATTCTATCCCTGCATCTTGCATTTCTACAGTACTATCTTCAAGTAATTTAAGGTCACTCTCCACCAACTCTTCCACGAATCCAGATTTAATAAAGACTTCTTGTAAAATAGTTGTCCTATAGCTGTTTTGATCTGAGTTTATAGCATCTACTGATTCCTGGAAGAAGCTCATCTCTCTGTCATTCTGTACTTCAGCCTCAAGAAATTTTAACGTTTCAACAGTGACCACCTCCTCTGCTGCTACATCTCCTGTTGTCTCATGACCATCTCCAGCAGTATCAACTTCTTTGGAATCACATGACCCCTCATCTATCTCAAATTCAACCAAAAGCTCTTTGGTCCCATCTTGGAGCTCTTTTGTTGTCTTATCAGTGTCTTCTGTTAAGCCAACGTCAAGCTCAAATTCCTTCTCCGAGTATTCGATCCCCGTCTTCATTGAGGCAACCAATGTGTTTGCTTCCTCTTCCCCAAATAAAACTTCCGATTCTTGGATTACTGGTTCAACAAGTGTTTTTTCTGTTTCTTGTGGCAATCCAGCCTCAGTAAGTTGCACTATTTCAGTGTGCTCCTCCAAAACCAAGTCAAAGCTATTCTTAATATCTCCTGTGTGGTCTTGTTCCTCTTCCATATACTCCCTCACAAGTAAATAGTCAGTGCTCAAGCCACTGTTTTGAAGGCACTCCGACTCTTTGCTCTCCACCTCTTCTGGTAATTGCGTGGCTGGGATTTCCTTCCAATCTCCTACTTCCAGGAACTTTGTGTTGTATTTTCATCTGGCCCCGACTCATTGTTGTATTCAGGAACTCCCTCTTGTGTTTCCTCACATATTGGAGAATTTAGCTCCTGGGACAAAACAAGCTGGCCTTCGCACATCTCCAGGGAAATATTTTTGAACTCTCCACTAATTTCCTGTCTAGTCTCACCTTCAGGTTTTACTGTAACTGACGTGGTTGTACATGCTACTTCCATGTAACTTTCTTTGTTGCCTTCTTCACTGGAGAGCCTTTCCTCTTCTATTTTATCTTTGTCAAAGAATCTCTCATCTACAGAGACGTCTGTTGCTGTCATTTTTACATCGATCACTTCTCCATGGCTTTCTGTTTCAACATCATCTGTCTCTGTTTTGGTTTGCCCTTCGGTGTCCTTAGCCACATCCTCTTGGTCGCCATCTGCGAATTCAGTGGTGTGCAGCTCCGTTTGAGCATTCTGCACGACTTCTTCGCTGCATGTAACATGTCCAGTTGAAATTTGTTTTTCCTGACTGTCTTCTGTAACTGACTTGATGTTGTCTTCCTGCTCCAGCACTTCATATATTATCTGCTTGTTTGCAGCCTCATTTGCACTTTCTTCCTGAAAGACAGCACCCTGCTCTCTCAGTGCGCTCTCATCCTCTTTCTTTTTCGCATCCTCAACTGTTTCACTTTCACCTCTATGAGCCATCGCATGCTCTTGTGCAACAACAATTAGCTCATCCTCAGACACAATGGCACTTTTGTCGCAGGCCATTTGTAATTCAACATGCAGTGAAGTGAGGATTGGTTCTCCCATGAAATCTGTGTGGTCAGCCGACAGCTCTTCACAGACTGAGGGCTGATTTTCAGCCTGTTTTGCTCCCTCATCAGACTTGTTTTCATTTTCAGAGGCCAGAAGTAACACACCATCACTGTTTTCTACTTCCTCAATCATCAGTGCTGTATCTACTTCCGCCCTCTGCATCCTTGTCTCTTCTATGTGCATGTTACCCTCCTCTTCTAAACTCAAATCTTTGATCCTGCACAATTGTACCTCAATGTCTTCTTCCTCCAAACACTGTTTATCTTCATCTACATCACCTTCTTCTTTCTTTGTCATAGTTTCATCCATTTTTTGATGATCATCTGGGGTCATTACCCTCCCTGTCTCCTCCTCAGCACCAGCTTTATTTCCACTTTCCTCCACATATTTGCTCACTGCATCCCCAGTAAGACTCAGTGACCTGGAGTTCACATCTTCCTGATACTCATCGTTCTCCTGCATCTCATCTTGTCCGTGAGTGTTCTGAACACCATTTTCTTCTTCTTCATTTTCTTTTGTGCATTCAGTGATGAGTGTATTTGCTTCATCGCTTCTTGTTTGGCCAAACAGTTCATCCCTCATGCCCTCATCTTCCTCAGGTTCTTTGCTCTCACTGCCTGTACTCAGCTGGGTTTTGTACTGCACACTCCCTTCATCAGGCCCTAAGTCGATGTCTGTGGTGCAAAGTTCCCAGGCAACAACGGCCTGAGATAAGCTTGACACAGAGACTGATGCAAGATGCTGTTCCTCATCGACTTCCCTTGCGATGGCGTCACCCTCTGTGTGGCCAGATTTTGCAGGCTTACTGTCAGTAGCGGATTCCTGAAGGGAGTTCGGATCATTTCTAACAACATTTGTGGGCTCTGGGCTGAAGAATCTGCTGACAGCTCCTGTTATATAGTTCTGAGGATGAGATAGAGAGAAAAGGGGAAACTTTCTGACTTATTATTGATTATATTATTGATTAATCAACATTTTTATATGCATGTTCTAATTTCTTACATTTCCTCATTATGCATACAATGTACATTTGTTGCCTTCATTTTTAAAAAGAATCAAAATTATTATAGCCATAAGTATATGGACATCCCTATTTTCATACCTCCCTATATATTTGGTCTGAGGGCGTTCCAGGGAAATCTTAATGTTACATAATACAAGGCTACTTGCACAATAGCGTTCTTACAACATTGCAGAAACAGTTTGAGGAAAGGCCTTTCCTGTTAAAACTAAACAATGACCCTATACACAAGCATGTCCTGAGTTTGGTGTGGGAAGCCCGTCCAACACCTCTGGCAGGGGTGTAACTAACAACATTAATTATGCTTCCGTTTAAACCTGCAAAACAGTTTTTGACTGTAAACACAACACTAACACCTTTTAAAGTTAGGATGGTGAACGTGTTACCCATCAGAGAAGAGTCATGTATCAGGTGACCCGATGAATGTAAGTTACATTTTTTAAACACACCTCCAACTACTATATATTGGTCCGTTAGTTGCTAAATGCTGCACTGTGTTCACCAGCTAGATGCTGACTTTGTCTGCTATATGGTGCTGGGAAGGTAGCATATAGTTAGCCTGGCTTCAAACCTCATGAAGTAAAACAAAATGGCAATTGTGGTTTGATTATCAGGATAACAAACAAACAAAAACAGCTGCTTGTCACGGCTGGAAATCAAGTTGACGAGAACAGAGAAAGAGAAGCAAAGCAGTAAAGTTATGGCTGTCAAACAAAAACAATGAGCTGAAAGATGCTAAAAACGCCCTATAGAGAATTGCAGAGTTGGGTTCCCTTTCGCAATAAACCAAGTCACTTGATGCATTGTTATTCATGCAACTTTAAGCTTGCAATAATAGCAGGGCCATGAAACCCAAACCCTTGAACACACTACAGCCGTCATGAATGTTTTTTAGTTACAGCACCAGGCAAACAAAAATGTCTAATGTCTACTTACCGGTCTACAAAATCATAATAATTTCAGAGGATGGTTTCTGGAAAGAACTATGTAAATTTAGGACTAAGAATAAGCAAAATACACATTGTGTTAAATTACCAAACCATCAAATAATCAGTTCTAAATGAATATAAGCTCATGTAAGCTCAACTCTTTAAGTCAGTGTGCAGCAGCAAATAAAATCAACTGAAAATGCATGCATGTGCAATTTACAGGCAATTATACAGTATATGAAAAATTGATCAAATATGAATTCATGTTTTTAAGGGTTAAATGGAAACAAAAAGCAACAAATTATAACAATAAACTGGTTTCTGAACTTTGTATCTAGTTTCCCTAAACTTTGTGGCAGATGATCTCGTGAAATTCTGAAAAAATTATGAGGAAATAATCGACAATGATTTTATGTCGTGCGTGAGAGAGAGAGAGTTGTCAAGGTAGTCTACACAAACAGACAAACACAGAGGAGAGGAGGGGAGGGAGGGAGAGAAAGAAAGAGAGAGAGGGGTGGAGAAAGAAACACTCAGACCACAGAGAGAGAGAGGGAGAGAGAGCTGCACGGACACAGAGACAGATTTTACGTGCACATTTCACTCAATTTAAAATTTAAAATTGAACATCACATTAGATTTAGATGATGCAGCGACTCACCCAAACTGTCCAGAAAGTCCTCTCCACCGTGGAAGCCGGACTGCCGTCGTCCATCTTCAAACTTCTCCCTACTTCACTCTCAGATCATTTGACTTAGTTTCTTCTGGATGTGGTGACAAACCAAACCGGCCTGTGCATTTAATTTTCAAAATCAAAAATGAATTAGAAGCTCGTTAGCATGCTCCTTCCAGACCTGACTTAGTTTTGGACACCCCCTCTGTCGGTTCAGTTCCTCATACTGACATATGTCCGGTGTGTCATTATGAGGAAGAGGGTGATTAACGCAGCTGAGTCGCCGGTGCATCAAGCCTACGTGGTGCACAGTTTGCGGATGTGCACATGGTTTCTGAGATGAAGTGTGACACTGGAGTTTTAAAATAGACCTGCTAACCCACAGCATATTCTCCACATCAATTACAATCATGGTAGGAAAAGCTTCACTATGAAAGCAAGTGTTCATAAGCGTTTTTGCGCCAATTCAATATTCTTACATAGAAATGTTAATATTAAGCCCCTTACATCTTAATTGATCAGTTGTGTTAAAGACCCTCATAAACATAACAGTACAGACTAAGCAGTGTTGCTTTGTTAAATTCATCCACGCAGCACTTTAATGTGCTTAAAGTGACACTATGATATCTTTGTAAGTAAAAATAGTACATGCTTCATCTTACAGATGAAAAGTTGAATGCATGAGCAATAAAACACCCCCCTTGTCAACACACTCAGTGGTTTTGCTGCTTTAACCTTATTTGGTCTGGTATGACTAGTAGCTCACGGCTACTGTTAGTCATAGTCAGTTTGCTTACATTAGCAAACATAAGATATTACCAGTCAGAGTTACGAAATCAGCCTGTTGACCATATGACTTTTCCTATGCTACTGTCACACTTGATAAAGTTGATTTTTACCCAACTAAGCTGTTTACAGATGTCAGAGATTATGCCTTCTACTAAATTGTCTGAAGTCTTTTTGTCTCCAGAGAGAGCTTTGAAAATCTGATAAAGCTTTAAGTGATGTCACAAGTCGGCCGATAAGTCTAAGAAGGAAAAAAAATACACCTGTGGGTGTGAAGTTAAAAGAAAAAAACTCTGTAGGCTGTGCTTCAGTTCTCTTTTGAGGCTAGTGGCTTAAAGATACTTTAGCTGCACACACAAACCTTGGAAGTTGCATTGTGGGTATAGGTGCCATGCCAAGAGGAACTTTGTGTGATATAAAAAAAAGGGACCATATCCATTTTTAAAATGCATTGTGAGTTCTACATTGTCAATGTTGGAGTGGAGGTGGAGTTTTCTTTTCACAAACATACTGTTAGCATTTACCATTGTTGCACACCACAATCGCCCTTTATTATGACTCTTTAGCAAAAGTTACATAATGCTCACTTTAATGTTTACATTTAAGAAAGTCTGACTCACAAATATTTACATTTGTTTATATTTTTATTGAGATCAAATCGCATCAAATATAGAATCATGATTATTATTATATTATTAGTCTTTATTTGGCTCGTAATTTAGTTTCAGATTATATGAATCACTTATCTTTCACAGTATTATACAGTACATACAAATGTATGTTCACAATTGTGAGTATGGTGTGGTTTGGTCATGTGATTTACAAAACATAGTGTGTAACACTAAGGTAAAAAAATGACAATATGTATGACAGTTGCTAGAAGACAAACAATACAAACTTGATTTCATATACCAGAAATAAAATGCGTGTTTTGTCGACATTGCACGGCCATGATAAACGACATTGCTGAATAATCTGAGAGGAGGAAGTTCTAAACTAAACAACAGCTTAATTGCAGCAACTCCTCTGACAAGCACAGCGAAGTGATACATTTGTGTTGTGAGTGCAAAAGAAAAAAAACAGAAGTACATTTCGAAATGAGAACCTATTTCAGTGGTTGACCAAGAGCAGATATTAAAAGACAGGGCAGAAGAGAACAACAGTATCTCCCTTGCACGCATTTTCATCGACAAAAACAGAATCCAAAGAAACAGCTCTTCAAAGAAATTGATTTAGATTTTATTTTCCAATGCAGATTTAGAAAAGAGATCCACAGAAATGGATTATCATTGTAAAATTCTTTGTATAAAAATATGGGCATTTGTAAAAATCATGCAGTTGAAAAAGAAGTAGGCCTAATGGATGACGGATGAGGAGTAAAAAAAAAAAAAAGATTAAAAGTAATAAATAAAGACACAATTGTTGATCACATCACAGTCAGCTGGATGTGCTTAAAACTCGACTACTACTCTAATTTATTATAGAGATATACAGTATATTAGATGTATTATATAGGATAGATGAAAGGAGAGGAACTGCGCACATCAGGACTTTCATACAGAAGGTGAAATTTCCTCACTGGGCTCTGAAAAAGAGGATACAAGTTAAAGTTGAAAAATAAAATGTGAACAAACTTCCTGTTGAGTATCAGACTGACCATTTTCCTGTGCCAGTTTCCCCATATGTAACCTTTAATTCAACAAATAAGGTTGCATGGCCTTAGTGATGGTTTTTCATGTTGCTAAAATGTGCATGTGTGTTTAAAATCTTCTAAATGACATATGATGTTATGTTGTTCCTGTATTTATTCACTTCCTCTAATTAATTAATTAATCTCTGAAACTACAGTAGTTTGAACAATTGTTTATAGTGTCTTACCTGTCCAGGTTCGGTAAACAGGAAGCTTGAGTGCAGGGTGTGTGATCTCCACGCACACTCTCAAATTTTCTGTGGCACCCCTCCTCAGGTTGACTTTGTTGATGTGCAGCGCACCCCGGTCCTCCTCGCTTTCTCTGTCACTGTCCTCATCCACCTCTGACTTTGTTTCCTGATCCCCCTCGTTGTTGTTATTCTCTCCATCCACTTTTTCATCGATGTATTCTATTCCTTCAGCGTCAGGGTCTGTGACTGCAGCTTTTGTTTCTGTAAAAATAACACCATCAAAATAATGAAGACAGAAATAAAATCAAAAACTTTAGGTATTATATCAGAGAAAACAAGAATACTGTATTGGTGTTGTATAATTGGTTTATAAATATATATAATATCTCATACAATTCAAGTTTGCAATTCAATTCCTCTGCCTTCTTGAAAAAAAATGTAAAAGTATTAAGTATTTCAGCAATTTAGTATTGCACATATCGACAAAAGAATGGTAAATATCAATACAGCAGAGGACAGGATATTCTACCTTTTAATCCCTAATATGGTTCAAGCTCAAACTCAAGTAAATACCTACGTGTGTTGAACCCCACGCCCCCAGTTTGTAGCAAAGTTAAATTAAAAACTTGATGACATGACATCATCAGGGTTGTTTCCTGTGATGGTATTGTGGCCAGGATTATTTTCCTAGTCTTTATGAAATCTTCCCCAAAACCACAACTATTTGCACAGTTTCCCCTTTTAGCAAAATGCATATTTCCTAACATTTTACAGCAGTGGCTGTAAGATCTATAGAATTTGTAGCTGAATGCTAAAAAAGAAAAGTGTACTTCAAGACACTGATTCCCAACCTGGCGGCACTGACCCCCCCAGGAGGATTGCCCAAAGCTTTACGGGGGGCATTTCTTTCTTTTATGTGAAGAAAACAAATGACATTGTTATGTTTAAAGTTTAGATTATTATTTAATATAAAACCTTTAGTATATAATTAAAAAGGGCACACATACTTATTGCATGTCCATTCTTCCGTCGCTCCAGCTTTTTGCTTGTCTGACTTGGCAGGCTTGTGGACTTCTCCAGGGCGCACACACTTTTCATCTCCCTCTGTCCATCATCTCCTATCTCCTCTGTCTCATTGGACACCAGTGGTGAGAGAGTCTGTCCTCCCGCCGCCCAGATTAAGTTGACCTTAGGGTGACCTCCCTTCAACAGAAGAGAGAACACACCGACTCCTTCACTGCTCCAGCAGACTGAGATCGATGGAGGGATGGAGGGAGCAACTAAAGGAATACAAACAGTGAATGAAAAAATTAGATTCAGATTTTATTGACAACATCCAAAAGAGTAAGCTGTTGATAATAAAAGTGCCTATGATAATTCATACCAATATCAACATTTCTCCAGTGTCTTTCAATAGGTTCGAGTAGGGAACAGTGCTCCACTCTACACATAATCCCTCCTCCTCTCTCCTTTTTCTCCTGATTTGTTGCCCTTCTCTTCAGAGTGGCTGTGGCTCTGTAGAGTCTGGGTTCAGTCCGTATGGGGCCCCACATCTCTCCTCCCTCTATCACCTCCTCCTCTCTGTCATCCTGCTCTCCCTCTCTGAGCTTCAGCCAGGTGACGGATATGTTTGGAGGGTGGAAATCTGTGATTTCACATCCCAGGGTCAAAGTCTGATCTGGGGAAGAGGTGAAGCTGACGATATTGGACACACTTGGAGTCTTCATGAAGCCTATTTGGGATAAAGTTGAGACTTAAACACTCATATTTTGATATGAATCATTAAATTTAAGGCCTCTTCTTTCCCTCTTTCTTACCTCTGGTCTCACGGGTGACCGGTTGCTTCAGGGCAATGTGATGGACACTGACCCACACTTTAGTGCCTCCCTTTTCCAGTTCACTCCGGGGCAGCTTGCATTGGCTAGAGGCCGAAAAAAAGCCTTCAGAATTGGGCCGAGGGGAGGATGAGGCCTGGGAGGCCACAGGGCTCAGCTCACCCCCCTGGCAGAACCACCGGAAGGTAATGACGTCCGGATGGAAATGTGATGCCCATACCGTCATGCTGATGACCTCTGCAAGACATAAATTGCTGGGATGTAGCTTTTTGCAACCAGGAACATTTTAAATGTACTTGACTACAAAATAAGGACAAACTGTTTACCTCACCTGAGTCATTTTGTGTCTCTGCAAGCTGAATTTCTGACACTTCTGGAGCAGCTACAAGACAAATTTTCCAAAAACGCCCATACATAAAAAATGTACATAAATTGTGAAAATCATACAAAAAAAAAGTATAGGCAAAGTTAATATGAAAAAAAATCTTCTCTTACACAGAATTGTGAACTTCTCTGACACCCTCTCCATCACAATCTTATCTTTGCCTGCATAGGACACCTGACACTTAAACACCGCCCCCTTGTGGACTGAAATCTGGGGGATGAAGGTGAGCGAGGAGATCAGCTGTTGAATCCCACTTCCGGATGAGTGCAGTGGCCCTTGCGTGTGAAGCTTGTAGTAACCCATCTCGCCTCTGGAGGCCAGCAGAGGACCTTTCTCTGACACTGGGGAGGTGAGAGTTAAACCATAGGGCAGATGGATGGTGGTTAAGGGGTTATAAAGGCAGTTAAAGTTAGCTTTGGAAGTTCCTAGGTGCACAAATTTGTTAAATGTTAGCCGGATTTAGTGTGAAAGAGAAAACATGGTATGTTTTAGGAGCAGTTGCAATACAGATAAAATATATTTCATCCATTCACTTTAATATATTAATAAGACAAAACATTTTATTTCCTTTTCCTCTCTAACATCCAGTTTTCCTCCTATAATTTCTATTTAAGTAGCTCTAAAGGAATAGTTAGACATTTTGGTAAATATACTTATTCAAGTTAGATGTCAATAATATGAATCATATGTTCAGCATCTCATTACAGACCAGATTTACTGGTTTATCTGCCCTAAAAATATGTATAAACATGTCTCAGGTGTTCACAGAAAGGACTCTGTGGCAAGCAAAGAAATAATTCAGCACACAACGCCCACATAAAATGGTTTTGTGTTGATTGTACAGTGTTGACAGTACAGGCATCTAACTTCTCATCTAACTCTCACCCTGACAGTAAATAAGTGTATTTCCCCCGAACCATTTCTTTAAGGTTTGAAATTTTAAAACTGTGTTGGCATTTGTGATTACTGATGCTGGTCAGCGAGGTCAGAATTTCTTACCAGTAACCAGTGATTATGTGGATGTAAGCACTCCTACCTGTGAGTGAAGTGTCAGAGATAGGGGTGTCATTGAGGAACCATGCAGTCAGGACTCGGTCCACCCTCCTGCCCTCAATGCTCACTGTCACCCTGCCCTTTTGGCCTACAATCACACGTGGGGGGAGGATGATGCCTGACACATTCAGAGACTTCTGTTTCTCTGAGTGATGGGAGAGAGAATGAAGATAAAGGAGAGAGTGACAGAAAAGGAGACGATGAGCTGGCAGATAGTGTGCAACATCCAAATTAATCTGTGGGTTCACATGACAGTTAAAAGGCTAAGAAAGAAAACAGTTTTCTGTTTCTTTCTTTTCTCTAAATGTGTAAAATATATCGTTTTACCTCTTGGGGCTCTAAAACTCCAAATAAAGCAATCTTAAAATGAAAAATCCAAGGTTATTAAATGTATGCCCTGTGATGAGGGTCACAGATATGCTTAATTTAAGGGGTTACAACTGCCTTAACTGCAAAGGAGGATATGACTCACCATCCCTCCTCCTCCAAGAAAAGCCAAAGCACAGCAGGAAGACCAGTACCAGAGAAATACACATCATAGCCACTGATGCTTTGGCAGATTTGGTCAACACCGGAGACTCATCTGTGCAGAACAGAGGAAGTGGGTGTAAAAGGTGACAATGACAAAGAATTCACTTGAAGACAACAGTACTGTTTGTTCAGCTGACAAGAATGTAGAATATCTTGTTTTATGGCTCACATAAAATATTTCAAGTATTTTTAGGTTTCAAATTAAAATCTTACCTTGGGGATCGAGTTTCTCCAGGTACCCTAAGCCAGTGACTGGGTGCACTACCCCAGGTTGTTTAACTACACACTCCACCTTCCCACTTTGCTCCCTCTGCTCGGGCTCAAAGTGTAATAGCGTCTGGTTCTGTAGGTCCCATCTGGGTTCTGCTCAGTGGTGGGGGGCTCAGGGAGGACTGTGTCATTTTGAAGCCAGGAAACAGTCACTTCTTCTGGGTAGAAACTTTCCACGTCACAGTAAAGAGTGAGAGGAATATTGTTGGAGCCCGAGGGCAAGGCAGAAAGTCTTACAGAAGCGAGATCTGAGGATGAATAAAATCAAATCTTTATTAGATTAAAAAGGTAAACCATTTGCACAATCATGAAAGTAGCTACTTAAGTTGTACATGAAAGAAAAATGTAACGAGTCATTGTGGTTTGTAGTTGTGATGTGTTCTTATGTAACTCACAAGTGATATTAAGTTGGAAATCCTGTTCTTGAGAGCTGCCATTGTGTGACACTTTGCAGCCAAAGGTCACATTCTGGTCCTCACGGGAAGGGTAGATGGTCAGGTTGCCTTCAGCCATGTAGTACCCATCTGTACTCTGTTCGCCTTCAACTTGGTAGGGAGATTGAATCACTTTTCCATCTCTAGTCCAGGAGAAAAAGACAGGAGGAGGATAGAAACGATCTGCCCGGCATTTAAGCTGGCTTTCTGTTTCCAACACCACCCACTGAGACCGCTGAGATACTGAGAGAGTAGGGGAAGCTAAAAAAGGGGAGAAGCAGAAGAAATTTAGAGAGTTCAGCTTTGTTGTGCTTTTAGGTTCAAATGTGCACATGAAACCCAATTCAAATCTTAACAACCAAGACATACCAAAGTTGTTGATCGTAACATTACTAGAGTGCAGTGTTGTAGAGTTGTAGCTGACTCTGCATTCGTACAGCCCCTGCAGGTCAGAACTGGCTCTGGGGATGGTCAGTGAAAAGTCCCCATTGACGAAATCTCTGGTGTCCCATCTGAAGCCGTCCTTTATTTGCGTCTCTGCTTCACTAAATGAGGCGATGTCAGAGCCGTTACTTGTCCAGCTGACTTTGATGAGAGACTTGTCTATTTCATCACCCGTTACAGAAAGAGGGAATGTCACATAGCAGGGCAGGGCTGTCTTTGTATTTGGACTTGTCTGTATTTCATTTGGAGACCCTGTAAGCAGAGAAAGACAGTTCAGAGCTTTGACTTAACAGTGCTCACTGAAGCTTCCTGCTACAACACAGGAGAGTTGTTTGTTTGATAGTGAGATTGTGTGGATTTTTGGTGAAATATGCCTTTAATATTTGGTTAATGGTTGAGTCTGAACTTCAACTGCAGTTTTACTTGAGATAAATTCTCATAGAAACAAAGAATGACGGTGTTTATATTTGAGCCTAATATTCTTGGAATAAACTGTTTTTTAGAGGAAGTTTCATAAGATGACGTACCAATGTACATATTGTGTGACACATGTTATTTGTTTCTTTTGTTATCTTCCTTTTTAAAGTGATTTTTTTTGGCCTTTTTCAAGCTTTTATTTTTGATAGAGACAGCTGAAGAGTGACAGGAATGTGGGGAATGACATGCAGCAAAGGGCTGTAGGTGGGATTCGAACCCTTGGCCATTGCTGAGCCTTTGTACATGGGGCAGATGCTCTACCAACATCAACACCCCATAAGCTAATCAAGACCCCGTTATCTTCCTCTTTCAAACAAAACATTCAATCCATGAGCTACAAAACCCACCATTGTTTAATGAATACACGAAGTTTTTGTTCCAACATATTACTTGTCTGGCATAACCAATAGCTAATGGTGGCTAATGTTAGCTACGTTAGCAAGCTTATATTGCTGATAAAAGTTAGCTGATTTTATCTGCTTTCCCTACTGTTACACTCTGTTTATCACAGATAAACATTTCAGTGCTTTGATCAAAAACACAAATCAAAGATGTAAACCAAGCCAAAAATTTGAATGCCACTTGTAGCCACAAGGCTAGCTCACTTTAAAGGACCAGTGTGTAGGATTTAGAGGTATCTAGCGGTGTAGTTGCTGATTGCAACCCCGTCATTTTGCCTTTTTCTTCCCAGCATGAAGGAGGCCACAATATGTGCATAAACATGAAAGTTCACCATAGTGGACTCTGTGGTAGAAGGCCTGCCAAAGCTCATTCTAAGGTAACAAAACTGATTTTTATTTTCTGGGACTATGAAAACATAGTGATGCATATTATATCCAATTTCTGCCATGTTCTGTAAATACTGAGTCCCCCAGATGAGACGAAATGGACCTTTAAGTCAATCTTTTAACAACCTACAAAACAAGAACAAACTACAACAGAACTACAATAACAAATGTCTCAGCCGAAAGATTAGTGATGAAGTGGAGGAATTTTGTGTCAGGGGTTGTAGTTTAATGAAATTTTCCACTTCACATTCTTTCTTTTCACCCCTAATCGTAAATCAATAATCTCACTATACCTCCTTGAATCAGTGTCAATATAAAGCCTTTCAGTCAGGTCTGGCCACCCGATGAGCTTAATTAGTAACTAGTACAATAAAGACTTAGATAGAGAGCCATAGAGCCAAACACTCATCTTTAGTGTGAAGTGTTTATGTTTCACCTCTTGTTAAGTGTGACAGATGAGCCGATCAAAGCAGGCTGACAGGAAGGAACATGGGTATAAAAAGACATGACTGATACCCTACTTTCACAGGTAGGTGTTCACCTTTGAGTACAAAAGTAAAAAATGTTTGTACTTATAAAACTAATCCACCTAAAAAGCAATAGAGAAGCCATCTTGATCACACTGTGATCCAAATCTAGATATTTTAAAACATTCAGCTCAAGTCAAAGCACTCGATTGTCTTAAAATTAGGATATACTACATATACACAGAATATACACACTTTTTTTACTTGTAACCCTGGTGATTATCATCCTTAAATCTCTTAGACATAAGACAACACACTGGTATATAAACAATGCATGCATGAATGTTATTCGGCTAGAACATATGGACAAAATCTTTCACTATGTATGAGATTTTATATTGTGTCATATGTCATCCTGTGCATTGGAATATCATACATTTTCTAGAAATGAAATCGTGATTACGATAACCAGAATGGAGTTTTGGCTGAACCAAACTCTGAATAAATCACATCGCTCCATTATATTAACACAAAACTCCAGTAGATCAAATATTTGCATAAAGCAGCCCTATTCATTGATTTCAAAAGTTGCTTACAATGGCCTAATACAGCTATGCTTTGGTCCTGACACACACCATACATCAACACAAAATAAAGGCCAGGTGCATGTTAACATTAACATATCTGATGCCAACAAACCTTCAAATTACAGTCCATGTGAGATAGTTCAGACTCAATAATTCCTGTTCAGTTCAAAAATATGTAAACCTGGTCATTGGGTAAAGAAGCAATACAACCTGTGTGTGTGTGTGTAATGACACAATACTCACCATGCTTTATGAGAGTCAGGAAGGCTACATAGACGAGGACTTTACACCGCATGGCTAAGCTTGTCTAGAAACAACTTCTTATCACCAGGCCCTTTTTGCTGTCTTATATAGAGCTACGAAGTGACAGTGGGCGGGTTTGTCCAGCCGGATGGGAAATAAGAAATATTGTCCCTAGGCCTCAGAGGAGTGAAAGGAGGCCCTTGATATGTGTATGTCCTCCTAAATAAGCAAGCACTGGAGGGTGATAGAGCGAAAAGGAGAAGGAGGGAGATGTGCAGAGACACACAAGTGGGCAAACTTAAAATTCACACGGGCCTCTGGCCAAGGTTTTGAGGCTACTTTACATTGGTGCAGTGTTGCCATGAACAAACGGAGAGGGTGACCCTGCTGGGCTTATGTGGGCAAACACTAAGGCGAAACTACAACTCTTTTCTATCTGGGGAAAAGTTAGTGTCGTGTTGAATTTGGATAAAAAAAAAGGATAAATCCAGGAGAATGGTTCTTTTTTTCCCCACTTGTATGGGCCGTCTATCTTTCTATTGAGCTCCTGCTATGATTGCTACGTCTGACTGAAGTTAATTTTTAGCCACAACAAGTGCTTGGTGTTTACAGGAAAAGGTGTTGTCTGTTTCATCCATCCTCTCTGAATATTCATTAACTTGATTAGCTGTTTTCCTTTCTTGTGTTACCTCTCTGCCTTGGTTTGCTTTAGGCAGAAACAAAAGTGAGTCCTGAAATGATTAAGTGATTCATGTGCTCCATTTCCCTGTTTGTGTTTGGTACCTTGTGCTCATGTACAACTCTTATTCGACACCATGTTTACTCTCCTTTCTTTTTCTGACGCTCTTGTTCCTTTCACCAGGCTGAAAGATTGAGTGCATTTCAGGAGAAGAGGAGGGGGCAAGAGGGTTTGATGGAGGACACAGCTGATGAAAGGAGTGAAATAACTATTGTGAAGATGTTTTTATGATTGTTGTGCTTTAAGTAAATATAAATAAAGACATAAGTGTCAAAATCCATATATTTATTATCAGATTAGATAAGCATGTTCTGTACATTCTGTAATGTATACATTGTCAAGGTGAACTAGCAGTGCACACACTTGAAATGAGAGTTTCAGCCTAGAAGTAAAATGTTCTGCATCTTGCAATTAATTACCGGTAAAACAAACCAGTTCACTGGTTAGACAACCTTCCTGAAAAAATACATCTTTGAGTATAATTAAAAACAGGTTTCGAGGTGGGGCAGAAAGTAGGTCAGAAAGTAGGTCAGATTTCAATAAACCTTCATGGCCTTTTAACATAAGGTGACCAGATTTCTGAAATGAAAATGCAGCTGTGAAAAAATCATTAAATATTATCACTATGAAATAAAAAACAGGGACAAGTACTTTTTCATGCATTTTAACCAGCTTTTATTACACAAAAAAGGTCAGGGGCGCCATTGTCAGGCCGGAACTCAAACAGGACTCAGAAGCAGAAGTGTCAGTGAGCAGATTTATTAGGAGAAAACAAAAAACACACACACACACACACACACACACACTAAAGAGTCTCTCAAAAGGGAGAACAAGGCTAAACTAAAGACAAAAAAACACTTAAAAAGGAGGAAAAACTATTCCATTTATGCAAAATGATCAAAATCAAAATCACTCTCAAGGAGAGAAATCAATAGGCTACAAAACGTTACCTAAAACCACTACTAGAAGAACAGTTACAAAACAAAAACCCTCCTAAAAGGTGGAGGCTAGACAAAACTATACACTAAACTAAGCACTAGAAACCAAAAGCAAGACTAAGAAAGTTACAACACAAAATCACTCTTTCGAGGCAGAACAAAAACTCACGAACAAACACGCTTAGACTGTGGACAAGGCTTGGAGCTGGCTTGGGTAAACGAACAAACGAAACACTTTGGAACAGGACAAAGGGAGACACAGAACCTATATAGACACACAGATGGGTAATGGGGAACAGGTGGAGACAATCAGGAATCACGGCAACAGGTGACACACAAGGGAAGGGCAAGTGATCTGAAACGAGAGGGCAGGTAAATGACAGGACAGAACAAAAACCCAACTTGACTTCACTGCGGTGTGACAGCCATTAGGAGGTGAAAAGTTAGGACGATTCAGAGGGCCCGTGACTGAAAGGGGCCCTGAAAAAATATTAGAACATTAGTTTATTTTTTATTAACATTATGGATTTTAATAGAATATTTAATTTAGAATTAAACAAACACTTTATCTGTATGCAGAATGTTTCCTGCATGTCTACACAATGTTATATTATCACATATATATTATCTTATATATTATATTATCTCCTTCAATGCTTTTCTTTTCTTCACCCTTCTTTCTTCTCTCCTTAGCTTCACTCTGTTGTTTACTTCCTTGTTTCTGCCTTTCCACACTGTTCTCCTGCTCTTTTCCTCTTCTCTCCTTCACTCTTTACTATCAGTCTCTCCTATACTTGTCATAGAGATAATATTGTCATCTCATGGTAATCTAATCAACCATTGACTTATTATTAATTCATTTATTATTTTATCAGAGTCTCAGGTCCCTATGCCTTCAGGAACATCATATGCTGCCAAAGCAGTCTTCCACCTCCCCCTCTTCCAAAACAGAGCCACGTACAATGTCATCACCTGGTAACCTCATGCTAATGTTAATGTTACAGCGTCACTAATGACAGATATGAAAACAGTGTCATAATGTTAACGTTCACTGACTTTTATAACGTTACGTTAGGTCTTCAGTTCAGATAAACAATCATACTTACTTTAACGTTACATCACTTCACTCAAACAAGAAAAAAAATCCATCAAATAAGCCCCTGTTTTTTGTACGTATTAACAAATTAAATATGAGTTGTGAAACAGTCAACTTTACAGGTGTTGGTAGTTGGATTTTATGACCCATGTTTAGAGTCTGGCTACCCCTTTCCCCCTGTTTCTAGTCTTTATGCTAAGCTGAGCTCAGGTGCCTGGTTGTAGCCTCAAAAATTAGAGTGGTATTCTGTGAAGTTTCTCCGTCGTCCAGGTCATCCTTCTTTGAGAAGAGTTAAATTAGTGGCAACTGGACTGGGTTATAGATCCGTAAAGGCGTTTCACCTCTCATCCAAGAGGCTTCTTCAGTGCTACAGAAGTGAAGAAGCCTCATAATCAAGATAATCAAGAAGAAGTCTCTTGGATGAGAGGTGAAACATCTTCATGGATCTATAAGACCAGATGGTCGTAGATCTGTCCAGTCCAAATCTGCCCCAGATTGAACTCTTCTCAAAGATCCGAGTGGTATCAACCTTTACAAAACAATTTAGAGTAATCTCAAGTAATTTAAAAATCCTGTCATTATGAAACTTTTTTACATACATTTATTTACTTTACAATAAATGGTCTAGGTCGAAAGTTTAGCGTGGTACAGAGAGGTGGATGCTTGTTTTTGCAACGCTTTGACAGGTTTTGGCTGACATGTGATAAGAGCAGGAAATATATGTGTTATGTGGTTATGTGATAGGGTGCTGGGAGAAGAAATGAATCTGAAAGTTTGGCAGTTTTTTTGGCATGCTTAGACTTTTTGTTTCTTTGTCTTTCCATCATGCCATTCACTCCTCGCACGTATGACTATGAATAAAATGATCCTGTAGTGCCAGTGACACACCTGCATTATTATTATCTTATCATCTTGCTGTCATCCTTAGCAGTGTACCACCAACCCTGCTGCTCAGGGATGATGCCCCTCAAACACACTGTGACAAAGTGACAAAGACTTAATCATCACATATCATCTGTTATAATAAACAATCATCTTTGCTTCAGGCACTGAGGGAATTTGCTATTCTAGCATGCCACATATGGGGTTCACACAGAGTGATGCAGATGTCCTGGGGTCACAGTAGGGATCGTGTTAGGTGTTACCTTAAGTTGTGAGACACACAGAGCAGCTGTATGTTTGTGTTTAGGAGAGAAGAGACCACTCTGGTCGTTACTATGTTAAGTGAGGTCAGAGGACATGATTGTCTCACTCCATAGACCGAATAGATAAGTACATGATGCTGAAGCCTCTACAGAGTTAACAATGTCAGACCACTAAGAGTAAACATATTTCCTTGTTTGTAGTATGTATTTAGGGACATAGAGAGGTTGTGTCACTGTCCTGAGGGCATACAGACGGGCTAAAGAGGACAGCCTCGTTAATAAACCTTTCAGCATAAGAGCCCCTGTGCACTTTCCCTCCACTGACTGAACTGACCATTGATGAATATAATTAATTTTCAATGCGGCTGTGAAAAATCATTAAATATTATCATTATGAAATAAAAACGGGACAAGTACTTTTTCATGCATTTTAACCAGCTTTTATTGCACAAAAGGTCAGGGGCGCCATTAGGGGGTGAAAAATTAGGACGATTCAGAGGGCCCGTGACTGACAGGGGCCCTGAAAAAATATTAGAACATTAGTTTATTTTTTTATGAACATATCATTTATAGATTTTAATAGAATATTTAACAGAAACAGAGCCACGTACAATGTCATCACCTGGTAATCTCATGCTAATGTTAATGTTACAGCGTCACTAATGACAGATATGAAAACAGTGTCATAATGTTAACATTCACTGACTTTTATAATGTTACGTTAGGTCTTCAGTTCAGATAAACAATCATACTTACTTTAACGTTACATCACTGCACACAAACAAGAAAAAAATCCATCAAATAAGCCCCTGTTTTTTGTACGCATTAACAAATTAAATATGAGTTGTGAAACAGTCAACTTTACAGGTGTTGGTAGTTGGATTTTATGACCCATGGATAGAGTCTGGCTACCCCTTTCCCCCTGTTTCTAGTCTTTATGCTAAGCTGAGCTCAGGTGCCTGGTTGTAGCCTCAAAAATTAGAGTGGTATTCTGTGAAGGTTCTCCGTCGTCCAGGTCATCCTTCTTTGAGAAGAGTTAAATTAGTGGCAACTGGACTGGGTTATAGATCCGTAAAGGCGTTTCACCTCTCATCCAAGAGGCTTCTTCAGTGCTACAGAAGTGAAGAAGCCTCATAATCAAGATAATCAAGAAGAAGTCTCTTGGATGAGAGGTGAAACATCTTCATGGATCTATAAGACCAGATGGTCGTAGATCTGTCCAGTCCAAATCTGCCCCAGATTGAACTCTTCTCAAAGATCCGAGTGGTATCAACCTTTACAAATCAATTTAGAGTAATCTCAAGTAATTTAAAAATCCTGTCATTATGAAACTTTTTTACATACATTTTTTTACTTTATAATAAATGGTCTAGGTCGAAAGTTTAGCGTGGTACAGAGAGGTGGATGCTTGTTTTTGCAACGCTTTGACAGGTTTTGGCTGACGTGTGATAAGAGCAGGAAATATATGTGTTATGTGGGTATGTGATAGAGTGCTGGGAGAAGAAATGAATCTGAAAGTTTGGCAGTTTTTTTGGCATGCTTAGACTTTTTGTTTCTTTGTCTTTCCATCATGCCATTCACTCCTCGCACGTATGACTATGAATAAAATGATCCTGTAGTGCCAGTGACACACCTGCATTATTATTATCTTATCATCTTGCTGTCATCCTTAGCAGTGTACCACCAACCCTGCTGCTCAGGGATGATGCCCCTCAAACACACTGTGACAAAGTGACAAAGACTTAATCATCACATATCATCTGTTATAATAAACAATCATCTTTGCTTCAGGCACTGAGGGAATTTGCTATTCTAGCATGCCACATATGGGGTTCACACAGAGTGATGCAGATGTCCTGGAGTCACAGTAGGTGTTACCTTAAGTTGTGAGACACACAGAGCAGCTGTATGTTTGTGTTTAGGAGAGAAGAGACCACTCTGGTCGTTACTATGTTAAGTGAGGTCAGAGGACATGATTGTCTCACTCCATAGACCGAATAGATAAGTACATAATGCTGAAGCCTCTACAGAGTTAACAATGTCAGACCACTAAGGGTAAACATATTTCCTTGTTTGTAGTATGTATTTAGGGACATAGAGAGGTTGTGTCACTGTCCTGAGGGCATACAGACGGGCTAAAGAGGACAGCCTCGTTAATAAACCTTTCAGCATAAGAGCCCCTGTGCACTTTCCCTCCACTGACTGAACTGACCATTGATGAATATAATTCTCTACAACACAGTGGAGTACAACATTGTACTTTAAACGTCACCACATTTATTTGACAGCTTGAATTAGTTACTTTGTAGATTCAGATGATTTTAAAACAGAATATAATCAACTAATGAGCTATGATGTATAATATAATCAATATATAAAGTTCAAAAGCAGAGTTCAAAACAGATGTACACTTTTGTTGTACTGCATCTCAAATAGCAACAGTACACACAGTCAGAGCCTGTATGACAGTATACTAAGGCCTTTTGCTTGTACAACTATTGTGCCACAACAAATGTGTCACTATTGTGACACATTTTTTCAAATACTTGTGTGTGATGTGGTCATTCAACAAAACAGGAATAACAGGTTTGAAGTATGCCACGAGGAGATATAAGTAGAGGGGTGAGGTAATGACAAAGTAAAGAGCTGTAATTACGAAAGGCAAAAACGTATTGACGGTACAATATGGCAGACTGGACTGTGTGGATACTCCTGATGTGTACAGCCCTCATTGGGCAAGGTGAGCTTTTACACCGAGTTACTAGTTTGTTATCTACTGTATTACAAACCAATAAATAATCTCTTATTAGCTTATGTTAATTTTTTGTTTAAGTTAAAGAGACTTTGTATCCAACTTCAGGGTAATTTTCAGGATGAACAGTAGTTAGTGGTGGTGTATGTATGTATGTATCATTGGTCTAGCATTATAGCATTATATCTGTTTTCCTTTTAAACATTTAAAATACCTCTAAATGTGATGTGAATATACAGACAGCTTTTTATTGGAGGGCTGTTGTAGTGTACCGAGCTATCAAATAATTATTTTAGAATAGTGATAATTATCAATATTGAAATGTCTGTAAACCATTCAGAGAAGTTTTATCTTAAGTGGTTAGTCAGTAACTGGTGTAGTACATCAGCTATTGTTAAGGGATTTGGGATGATGAAATGCCTCTTTCTGGATTCAAAACACAATACATGTGTAATATTAGAACATACAGTAAAGGCATGAAAGTAGAAGAACATGAGGCAGTACTTTCAATTAATAACTCTAAATGATGGAGTCAAAACTTGGAAAGAGGTCCCAGACATATTAAGCATAGTCACAGCAAAAAAAAAAAAAATGTGTCAATTGTAAAACATCCGATTCACAATGTTTTAAAAAAATAATTAAATGGACATTTAAGGGACCATTCTTTCACAAGCATACTTAGAGATTAGAACCTATTTTGAAATTTGTATTAATGCACATCGTCTATTTTTTATTCATCTGCAAAATATGTAGCTTTTAAAAATGGGGACAGATTCAGATACAAAAAATTCCTATAATGGTGCAACAAGAGGAGGCACAACATGATTAATACCACAGTATACTTGGAAGGTTTTGCTATATTTCTCTAATATTTAAACACACAAACACACACATTGAGGTAAACAGATGTAAATAACTTTTTCATCTCTTTTCTACAGAGTCAACGGCTCAAGGTAAGAACAGCCACGTTTCATGTCTTCCATACAGCCATAAAAACAATGAACATCAACTTTGAATGAACACAACTACAAAATGAATGAATAACTCAGCACACTTTACTGCATTTGTACTCACAAACGGTTGTCTATGCTCTAATAGATTGTGGAATAGCACCTCTTAACACGAGGATAGTGGGTGGTGAGAATGCCACAGCTGGGTCATGGCCATGGCAGGTCAGTGTGCACATCACTGTTTTAGGCAGAGGTTTTCACATCTGTGGAGGGACCCTTATCAGTGACCAGTGGGTACTCACGGCAGCCCACTGCATACTAACGTAAGTGAAACTCATCAGACAAACATATAGGACGTGTGTTTTAATGCATTTGTACTCAAAAAGTACTCATACACTAACTATCCTTCCTGAACTGATATATCCTTCAACTATGTTGCCTTATTGATATACATACAATTGGTAACTCTTGCCTGGTTCACATCATCATTGCAATCTAACTTTTCTATCTTAGTATCAAGGCCAGCTGCTGCCATAAACACTCTATGCGGTTGTATTGAGACAGAACTGCTAAGGTGGAAACCACTTATTTCACTGTGTCTTTCTATGTTGCATGCTCATCACACTTTGTACAGTGTTAAGTTGACTGACTCACTCAGGGGCCACCAGCTCTCATACAATGACCGTAAGACCCACGCAGTTAACAATTTTCACATGTTCTCACGCCACACGTTCATTAATCTGCAGATTTATATTTCTTATTTTTCTCCTGATGGTCTGAACAACTCACTGTTGCTCTGGCTTGTCTGGCTGTGTCATGTCTGTGTCCTATTTTCTCCCTGCAATGTCATCAGTTATCAATTAGTTTTTTATAGCGTTATAGATCTAAATTCATTCCCATACAATGCTGTTGCTCTGGGTCTATCTAACATCAACGTCCAACATGTGATGACATGCTGAGGCCACCCTGAGCATACCCTGCACCCCTAGTAGAGAGATAGATTAATTCATCTGCTCAGAGTGTTTCAGAGTTAGTCATGTAAGTTTCTGAACTCATCTGACACATTTTAGTGGACACGCCCCTACGGTCCTGGAGCTGAGAATACTGATTATAAACATGCAACTTCTATTATTATTTGTAATCATTCTGATTTGCCTGGGTGGTTAATAATAGTCTCTTCTTAGGTCTGACAAACTCAGAACACATGTTTATTCTTACTTTACACAGAATTTAAAGTTATGTATAATAAACAGTGTGGATGCTTGGATTGACAGATCGGTGCCGTTACAGGCGACATTAGCGCTTCATAGTACAGACACATTAGCTCGACAAACAAGGCACCTCCTCTGTCGGTAAGCCTGTGTGCCTTGTCAGTTGCCTCCCACCTGCTGATTATTGTGTCAATAAACAACCAAAGCAACAGGGGGAAGGGTGGTGCACAGGTCCTGGCCAATGACAGTATTTTGACCTTTGTGGTGGCTGTTGCAGTGCATTGTGGGACTTGTAGTATGAGCGGTGGGCCATTAATAATAGACTTATGAAATTATCTCATGGCAATTATTATTATTCGGCCTTGAGTTTGACATGTCTGTGTGTTTACTGGAAGTTCAACTGTATTACAGTGTATGCTCCTGCCACACACATTGTACTCTATGTTCTTCTCCAAGTATCTACTGAGGGAACTTTTGGATAAATACAAAAAACATCTTCCTGAAATGATTTAGAAGGCAACACAAGGCATTGGCTGACTGATTTAATCAGTTTTTATTTATTCTTTTATCCAGAACCTTAACCAGCCCTTGGACACTTTACTTCGGGAGGGAGACTCAGACGGGCCCTAATGTTAATGAGGTGAACCGCACGGTGTCCCAGATCATCGTCCATCCTAACTACAACAACTCCTTGTTCAACAATGACATTGCCCTAATGAAACTCAGCACCCCTGTCAACTTTAGTGACTACATCAGACCTGTCTGCCTGGCAAGTAACACCAGCGAGTTCCACAACTCCACTACCTGCTGGTCCACTGGCTGGGGTAGACTTGGAATGAATGGTATGTATTCTGAAGGCTTTTCATTAAGCGTCATTATCAAATCAAAACTTGTCAACATACTGGCATTAGCATTAAGCTGCTGTGACTATGACACATAAACAAATTAGTGTTTATGGTGCAGGAATTACTGCATTGTCAAAAGACTATTTCAACAGGATTTTTTATCTCCCACAGTGTCCTTGCCAGATTCTTTCCCACTCCAGGAGATTCAGATTCCTGTCATCGGAAGAAAACAGTGCGCCTGCAGCTACCTCATAGAACCAGCTGCAAACATCACTGACGAAATGATTTGTGCGGGGCAAGATGACAAACGCGTTTGTCTTGTAAGATTTTTTAATTTTAAATCTGTATACTCACACATGTAGATAAAATATTTTTCTTGTATCTTTCTTTATCAATTTTGGTATCATAAAACTTTATTTTTGCTATTAAAATGTTACTGTCAGTGAGAATGTGCCAGGCTAGGCTAAGTGAGGCTACTTCAGACAAATTATTTTGTGCATCTTACCAGTAGTCTCTCCTCTTTCAGGGTGACTCCGGTGGACCTTTGCAATGCAAACAAGGCTCAAAGTGGATCCAAGCTGGCGTTACCAGTTTTGGACTAGGTTGTGCCACATCTGGTGTACCTGAGGTCTTTGCCCGAGTGTCTGAGTTCCAGAATTGGATCATGGATCAAGTGACGAGGGCAAATGTTAGCTTTGTGACATTTACCTCTAATGGCACCAACCAAGATGACAGCTTTGTGTGTCGCAGCACAACCACAGAGGATCCGCAGACTTCAACATCATCAGCTGTTGCAGCTGAGTTTGCTTTTGTGGTCATTACAGTGACAGTTTTCCTGCAGCACATTTTACTTCTGTAGCACAGTTTTGTGCAACCTCTTCACCTCTTCTTCTCTTATGGTATGTTTGTCTTGTATTAAGCTTTCAAGTTTCTGATTAGACTTGAAGGTGTTTAAGGAAACGGTGTTGAGTGATCAATAGTACTTAAGTTTAGTACGTATTTTAATAAATGAAAATATGAAGCACTGAGAATCATGAACTTTGGTTGTTGTTTTAAGAGTTTAGTTCCCACAAACTAACTCCACAATAAAACAATAAACATAAATATGATGTGTGTGAAACTGTGATAAATGTGACTGATTCAGCATATTTACAGAGACATGGGTTAAGCTGCAGGAGTGCATTGTCTATGTACTGTGTGTGTATGTATAATTATTTCCCCCAGTATTAAAACTGTAGGTGTTTTAAAATCATTTAGCTAGCATGTTAGCATACTCACAGTTAGCATATTACCCAACCCCTAATATGTGCTCATAATGCCTGAAGGGCACAACCTGCATGGGGGCATGATAATATTTACTATGGACGCATGCTAGCCGGCTAACGTTAGCTGTGTAAAATGTGTAACGTTGCAGTCAGACATTATAAATATGGACGTCATATCTGTGACATCAACCATAATGAAGAGTGTGGTGGCTCTGCCGCCTCCTGGCTTATCTAAAAATTGGCAAAGACGTGGATCATCAGTGGACCTAAGGCAAACTGAACGATGCCTAGGAGCCACCTGTAATGGCACCCACCTGTCAATCAAAGCGGTCATGCTGTTAATTATGCATAACTTTAAGCCTCAATATAATTTGAACAGTTGAGTTATAGCTTGTTCTGTAGCCAGCCCCAAGTGGCCTTTTAAGGAACTGCAGGTTTTGGCAATAACGCATTGGCTTCACTTTACAGCCACATACAGTCATTTGCTGGGTATTTATTTAGTATACAATATGTTTAAAAATTCATGCCAATCCAGTCAGTATTGAGGATGTAAATTGTTAACCTCTATTGTAGTCTGGATCAAGTGCCAAGTGACACTGCTATAATGTTAGACCTTTGCTGTTAGTGTAGTTTTACAGATATTTTCTTAACTTCTACAGCTAAGCAACTTTATACCTACACACTCATGCTTTAGTTCAAGATATTAAGTGAAGGAATATTGTTTTTTTATATTTTATTTTTCTAGTAATGTTACTTCTGTCACAGTAATATGAGGATACAGTGGACACAGCTTCTTACTGACCTTACAAAACATTATGCAAAGACTCAAAAAGTAAGTTACACAACATGTTAGGGTTAATACTTTATTCCATGGTTATCAGTGTAAATCATATACTGTACTTGGTGGAATCAGACCAAGGAAAAAATAGTACAAGTTGTGTAAAAAGAGATTGGGAATCTTCACCTGACAAAAGGTGTTTAAAAATGAAATGTAAGGGAATGGAGGCAGAACATTTTTCAGGATCTTCTAGCTGCAGCAACAACCCAAAGGAAAGTTTATTTTCCATCTTTCTCTTTCGCTTTTTACCAACCGCTGTTAGGCGGTGCCTAAGAGGACATGGCCCTAATAGTGGTGGGGAGAAGGTGGAAAGGAAATTTATGAGTGTCCATGCTTAATAGGCATGGTTAGCCACAAACAGTGACTCTACGCCAGCAGTGCTGCCTCCAGAGGAAACATATTTTCCCTGGCAGGCCTGGTTGTTAGCCTGTAAGGGCAAAAGGACAGTATTATTGAATGCACAATACAGTAGTGATATTTTCTTACAATCCATCCAGTTCCCTGAACTTTCACTTCTTTATATAACACATATTTAATTTATATTTACACATACCAGAGCTCTCTTGATGAACTCTTCCTGGCATGCCTTTCCATTCTCCTTCTTGCCACCCCAGGCTTTCAGGGCAGAAGCCTGCAGGGCACGGCCATATGAGAAGGTCAGGGCCCAGGGCCTGTGCAGAGGGCACTGGTTCATGGCATTCAGGTTGACAGAGGCCTCCTCCTCACTCTGGCCACCAGACAGGAAGGTAATGCCTGTACAGGTGGAGCATGAGAGTTTATCAGTGCACTTCTATAGACATGGTTGAATGCCAATGTGACATTTGCGTGTGTATGTATGTATGCATGTCAACAAGACAGTATCGTGTGCATCCAGCTCACCAGGAACTGCAGGGGGCACAGTGCGGCGCAGGGCGGTAACAGTTGCCATGGCAATCTCCTGGTTGCTGTACTTGTGTGAGCAGGAGTGTCCAGCGGTAACCATGTTAGGCTTGAGCAGGGTGCCCTCCAGATAGACGTGGTGGTCAGACAGGGCCTTGTAGACAGCAGCCAGAACCTTCTCAGTGACGTACTGGCAGCGCTTCAGGTCATGGTCACCATCAGGGAGAATCTCAGGCTCGACAATGGGGACGATGCCGTGCTGAGGAAGGCAGAGATGAAAGGCAAGTTGATAGCAAGGAGGCAAAAAATAATTAATTAATTAATTAATTATTAATAAGTGGAGATGTGCTTTTAGATTAACCTAAAACCTAACCTAAGCAGGTTTCAGTGGTTTTAGATTTGAAGAAGTATTATCTAATTATTTTAAAAATAGTTTTTTGAAGAGAGACAGAGAGATAAATCTACACTTTATGTGTTTTGTTCAGTTTTTTTTTCAGTGGTTACCTCTACTGTATGTCTAAATTCACAGTAAAAATAGATAACACAATCATTTGATATTGGTGAAGATGGTATTCGAACTGATATATCTGTTTTTTAAATAAGCAAACACAATAGCTACACAGGTTGTTACATGTTTTTCGTATGATAATGTCTATACATCGATCTGTCCTTGCCATGAAGCTTGTAAAAATGATGTGGAAAACCTCCACACTGATTTCAGCATCTGTCTGTCATGTCTCACCATCTGGCAGATGCTGGCATAGCGGGCCAGGACATTGGCATTCTCAATGATGGCCAGTCTTGAGGGAGTGGTGGGGGTGATCTTCAGCACACAGCGCCACTTGGCAAAGTCAGCACCATCCTTCTTGTACTGGGCGCAGCGCTCATACAGTCCATCAAGACCTGTAAAAGAGGGAGCAGACGAAGTTAGACAGAGGTATGAAAATATGTCGCAGATTCTCTCTTTGTGTCTAGATCTGTTTTTTGCTCACCCTGGGTGGTTGTCTCGCCATTGGTTCCGGCCAGGGGGACAACACCTTTGTCAACCTTGATGCCCACCACCATGCCTCTGTCTTTGAGGTACTGGGTGAAGGGCTTGCCATCGTCGGTCTTCTGGTACATGGTCTCATGGAAAAGAATGACGCCACCAATGCAAGGACTGATGCGGTCATCAGCGGTGAAGAGGAGCTGACGGTACAGCCTCCTGTTCTCCTCAGTGTTCTCAGCATTGATGCTCTGGAAGCGCTTGGCCACGCTGCCTAGAGGTTGTGAAACAATAAGATAGCTAAAAACTGGATCCATTTGTGGACTGTACTGTTTCAACAGTTTTCAGCTAAATGTTAGCTATCGTGAATGAGTGATTTTCTTTTATTGTAAACAGTAAATACATTTTAAAAATACATTTTCTTTAAATTCTTTACCAGTGGACTCATCTGCGGCGAGGATTCCCTTGCCGGTTGCGACGATCCTCTGAGCAATATCGCTGAGCTCCTTCTTCTGCTCAGGAGTGAGGAAGGGATATGCGTGAGGCATCCTGACTCTAATTAAGAGGAGGAGCAAGACAAAATATCAGATGATTGAAACAATATGGCCTGTTAATAGGTAAGACACAGCCTGAGGGTAAAAGTTCAACGACTTTCAAGCACCAAAATGGGACATTTGAATTTGTGGTCCGTGTCAATGCATGGGAAACTTGTAAAACAGAACAGCTGACTAACTGTCTGAAGGATGTGGTTAAACAAACCCGACTATCTGGTTTGACATTTGCCTGTCTTTTTAAACATCAGCTGATGTGTCTCAACTGTGAGCAGCAGTTGTTGCAGCTATAACTGCTCCAGTACCATAAGGCACTTTATGTACTAGGGTTACACACTATCCCCTGGGCACAATACATAGCGGTACAGGGGATCCGGTGTCAGACAACCCCTCCACCCTCCTCTGCCTCAACCTTCACATATGTGACCACCCTTGTAAAAACATGACAAGCATGTGGATGACCTATTCCATTTTCTAGCCTCTTATCCCTGACATTTCCTTCCCTTCACTGCCCCCTTCCCTTCTATCCCAAACCTCTTGTACACACCCCTCGCTCTCTCCTCTGTCTCTCCACTATCAAGAGGCAGAACTAAATATAATCAGGGTACTACAGTGAGGAAATGAAAGCACTATGGCTCAGAAAGAAGGGTTTACATAAAAGAGAAGTGCGTAGCTTCATATCCTACTGTTCAGAAGTGATGCACTGTACAGGAATATAAATGACACTTTTAAATAACAGGTTACTGAAACCATTGAGTCACCATGGAGTTCTTACAAACGATGAAGTGGAAACTTTATCAGCACTAGAGACAGATGAGCTAAACTGTTCAGAAATACTGATGTATATACTGTATCTATAATGTTGAGGAAGTATTTCAGTCTGTATCAGAGGTAAGTGAGAGATCATATGTCTGGGTTAGAGGAGCAGTCATATAGCTCTAACTGTCACAGTAACCACAAATGTATTTCAGCTTCAGGAAATACAACACACCATCTCTACTATGTAGGTAAAATCATGCGCCTCATGCTCTACAAGAACAGTGTATTCAACAAGGAGCACAAAACACCAATTAAAGTTATACATTTCTTTCAAAGTTGCCAACCAAACTTTCTGTTTCTTTTTTACCTTTGAGGTTAAGAGGAGAGCTGAGAGAAGAGAGAGGGAGGGAGAAGATCCAGTCTTAGTCTGCGACACCCCTCTAGCCTGCTGGCCCTTGTATTTATCCTCCCATTATGACCCCTCACATTTCAGCTGCCCAGCTATAAAAAGAACAGGACGCAACCAGAGATGGCCCGTGACATTCAGACAGACTGGGGCTGGAGTAACATGGTGGTGAGCGGACAGTGAAAGGGCAAAGAGTGTTTTAGTGAATGGCAGAGGAAAGCACTGGTGAGGAACAGTTAGGGTGAGAACTATAGATGGAAAACCAAGTAGACATGTGTAATAAAGAGAAAATAGGTAGGTGTATAGCTAGAAAATATTACATGTGACACATTTGACGTGAATGATGTGGGTGAATTAGCCTCATGTGGATGTCATTGTTCCCTGCATCCTCCTAACAAAATAATGCATCTTCCAAACACATCCCTGCACATGTTAGTTTAGAGCATTTATTACAACTGTCATGCACTGTTGCAGTGCACTTAGTTTAAGCATCTCAGCAACCAAAGGTCATTTAAAAGGTTATGTGAAGGAAGATAACTGCACTATGTAGCAATAGCACACACACACACACAGAAGCTAGAAGAGCATGTGACACCATTGCTAACCTGCCCTTAGAAATCTAATCCAGACACAGCAACACAGTGCGCTGATCCTTGACTTTTTCATGACCTTTCTTGATCGCCTTTGCTCTGCAGGAAAGGGTCATCTGGTGAGCTTGGCAAGGTTGCACGTACACATAGCCAAGTTGTAACACTTCATCTTTACCAACACATTTCTGTTTTTCTCACTCAGAAAGGCCACCCTTAGAAAAGATGCAAAGGTATCACACCACACCAGCAAGGTAATCGGAGTGTTGGGTGGTGGGCTGTGCTGACAATAGCAGTTACTTTATCAAGACCAGTGAGCATTAGCAAGAATAGATATTCACTTCCTAAACAGAGGTTGTGGGCTGAATGAGTCAACATGCATTAGTTAATCAGCTTCCTGGCAGACACAGAGGCACGGACAGAGCAGTGCGCTTTCAATAAGGAAGCCCACTCTTCCTCAAATGATTTTTTCCTCTGTTTCTTTCTTTAGAAAGTAAATTAACTAAGGCACCATAGATTAAGTCATAGTAGATAAAGTTAAACAATCAGAAAAGGCACATATATGAATAGCCAATAGTATTCATGAAGCCAACAGGTATTTAATCCAATAATATTCTGCCAACTCATAGCGTGTGCCTCTTAAATGTCACACTAATAAATTATTTTGCTCACAGATGGAGCTACAGTGCAGAGGAAGTCAAGCAAAAAGGAGAAATGGACCTTTTTATTTTTATTTTTTTTTCCATCTCTCTCTGTGGGTGTGTGTGTGTCTGTCTGTGGTGAAGTTTGTACAATTATATTAAAAATGTGTCTGTCATAAAATATAACTTTCTCCTCTCTCCCCGACTGGTCAAGGGAGGAGACAAGAGACACCAGCAGCATTCTTTGGGAAAGGAACAATGTTAAGGCAATTTGTTCATTTGTACACTTTAATTGTCTGAATAAAACAACCACTAGTCTCTTACATCCACTTCCTTATTTTTCAGCAAAGAATTTAGCACTGCACTCACCGATGACATAGTTAGGGGTAGTTTTATTTTGCTATTTATTATCTTAATCTTTATTTATCAGTGTGGCAGCATCATTATTCACTACATCTTCTGAGTAGATTAATCTGTTTTGTCTGGAAATTAAATTCTTAGTTTGAAGTGGTTAGGTATGAATCTTTTAAAAATTTGAGTGAAAATGAGTGTTTGAGTGATCGGTTCAAAGTGAGTACAGAAGATTTGTGACAATAGCCACTGTACTAAAATAGAAAGTGTGTCTAGAATGTAACCCCACCTACCTAAGAGTTCCTCAAACTAGCTGACTTGTCTTCGAGTCACATTATAATTTTGGCACCTTACTTTCAACATCTCCCAGTGACAGAAATATATTTCTTTATTATTTTGCATGAACTCATCATCAGTATTTTCTATGGGAGCATCACAATGGACAGGATAATTACTACTATAATATTTTTGTCAGGTAAGAAATATCTTGTCATTTTATTTTCTGACATTTTATCACATTTACAACATCTTTATCGAATGTACGTTATGTTCCTATAGTAACTTATTATCAGGGTGTGCTATTTTAAAAAGCCACCAGGGCTAAAAGATTGATAACTGTAGTAAGAGTGTGTAGAAAAACAATGAAGATCTTCAGATCCACATTTGTATTTCATTTCCTCAATGAATCAAACATCAAACATCAATATGTGGCCAGCAGAGACATTCCTGATCCTAAAACTATTATCGGTTTATATTTATATTTATGTTATTATTAGAGTGCTATCAGAAAACTTTTTGACTGATTTTTAAGGAACACCTAAATCCAGTTGCAAGTATTAAATGTCTGTATCGGGGGAAAAACAAACAAACAAACAAACAAACAAAAGTTATAGTCATACATTGTTGAAATGACATCGAAGTTTTCTAGTCAGGGTCAACTGAATATGTCATGTGCCAAATTTGGTAATTCATGTATATACATATGTATCCACTTGCTCTGAGAGGACTGGAGACGTGTACATTAGACACGGACATAAATTATGCAACTTTATGTACAATCAAGACTGCACAATCAGCACACAAAAGAAATTACACACAAGAAAGTAGAGACTATACTATCCTGAAGACTAGAATAGATAAGACATAAAGGCTACAGTAGTCTAGCAAGGGCTACACTGGTGACAAGAAAAAGCAGAACCTGAGGGCATTGGTCTCATGGCGATTAATCATCTTTCCATCTATTTCTTTATCTTCATTCTTCATCTTTATCTATTATTTATTGACCAAAGGCTTTATTTGTGCAACAACATTCATTACATCATACATAGGGTGTAGTCTGTCGGTGCATTGAATTGCCGTGCAACTGTGGCTCAGGTAGTAGAGCGGGAAATCACAGGGTCATTGGTTTGATTTCCCATTCCCTTAGTCCATTCAAGTATTATTGAGCAGGACACTGAACCCTGATAACAGTGACAGTGTGTGTATGGGTGATTGTGCTCTGATGTCTGTGTAAGTAACACTTTGGTTAGAATGAGGACATTTTTGGCACACCCTATTGGTACTACTACATCCTGTAAATGCACCAAAAGCAACAATAGATTTTCAACAAACTTTAAGTCAGAAAAATGATATAGTTTTTTCTTCTCCATTCTTCAGTGTTAAAAGCTGCACTTTGTTTTAATATCGACCCCGTGGCTTGGAAGTCCCTCAGTAATGATGCTGCAGGTTTTGGATACCAGGTGGTGCAGAGATCATCAGAGTAAGTCAAAGCTGGACGCTGTTGTAACACATTGGTCCACAGTACATCTACTACCAGTGTTTTTTCCAACTAGCATTTCTGTCATACGTGTCTAATTTTGCATGTCTGGTTTTATTTCCTCAGCTTGCTGGTCAGTGCTCCTCTTGAACAGTTTGCACTGAATGGAAGGGGTCAAATATATAAATGTTCTACCACATCCTGTCAAAAACTTTCAGTTCCACGTAAGCAGCTTCTAATTTACACATATAAAGATAAATAGATGGGTATTTTATGGCCTTTTTAAGACAATGTGTTGCCTACATTTGTACGTGTTGATGCTGTGGTTAGCACTGTTGCCACACAGAGAGATGGGTCAAACCACAGCTGGGGCTTTTCTGTGTAGAGTTTTTAGTTCTCCTTGTGACTTCCTCTCAAGGTTAACTGGTGTTGGTAAATGTGAGCATAAGTGCTTATTTGTCTCTATAACCTCTCGCTTGTCCAGCCCCCATAACCCTGATAAGGATAAGCGAGTATGGAAATGAATGGAGTATGAACTGGTTAATGCTGCTAAAAGCTATCAGATTACATGAGGAAGTATTTTACTTGTGGTAGTTGTGGTTTGTAGTTATCACTGAGACTGTTCAGTATCTTGAATGACTTTTTTAACATAACTGATGAATGTTTTCAATGCAGAGCAAGACTTCGCAGTCAACATGTCCCTTGGTTTGACAATGACAAGTGATCCTACCACACAAAACACCATGGTGAGCTGGTAAACTGCAAAGATTCACAGTACAATGTTAAAATCAGTACAGGGTTCAGAGAAAGTCATCTCAAATAACAAATTATTTATTAACTCGGACTTAACTGTCTTTTTTCAGGCATGTGGACCAACCATCCCAAAGGACTGTCAAAGTATTACCATGTACAATGGTGTATGCTTTAACATAGACCGTTTTGATCGTGTTGGAAGTGCTGTGCCATCTTCTCTTCCAGGTTAATATGTTGAGTTTTCTTATTTTAAAGGTGGTGGTAGAAGAAATAAAAGTGATAATATTTGATGTATAATGATGCTAAACCCAGTGGCTCACCTGGTGTGCCACCATGTACCAGGGCTAAGTCCTTACTGCAGAAGCCCAGTCATCATCACACACACAACCAAACCCATGGATACCTCATGGATATGGCCATGTGTTGGATTACTTTAACTGACTATCATTTTAAGGGAGACTGCAAATAATATTTCAGACATTGATCCATCTCTTATTTTTGACAGAGTGTCGAATTGAAGCTGACATTGCATTTCTGTTGGATGGCTCAGGCAGCGTACATCAAAATGATTTTAAAAGAATGAAGGTTTTTGTGAAAGATCTGGTTGGTTCGTTTGTGGGAAAAGACGCACAGGTAGAGTTTTATTCTATTCAAACCAAAGAATGATGCAGGTAGATGGACATTGAAAAATCCAGCTGTTTTAGGCACATTTTTATTTTTTTTAATTTATTATTTATTTCCATATGAATTAACATGCTGTTTTCTTTTTGTTTGCAGTTTGCCATTTCCCAGTTCTCCACAGGATTCGAAGTTCATTACTATTTTAATACATTTAGCCCTAATAATTGGCAACAACAAATTAATGGAATAAGTCAGTCAGGTGGATGGACTTACACAGCAAATGCCATCAAACGTGTTGTGTAAGTGCGGAGATGATGATATTATATGACCTTACCTCATGTTGATTTCGAGTATACCCAGGAAGTGAACAACGAGATTTTCTTACATTATAATTGTGAAAATTGAACCAACCTTTTATTTATTTTCTTAATCATACAAGACAAAATGTGCAACAATGCATTTAAAGCAGATCTTTCTTTTGACAGCCAAAATGTCTTCTCATCATATCGTGGTGCCAGGCCAAAGGTCAGAAAGGTTTTAATAGTCATTACAGATGGAGAGTCTACTGATCCGCGTGATTTGCAAGGTGCATCAAATTTAGCAGAAAATGCAAAGATTGTTCGATTTGCTATTGGGGTAAGTTGTATCCATATTCTCTCTCTCTCACACACATATATATCTATCTACATATACTGTGTATATTCAATTTGAGAGTCAGTAAATAGAGTCAGCAATTTAAATTTAAACAAATCAATTCTGTTGCAAATTACATCTCCTTTCTCCAACACTTTTTCCCAACATCCCTAGGTGGGGAGTGCATTTGATAACCGCAATGCCAAACAGGAACTGGAAACCATTGCATCTTCTCCTCCAAACGAACATGTGTTTCACGTGGGGAACTTTGATGCACTTGAAACAATAAGAAACAGTTTGCAGGAAAAAATCTTTGCCATTGAAGGTACAGACTATAAACTTACTATAACGGCTTAAAGTTTGTGTTTTCAGTTAAAATGACTGTTGGTCATAATATCATGCTGCATTTAGAAACTTTCGTGCTGATTTATGCTGCTGTTACAGGATCTCAAACAGATGGAGAGTCACTGAAAATGGAAATGTCTCAGGAGGGATTCAGTGCAGCTTATGTGCCCGAGGTAATTCAGCAGAAACTCTTGTGGCTGAAAATCACAAACAGTTAGTTATACACTTACATAGAATCCAGTGTGATGAATTTAGCTGATGTTTTTACGGTGAACAAATGTTCTTTAAAGTTCTGTCTAAATTGCAGGGATTTCAAATGGGTATTGTTGGTGCCAACCAGTGGAAGGGAGGCTACATGAAATACACAAGCTCAGGCATGAAGAGTGGCTCTTATGAGCCTTTGAATGTGGAGTCTGACAGCTATCTGGGTATGAATATGACAAACTAACACATATAGATGTCATCATGTATGTGCACCGCTCTATTGCAGATTTTCCTCCCATGTTTTGGATTGTTTTTCAAAAAGGGACAGGAAAAAGGAAAATAAGGAATAATGAGTCAAAGTTTGGACTTTGTATCTTTTGTTTGTGTTTAATGTCCCATGTGAAACAACAAAAATTACTTTTGAAAAAGAAGTTGATCCATCCAAATACAAAGTAAAATTTTCATTTAAACCTGTTAATACATCAGGAAATCCTGCCGTGCCCACAAAACAAGAAAGGAGGATGAGTTTTTATTCTGTTAAATTAAACAAATTATGTATTATTTTTAACTAACTATTATAATTAAGTAACTTATGTAACGTCACTTTGTTCTCTATAGAGGGAATGATCATGATTTGTTATTTTGCTAGTTTGCTGATAAAATAAGTATTTGTCAACAGTTGGCCAAACCTTTGGATACTTTAACGTATAGGTTTGTCTCCTGAATTCTAGGTTACTCCATGGCAGTTGCTAACACAAGGCAAGGCTCGATGACAATTGTTGGTGCTCCAAGATATCAACACAGAGGAGTTGTGATGGCAGTTGATCCAAGCGGCAGTTCCAAAAAGATTGATCGCTTTCCATGGCAGGTGTGTGTTTATAATTAAGATGGATAAATGGCTCTGAAAGACAGCATGAAGCATGTTCAGACATTATTTTCTTTAATAAAAACTGTTGTTTCCTTCTTATAATTAATTCTTTTTTATTTGTGATTTGTTCCTTACACAGTTTCAGAGTGGTGAATATTTTGGGGCAGAGGTTTGTACCATGGATGTGGATCGTGACACCTACACTGACCTAATCCTCATATCTGCCCCTATGTATGTGGACACTGACAGAGAAGGAAGAGTTTACGTTTGCAGCTTAAGTGTTTTGGTATATGAACATTTTATCCAGTTCCATTAAATTAATCTATTTGTTTTTTAATGACTCTGCAAACATTGACTTTCACCCTTATATTTTCACCAGAATGTCGACTGTCACTTAGATTCTCCATTTGTACTAAGAGGGGAAGCATCTGACAGAGGAAGGTTTGGGTCCTCTCTTGCTGTACTGCCTGATCTTAACACAGATGGTCTCAATGATTTGGCTGTTGGAGCACCTTTGGAGGATGATGGTCAAGGCAGCATTTACGTATTCCACAGTGAAACAGGAGGAAGAATCAGTCGTCTACATACCCAGGTGAGTGAGATCAGATAAGCTTGGACAGATCCAGTATCTATGGCTTCATGTTTGCCACTGTATTTAATATACATTGCGTACTATTTTCAATGTGATTAATTTAAATATTGACATTTATGTAGAGAATTGCTGGATCTAAAGTCCAGTCAGGACTGAAGTTCTTTGGCATGTCGATCAGTCAGTCATCTTTTGACCTGAGTCAAGACCTTCTGCCTGACTTAGCGGTGGGTTCAAAGGGTAAAGTTATTTTACTCAGGTAAGTCCAAGATGTTCCTATAATACATTTTACTATTTAGTGTAATTCTACCATTTGTGTAAATCATACGACAATAAGGTTTACCAGCTAAACAAGTCATCTTGTTCATCTCTGTGCATTCCCAGATCAAAGCCTATCGTAATGGTGGAAGCTACAGTGTCTTTCAGGCCAAGCCAAATCCCTACTCAAAACGTAGACTGCTCAAAACCATTGAGGACCAAAGCTGAAATCTGCTTTAGGATGACCAGACGCTCTCCAGTAGACCAAGGTTCCTGATTCTCCACTGTCCATCTATTTAAATACTTGTATCTAGGTACACAAATAACTTCTTAATTGAACTCTAATCTGTTACAGCAAGCGCAAGGATCAACTGTAATTTTACACTGGATTCCACCCGCAAGGCCCCAAACAACCGAGCTTACATCAGTGAGAAACAACGGATGACAAACAAATCAGTTGATCTTGACTTACGACAGCCAAAGTGCTTCAATGTGAACTTCTTTGTTGAGGTGAGTTACATACGGTGTTAAAATCTGGTATATTTCTGGTCTTTGGAAAAAGATTCTTTACTGATCCCTGAGGGGAAATGTGGGTGATACATACAGAAGCCCTAGAGAAGTAGAAAACCAGTGTCAGGACGGGCTCAAGGCAGGACTCAGACACAACGCAGATGTAATTAAAGTGAACTTTATTCAGGAGTGGCAGCAAGAGTAATCCTCTGAACAGAGCGAAAATAAAAGTGCTACAAAAAAAAAGAAAAAACCACAACTCCTGATATGGCTGTGAAATCCTAATCTAAGAATCAAGGTAATCTATCCTAACAAGGGGGATAACAAATAAAAACTCTTACAAACAAAAGGCACTCCAAAAGGAAGGAGACAAAACCTGGTTGGGAAAATACAGAAAACTAAAAAACACTCCGAACTAACTGGAGGAAATGCTAAGAAGGATTAAATCTGAATAAACACAAAATCACTCCAAACGGAGGAAAACAAAACAGCAATCTCTGAACTATCAAACTGAAAACTAAAGCTAAGCTATAAAGTTACAAAGAAAAATCACTCTTACGAGGAGAAAACTCAAGGCGGTGAGGCAGGGCAAAACTGTGGCTGTGGCAAAGATCTTGGGTACGGGCTGGTATGACGATAGAGACGAACACACTGGCATAAGACAAGGGACATGCAGACAATTTAAACACATGGAGGGAGGGGAGCACCAGGTGCACAATCAGTGATTAGGGAAGACAATCAGACAGGTGACACACGCGGAAGGGCAAGTGACCTGAAACGAGAGGAGAGTTACTTTTCAAAATAAAACAGGAAATGACGAGACAAAAACACAAAACAAGACATGACCTTACACAGACTCTGTCATACATTCATGTTTGACATGTTTCATGTTGTATTAAAGAGTCAGAATTTCACAACCTTGACAAATAGTATTTTACAGTAATGCCTCTTCTTGCAGCCTTGTCCCGAAGATGCTCTCAATGCACTGTCCAATGAACTCACATTCACCTTTGAGGGTTTGCCTTCTGAAAGATCAAATCTCAGCCCAAGTCTCACCCTGCAGGCTCAGACAACTACTTTTTATCCTGTAAGTAATCTTTAACATTTACTGGTCAGTTTGAACTTGCTAATGCTTCTTACATGTGGTCTTCATTGTCAGAACATTGACTGTACAAAGCTGAGCAAAAACATACTTTTTGTGAGTGGTTTCCACATACTTGTAGGTCTGCAGTGCTGTGAAATGTGCAGGAATCATCATGCCTTCTAAAAAAATGTTCAACTGTTTGTTGTTTGTTTGAGTAGGCAGTCAGAGTATGAACTGTAGTGCCTTAACTGTATGGTGTCACTTTTTCAGAACAAACATGATTAATTCATACTCTCTTCCACAGTTAGGGTTTGAAATCAACTGCGGCACTGACAATAATTGTGTAGATAATCTGAAAGTGGATTTCAACTTCACTAGGTGAGTTAAAAAGAAATGAAACCTGACTTAAGGGTGTGGTTGCTTTTCTCTTTTCAAAGTGTTTGCACACTAATGGATCAGTGTACTCTTTGAATTACTTTTTCATTTTGTCCGGTTCAGCATAGTTGGGTAAAAGCCACATATATTTCAGAATTGCCTCTTACAAAGGGTATGAAGTTTTTTTTGCACTTGCTAAAAGCCCACCTTTCATTGTGTAATGGTTTTAGCCAGGATCAATCAATCAGACTCAAAAAACTCAACAACTATTAGATGGATAGGCACCAAATCTTTTTACAGGTATTTGATTTGAAGGACCTCAACAATTTTCTGTTTTTTCAATTTTCCATGTTCTCATAATGTGTCAGATCCTTAGAGGTTAAAGTGGGCATTGATGAACTGTTGAATGTCACCGTGTCAGTGGAGAACAGTGAGGAAAACTCCTACAACAGCCGTGTCATTGTCACATACCCAGCCGGGCTCTCCTTTAGAAAGTTCACGATTCTGCAGGTAAGGTGTCCAAATCAAATCTGTTTCAATTCATCTCTGCTCAACTGCTTTCAGAGTTCATACAGCAAATCAGGTGAATGTGTGCTTTTATTTGTTTTTAATAAAGGGAAGAATTGAGTGCAACTCTTTGGACAGTGAGGGCTTGTCAGAAGGAAGGACTGACTGCACTATTGACAAGCCAGTTTTCAAGACCAACACCAAGGTTTGTTCTTTGTACAGAAGGATCTCTTCTTACTGATGCAGAAACAGTCCTGCTAAAGAGGAGCTAATCTGATCTCCTTCATTTAATTTTAGGTTTTTTTCATCATCTCCTATGGGATTGAAACCAATAGTCAACTTGACAAAATGATTTTTATCACTGCGAATGCAACCAGGTACTGTTTAGCTGCCTGCCCATAAGCACAGCAATATGCAAGCATGTATGTGTGCAATAGCACTATTCATCACATGAACAAATAATTTCACCTCTCTTTTAGTGGGAACAAGGAGCACTCAGTCTCAAGCGAACTCTACAAAAAGAAATCAATTCCTGTGAAGTACAGCATTTTTGTTACCTTTGAAAGGTTTGTGTTCTTTGTGAAGCAAAAGACATGATTTGAAAAAGTAATAATACAATTTATAACTTAATATTTCTAAAATATTTAATATGTCTGTTTAGTACCCTCAGCTACAACAATTTCACTTTCGGGGAAGGATGATTTGGAGAAACCAGTCCAACAATCAGTTGTGGTAAATATCTTATCAAAATACCAGTAACAGTTAATAAACTTGATTCAGGCTTCACTTTAAAGCATCCTTTTCTTTTAGGTGACAAATGATATCAGAACACTGAATTTCACTGTGGTGATCAGGGTGCCAGTAAAGCTCGGTGATAAAGACATCTGGGCGGATTCAAGCAGTTTGCAGGTAACATGCAACTTTTTATGTAGCTACAGTTTTATTGATGAAAAGATGTGAGGACCACATTTTGTTCTCTGTTACACTGACATGAAGTGGCTGTATTTCAGTTTCCAGACTGCCAAAGAGACAAAGATGAAGAACCACTGGTCAAAGATTTTGTTGCTCAAATACAGAAAAATAAATTAGTGGTAAGTATTCCTTTACCACCTATGAGTTAGGATTTAACCTAGAAATGTACAACAATGTATTATATAGTGAATTTCTCGTACACACACATTAAAACAAATTATGATAGTACACTGCTTTATGAAGCTGCATGAGGCCTAAAACAGCTAACCTTTGCACTAATGCCCTATGAGGGAGCCCTGATGGGGGCAGATTTTTCTCATCATGCCAGAGGGGCCAGCGGCCTGCCCTGTACATGAGGCCTATTGAACAGCTAACCTTTGCACTCACCTCATAAAATGGAGGCAAACAAAGTCTGTTAGAGCGCTGTGCACATACTCAAAGAACTGGAGTTACATCGTGGTAGCTACTTTTTTTTTTTTTATCCAACTGGAATTTGCATGACTGATTACAGTGTTCTCTGCTTTCTGCCATTTAATCTCCAACAGGACTGCTCTGTAGCCCAGTGCGGAGTGTTCAAGTGCAACATGTTCATGGGAAGACTGGAGAGTAAAACTCTCAAAATCTCTGCCAACCTTAGTTCACGATGGATACAGCAGGTAAATGATGACTATGTATAGTATTCAACAAATAGGTTGTGTTTTAAGTGTGGCATTTGAAGTGTTTTGATTACGTATTACTTATTATTTCTACCATTTTCCAACTCCAAAACAGATTGGACTTAAATCTGCCAAGTATCTCTTGACCAGCACTGCCAGTCTGGAGTACGACAGAAACCAGTACATCTTCTTTTCAACAGGGTCTAATAACAACCCACCCATTCGCAAGGTGATGACACATTATTTCCATTTATTTGTGTTTTAAATGAGCCTGTATTTGTTCTACATTCTGTAATTTAATCTCTTTCTTAAGATTGAGGCAGAGGTGGAAGTATATTCTGAACCAGACTTCACCAAAGAGATTGTTGGAGGATCCCTGGGAGGGTTGGCTCTACTGGCTTTACTGACCGCAGGCCTGTATAAGGTGAGACACTGTGCATACATTCTCAGGATATTATACAGCTTAATGGAGGCATTTTACAGTATTATTATTATTACCTTATTCACTGATGCAGTTTGGTTCTTTTATTTATTTTACATGTTATTTATATATTTTTCATTGTTTTGTACTCTCAGGCTGGATTCTTCAAGAGTAAATACAACGACATAATCAATGCTAATGAAGCAGATCCAGGGGATGGTGAAGGTGAACCCGAACAAACACCTGAAGCATAAAATTATTCGATGTCTCACAAATAAGTTTCCAGATCTAATACATTAACACTTTCAAACTATTCCAACATCCACAGTGGTGCTCTGTTTTTTTTTTTTTTTACCTGTAGCATTTCTAATCTGAAGTTGAACGGCTTGCCATTTTCAGGAATGTGCATGATTTGTATGGGAGAAATACCCGTGCTGTCACTTTCAATTTATTGAAAAAGAAAGCTTGTCTGCATCTGAAATCAATCCCTCACTCATCATCATCATCTTTAACAGAGGTTCCCAACCTGGGGATCTGCACCCCAACAAGGAGTCAGAAAATGACTTGAATGGGTCAGAAGTTAGAAAATCATCATCAGTCATTAGTTTCACTGGTCACATCTCAGATATGCACCCTGTGACAAACCAAGCAAGGTTGGGAACTGCTGTTCTATATATATTCATATATCTATATCATAGACCCATGATTTATTTTATTTATATTTATAAAATGACTGTACATCTTTCTAATCTAAACACAGCCCAGTGTTGCATTGCACAATAATAATAAAAAAAGATTGTCATTACATATTGTACTGTACTAACTGCTCAAATTCAATATTGTATGATTACTCTAAGTGTTGCTTACTTGCTCAAAATATAATAATTGCTTTACTAAGAAATAAAATATGAAATGTGCAATACCGATTTTAAGTATTTTGAATTTGCATATTAAGTTGTTACAGGTTAGTCGATGGATGGGGTGCAGTGCTTAGCACTGTTGCCTCACAGCGAGAAGGTTCCTAGTTTGAAACTCAGCTGGAGTGCTTCTGTCTGGAGTCTGCATCTTCTCTTCTGTGTGAGTTCTCTTGGGGTATTCCAGCTTCCTCCCACAGTCCAAAGACATGCACTTAATAGGTTAATTAATTACTCTAAATTGGCTGTAGGTGTGAATGGTTGTTTGTCTCTATGTGTCCAAGGTATACCCCGCCTCTCAACCAAAGTCAGCTTGGATAAGCTCCAGCCTGTTATTGGACTATAGTGTCCATACATACAGTCTGGATAAAACCAGCATGTACCCAATTTTACCCAATAGTGCAATATTTTAACCTACCATTTTGCTCACTGTAATGTTCATAACATCCAGAGACATCTGAAACTCTCCAGAGAGAGGGGACACTCTCCACTTACTGACATCTGGATTGTGACTCTCAGGAGGGCAAAGCACCAAATTTCATTATGCATTCCTAAATGTCTTTAAGAAGTAGTGAATACAAAATGTTTCTACACTTAACATTGAGAAGTATCAGGCAGATGTGAGAATAAAGCTGTCAGAAATTATGATTCCTCCACAAGTGTAGACCCCATTTTTGTGGAGACTAACCATCCAGGGCCACATTCAAGACCAACGTCACCAAGTTAGCATAATTATCCACTGCATTGTTCTGAGTAGATTAATCTGATTGTGTTTGAGTGTTCGGTTCAAGCCGAATACAGATGTTTAGTGCACCCAAGTGACAAGATTCAGTGTGCTAAAACAGAAAATGTGATAAAAATGTAATAATGTCAGAGTCCAGAGTTTGAGGGGGCAGAGGACAGAGAAGGAAGTGAGGGGAGAGCTGGAAGGGAGTTCAGCTTCCTGACAGCCTGGTGGACTGGAATGACCAATAGTAGACATAAAATCAGCAGGTGTTTAATCCAATAATGTTTTGCCAATTCATAGTGTGTGCCTCTTGTATAAATATCACACTATCAAATTAATTTCCTCTCCGATAGAGCTACAGAGGAAGTAAAACAAAAAGGAGAAATGGACCTTTTTATTTTTTGTTTTATTGTGATTGTAGGACTATTATGAGTATGATGCATGTTTATAGTGAAGTTCGTGCAAGTAATTTCAATGTATTTGTTATAAAACATAACTTCCTCTCCACCGACGGCATTTTGAATAAAAAGGAACAATGTTAATATCTTGAGAAAAGCAGGTAATTTGTACATTGGGCATTTCCTGCTACTGTCACAAATTTAAAATGATGAAAACATTTATGATCTAATAAACTGTCTGAATAAAACAACCATTAGTTTCTTACATCTATTTCCTTATTTTTTCAGCAGAGACTTTAGCACTGCACTCACCAATAAGAGCTTTAGTTAGGTGTAGTTTTAATTTGCTATTTATTACTTTAATCTTTATTCATCAGTCTTGTATCTAAAGTAGCATCATTATTCACTACATGAGTGATCAGTGAATACAGAGGAATTGTGACCCGTGTGCTAAAACAGAAGGTGTGTCAATAATGTAACCCCACCTACATAAGAGTTCCTCAAACTGGCTGACTTATGTTTGAGTCACATTATGATTTTGGCACTTAACTTTTGACGTCTCCCTCCTTCACAGTTTGAGTGACAGAAATTGTTTGTAGGTCGCCAGAAAGCACAATAGTTTCCAAATCATTTTGCACGAGCTCATCATCAGAATTTTCCATGGGAGCAACACAATGGACAGGATAATTACCACTATTGTATTCTTGTCAGGTAAGACAAGTTGATTTTGTCTTTTGTTTCTTTATAAATATTTGTTCCAGCAGTGAAAATATCTTATCTCCATCTAATATTTTTGTCAGGTAAGAAATATCTTGTCATTTAATTTTGTGACATTTTTATCACATTTACAACATCTTTATTGAATGTACGTTATGTTCCTATAGTAACTTATTATCAGGGTGTGATATTTTAAAAAAGCCACCAGGGCTAAAAGATTGATAACTGTAGTAAGAGTGTGTAGAAAAACAATGAAGATCATCAGATCCACATTTGTATTTCATTTCCTCAATGAATCAAACATCAAACATCAATATGTGGCCAGCAGAGACATTCCTGATCCTAAAAATATTATCAGAGAGCCGTCTTCTAATTCTTTATTATGTTAGTGCTATCAAAAAACATTTTGACTCATTTTTAAGGAACACCTAAATCCAGGTGCAAGTATTAAATGTCTGTATCGGGAAAAACAACAAACAAATAAAACAAATGTTATAGTCATTTAAACTTAAGATAATGGTGTAGCAGCATCTATCTTTGAAATGACGTCAAAGTTTTCACAAAATTTGTAGGTGTCTGTTAGAACTATTGCAGTTTGTATCTAGTTCACCACCTAGAGTCTGGCAACTGGCTATTAGTCTGCGCAGGGCTCTTAGAGGATTGGAGACGTTGTAGCTCAGACACAGACACTCTAAATTAAAATTACAGTTTGTTTGATTGAAAATGGACCACAAACAAGCTGCATGATACATTACTATGCACTTGAAAGTTGAATTTATTGTTCTATGTGAGACCAAGAGAGAGCCAGTCGATTAGGAACAATAGAACATATCCTTTACTCATGACAGGAAGTGACAGACTTCCCCTAGCTGCATTAGTGATCTTCTTTTACCGGTGTATATTTAGTGACTTTAAGCAGTGTTGTAGTACTCAAGATCAATCTTTTTTTTTTGAAGATCTTGGTCTTGTCTTGGAATTGAGTGACCGTCCGAAAAACCTGATCACAGCACCTTTATTATTAACCATCAAGTATTCAGCCAAGCTGTAGTGTACATACTATTTTATACTTCAAAATGTATGCAGGGTAATCTGTGGGACTTACCCACAGAGACTTATTGAATATTAGCTACATGCTAACTACCTCATTTGACTATATACTGTCTGGTCTTGGTCTTGACTTGCTCTTTGTTTAGCTGGTCTTGACTACAACACTGACTTCATGTACAATCGAGACTACATCAGCACATAACAGAAATGACACAATAGAAACTAGAGACTATACTATCCTAAAGACTAGAATAGACATTAAGGCTACAGTAGTCTAGAAAAGGCTGCACTGGTGACAGGAAAAAGCAGAACCACAGGGCACTGGTGTCATAGTGAATAATCATCTTTACATCTGAAAAACTTTAATAATGCAATTTTGTGCATCAGTCAGACGTCCAAAAAAAAAAAGCTTTATTTGTGCCAACATGGCAAGTTCCTTTTTTTATTTTTTTTTTTTTACAGTGTAGTCTCAGAATTTTTACTGTAAAAACAGCCATGTTAAATAATGGAGGAAATATTACAGAGAAGCAGCTGAAAATATCATCTTGAATATGTTTTCTAAATTAAGAATTGTTTTGGAACCACCTAGAATGAGGACATTTTTGGCAAACCCTGTTGGTACCACTACACCCTGTAAATGCACATAGACAATAGATTTTCAACTAACTAAGTCTGTGCCTCGACACTTTAGGTCAGAAAAATGATATAGTTCTTTCTTCTCCATTCTTCAGTGTTAAAAGCTGCACTTTGTTTTAATATCGACCCGTGGCTTGAAGTCCTCAGTAATGATGCTGCAGGTTTTGGATACCAGGTGGTGCAGAGATCATCAGAGTAAGTCAAAGCTGGATGCTGTTGTAGACCACTGGTCCACAGTACATCTACTACCAGTGTTTTTTCCAACTAGCATTTCAAAATGTGCGTGTCTAATTTCACATGTCTGCTTTTATTTCCTCAGCTTGCTGGTCAGTGCTCCTCTTGAACAGTTTGCACCAAACAGAAGGGGCCAAATATATAAATGTTCTACCACATCCTGTCTCCAACTATCAGTTTCACGTAAGCAGCTTATAATTTTTACATATAAAGATACATAGATGGGTATTTTATTGCCCTATCAAGAAAATGTGTTGCCTCAGTTGCAGCACCAGGATAAGCAATGATGGATGGATGGATGGATGGATCGCTGGATTCAGCCTTCAAGTCATATACTAACTTGGCAACGAAAGAAAAAACTTTTATTGCTGCTGAAAATTGCAGAGATGCACTGTTGCCACACAGAAAGATGGGTCAAATCTCAGCTGGGGCTTTTCTGTGTTCAGTTTTTAGTTCTCCCTGTGACTTCCTCTCAAGGTTAACTGGTGTTGGTAAATGTGAGCATGAGTGCTTATTTGTCTCTATAACCTCTCGCTTGTCCAGCCCCAACAACCCTGATAAGGATAAGCGAGTATGGAAATGAATGGAGTATGAACTGGTTAATGCTGCTAAAAGCTATCAGATTACATGAGGAAGTATTTTACTTGTGGTAGTTGTGGTTTGTAGTTATCACTGAGACTGTTCAGTATCTTGAATGACTTTTTTAACATAACTGATGAATGTTTTCAATGCAGAGCCAGACTTCGCAGTCAACATGTCCCTTGGTTTGACAATGACAAGTGATCCTACCACACAAAACACCATGGTGAGCTGGTAAACTGCAAAGATTCACAGTACAATGTTAAAATCAGTACAGGGTTCAGAGAAAGTCATCTCAAATAACAAATTATTTATTAACTAGGACTTAACTGTCTTTTTTCAGGCATGTGGACCAACCATCCCAAAGGACTGTCAAAGTATTACCATGTACAATGGTGTATGCTTTAACATAGACCGTTTTGATCGTGTTGGAAGTGCTGTGCCATCTTCTCTTCAGGTTAATATGTTGAATTTTCTTATTTTAAAGGTGGTGGTAGAAGGAATAAAAGTGATAATATTTGATGTATAATGATGCTAAACCCAGTGGCTCACCTGGTGTGCCACCATGTACCAGGGCTAAGTCCTTACTGCAGAAGCCCAGTCATCATCACACACACAACCAAACCCATGGATACCTCATGGATATGGCCATGTGTTGGATTACTTTAACTGACTATCACTTGAAGGAGACTGCAAATAATATTTCAGACATTGATCCATCTCTTATTTTTGACAGAGTGTCGAATTGAAGCTGACATTGCATTTCTGTTGGATGGCTCAGGCAGCGTACATCGAAATGATTTTCAAAGAATGAAGGTTTTTGTGAAAGATCTGGTTGGATTGTTCATTGGACAAGACACACAGGTAGAGTTTTATTCTATTCAAACCAAAGAGTGATGCAGGTAGTTGGACATTGAATAATCTATTTGTTTTAGGCACTGCATGAGATTTATGAAAGGACCTCTCAACAGAGCATAATTAATATTTCTTTTGGACATTCCCATTGATCTAAGTCCTTAAAACATTAAAAACACAGAATCTTGTTTATAGAAAAATTACAATAGCCACCAATAAGCACATGACAAGAAATTATATTAGCAGTCTATCAGACATCTACCAAATAACCCTTCACCATTCATATATTTTTAACATTTCCATATATATATATATATATATATATATATAGATAGATAGATAGATAGATAGATAGATAGATAGATAGATAGATAGATAGATAGATAGATATAGATATAACTTATATTTCTATTTCTATATGAATTAACATGCTGTTTTCTTTCTGTTTGCAGTTTGCCATTTCCCAGTTCTCCACAGGATTCAGAGTTCATTACTATTTTAATACATTTAACCCTAATAATTGGCAACAACAAATTAATGGAATAAGTCAGTCAGGTGGAGGAACTTACACAGCTAAAGCCATCAAACTTGTTGTGTAAGTGTCGACATGATTGCTTATAATACTTCATGCTGATTTTTTGGAGCAATATGATTTTCTTTTCTTATTTTATATTTTAATTTTTGAAAATTTCAAATTGTAATATGATATTTTCCCCACATTTTCTGCTCTATGCTGTTTGCTGTTTGTCACCATTTGAGGCAGGTTGAGCTGGACTTTTCCAGTAGATTCAAGCCTGCACTGTGCAGAGATATGTATTTGATATTTCTGCCTCCAACCCAACACCGCAAAGAAAAATATAACACTGACATTTGTGTTGTTTAAAAACAAACAGACAAACAAACAAATAAACAAACACTGCCCATATCATTCAAAAACCTTAGCGATGGATATCTTAAATTATTGGCATGGCCTCATAATACTGCTATGGCTAAGTGGGAAAATGCCATTCTGGTATTTGGTTGAACCAACCTTTTATTTATTTCCTTAATCATACCAGACGTTTATTTTTTTAACCCAACAAAATGTGCAACAATGTATTTAAAGCAGATCTTTCTTTTGACAGCCAAGATGTCTTCTCATCATATCGTGGTGCCAGGCCAAACGTCAGGAGGGTTTTAATAGTCATTACAGATGGAGAGTCTACTGATCCGTATGATTTGCAAGGTGCATCAAATTTAGCAGAAAATGCAAAGATTGTTCGATTTGCTATTGGGGTAAGTTGTATCCATATTCTCTCTCTCTCACACACATATATATATATATCTACATATACTGTGTATATTCAATTTGAGAGTCAGTAAATGGAGTCAACAATTTAAATTTAAACAAATCAATTCTGTTGCAAATTACATCTCCTTTCTCCAACACTTTTTCCCAACATCCCTAGGTGGGGGGTGCATTTGATAACCGCAATGCCAAACAGGAACTGGAAACCATTGCATCTTCTCCTCCAAACGAACATGTGTTTCAAGTGGGGAACTTTGATGCACTTGAAACAATAAGAAACAGTTTGCAGGAAAAAATCTTTGCCATTGAAGGTACAGACTATAAACTTACTATAACGGCTTAAAGTTTGTGTTTTCAGTTAAAATGACTGTTGGTCATAATATCATGCTGCATTTAGAAACTTTCATGCTGATTTATGCTGCTGTTACAGGATCTCAAACAGATGGAGAGTCACTGAAAATGGAAATGTCTCAGGAGGGATTCAGTGCAGCTTATGTGCCCGAGGTAATTCAGCAGAAACTCTTGTAGCTGAAAATCACAGTTAGTTATACACTTACATAGAATCCAGTGTGATGAATTTAGCTGATGTTTTTACGGTGAACAAATGTTCTTTAAAGTTCTGTCTAAATTGCAGGGATTTCAAATGGGTATTGTTGGTGCCAACCAGTGGAAGGGAGGCTACATGAAATACACAAGCTCAGGCATGAAGAGTGGCTCTTATGAGCCTTTGAATGTGGAGTCTGACAGCTATCTGGGTATGAATATGACAAACTAACACATATAGATGTCATCATGTATGTGCACCGCTCTATTGCAGATTTTCCTCCCATGTTTTGGATTGTTTTTCAAAAAAGGACAGGAAAAAGGAAAATAAGGAATAATGAGTCAAAGTTTGGACTTTGTATCTTTTGTTTGTGTTTAATGTCCCATAAAAAAGGGCAATCACTTAATTTTAATTTAAACAAATACCAAGCCCACCAATGTACCTGTAAATCAAGTTGTGCAGAAACACGTAACGTAATAACAAATTCTGTGAAGGATTCAAAGCTGTGAAGGGCACCTCATGTAATAAAGAAGATGATCTCAAGATCTCAGATCTGATCTCAAATGTATGGTGCACACAAAAGAAGTAAAGAGGATAGCTTTTAATAATAATTTAATAATCTTTATTCTTTTACATTAAAGAAATAATGTATTATTAGTCAATTTATATTTGCTGAATTAAGCAACGTGTCACTTTGTTCTCTATAGAGGAAATGATCATGATTTGTTATTTTGCTAGTTTGCTGATAAAATAAGTATTTGTCAACAGTTGGCCAAACCTTTGGATACTTTAACGTATAGGTTTGTCTCCTGAATTCTAGGTTACTCCATGGCAGTTGCTAACACGAGGCAAGGCTCGATGACAATTGTTGGTGCTCCAAGATATCAACACAGAGGAGTTGTGATGGCAGTTGATCCGAGCGGCAGTTCCAAAATGATTGATCCCTTTCCATGGCAGGTGTGTGTTTATAATAAATGGCCCTGAGAGACAGCATGAAGCATGTTCAGACATTATTTTCTTTAATAAAAACTGTTGTTTCCTTCTTATTATTAATTCTTTTTTATTTGTGATTTGTTCCTTACACAGTTTCAGAGTGGCGAATATTTTGGGGCAGAGGTTTGTACCATGGATGTGGATCGTGACACCTACACTGACCTAATCCTCATATCTGCCCCTATGTATGTGGACACTGACAGAGAAGGAAGAGTTTACGTTTGCAGCTTAAGTGTTTTGGTATATGAGCATTTTATCCAGTGCCATTAAATTAATCTATTTGTTTTTTAATGACTCTGCAAACATTGACTTTCACCCTTATATTTTCACCAGAATGTCGACTGTCACTTAGATTCTCCATTTGTACTAAGAGGGGAAGCATCTGACAGAGGAAGGTTTGGGTCCTCTCTTGCTGTACTGCCTGATCTTAACACAGATGGTCTCAATGATTTGGCTGTTGGAGCACCTTTGGAGGATGATGGTCAAGGCAGCATTTACATATTCCACAGTGAAACAGGAGGAAGAATCAGTCGTCTACATACCCAGGTGAGTGAGATCAGATAAGCTTGGACAGATCCAGTATCTATGGCTTCATGTTTGCCACTGTATTTAATATACATTGCGTACTATTTTCAATGTGATTAATTTAAATATTGACATTTATGTAGAGAATTGCTGGATCTAAAGTCCAGTCAGGACTGAAGTTCTTTGGCATGTCGATCAGTCAGTCATCTTTTGACCTGAGTCAAGACCTTCTGCCTGACTTAGCGGTGGGTTCAAAGGGTAAAGTTATTTTACTCAGGTAAGTCCAAGATGTTCCTATAATACATTTTACTCTTTAGTGTAATTCTACCATTTGTGTAAATCATACGACAATAAGGTTTACCAGCTAAACAAGTCATCTTGTTCATCTCTGTGCATTCCCAGATCAAAGCCTATCGTAATGGTGGAAGCTACAGTGTCTTTCAGCCCAAGCCAAATCCCTACTCAAAACCCAAACTGCTCACAACCATTGAGGACCAAAGCTGAAATCTGCTTTAGGATGACCAGACGCTCTTCAGTAGACCAAGGTTCCTGATTCTCCACTGTCCATCTATTTAAATACTTGTATCTAGGTACACAAATAACTTCTTAATTGAACTCTAATCTGTTACAGCAAGTGCAAGGATCAACTGTAATTTTACACTGGATTCCACCCGCAAGGCCCCAAACAACCGAGCTTACATCAGTGAGAAACAACGGATGACAAACAAATCAGTTGATCTTGACTTACGACAGCCAAAGTGCTTCAATGTGAGCTTCTTTGTTGAGGTGAGTTACATACGGTGTTAAAATCTGGTATATTTCTGGTCTTTGGAAAAAGATTCTTTACTGATCCCTGAGGGGAAATGTGGGTGATACATACAGAAGTCCAACAGAAGTAGAAAGCCACAGCCTCTGTCATACATTCATGTTTGACATGTTTCATGTTGTATTAAAGAGTCAGACCTTCACAACCTTGACAAATAGTATTTTACAGTAATGCCTCTTCTTGCAGCCTTGTCCCGAAGATGCTCTCAATGCACTGTCCAATAATCTTACATTCACCTTTGAGGGTTTGCCTTCTGAAAGATCAAATCTCAGCCCAAGTCTCACCCTGCAGGCTCAGACAACTACTTTTCATCCTGTAAGTAATCTTTAACATTTACTGGTCAGTTTGAACTTGCTAATGCTTCTTACATGTGGTCTTCATTGTCAGAACATTAACTGTACAAAGCTGAGCAAAAACATACTTTTTGTGAGTGGTTTACACATAATTGGAGGTCAGTGCTGTGAAATGTGCAGGAATCATCATGCCTTCTAAAAAATGTTCAACTGTTTGTTGTTTGTTTGAGTAGGCAGTCAGAGTATGAACTGTAGTGCCTTAACTGTATGCTGTCACTTTTTCAGAACAAACATGATTAATTCATACTCTCTTCCACAGTTAGGGTTTGAAATCAACTGCGGCACTGACAATAATTGTGTAGATAATCTGAAAGTGGATTTCAACTTCACTAGGTGAGTTAAAAAGAAATGAAACCTGACTTAAGGGTGTGGTTGCTTTTCTCTTTTCAAAGTGTTTGCACACTAATGGATCAGTGTGCTCTTTGAATTACTTTCTTGTTTTGTCCGGTTCAGCATAGTTGGGTAAAAGCCACATATATTTCAGCCTCGTTTTTTTCAGTGTGAAATATCTTACGTAGGATATGAAGTTTTTTTTGTACTTCCAAAATGCCCAACTTTCATTGTGTAATGGTTTTAGCCAGGATCAATCAATCAGACTCAAAAAACTCAACAACTATTAGATGGATAGGCACCAAATCTTTTTACAGGTACCCTAAGAATGTATCATACTTGAGATAAACCGTGTGTGTCCCTTTAGCACCACCTAGAGGGTTGTAATTTCTGATTTTACTTGAAGGACCTCAACAATTTTCAGTTTTTTCAATTTTCCATGTTCTCATAATGTGTCAGATCCTTAGAGGTTAAAGTGGGCATTGATGAACTGTTGAATGTCACCGTGTCAGTGGAGAACAGCGAGGAAAACTCCTACAACAGCCGTGTCATTGTCACATACCCAGCCGGGCTCTCCTTTAGAAAGTTCACGATTCTGCAGGTAAGGTGTCCAAATCAAATCTGTTTCAATTCATCTCTGCTCAACTGCTTTCAGAGTTCATACAGCAAATCAGGTGAATGTGTGCTTTTATTTGTTTTTAATAAAGGGAAGAATTGAGTGCAACTCTTTGGACAGTGAGGGCTTGTCAGAAGGAAGGACTGACTGCACTATTGACAAGCCAATTTTCAAGACCAACACCAAGGTTTGTTCTTTGTACAGAAGGATCTCTTCTTACTGATGCAGAAACAGTCCTGCTAAAGAGGAGCTAATCTGATCTCCTTCATTTAATTTTAGGCTTTTTCATCATCTCCTATGGGATTGAAACCAATAGTCAACTTGACAAAATGATTTTTATCACTGCGAATGCAACCAGGTACTGTTTAGCTGCCTTCCCATAAGCACAGCAATATGCAAGCATGTATGTGTGCAATAGCACTATTCATCACGTGAACAAATAATTTCACCTCTCTTTTAGTGGGAACAACGAGCACTCAGTCTCAAGCGAACTCTACAAAAAGAAATCAATTCCTGTGAAGTACAGCATTTTTGTTACCTTTGAAAGGTTTGTGTTCTTTGTGAAGCAAAAGACATGATTTGAAAAAGTAATAATACAATTTATAACTTAATATTTCTAAAATATTTAATATGTCTGTTTAGTACCCTCAGCTACAACAATTTCACTTTCGGAAGGATGATTTGGAGAAACCAGTCCAACAATCAGTTGTGGTAAATATCTTATCAAAATACCAGTAACAGTTAATAAACTTGATTCAGGCTTCACTTTAAAGCATCCTTTTCTTTTAGGTGACAAATGATATCAGAACACTGAATTTCACTGTGGTGATCAGGGTGCCAGTAAAGCTCGGTGATAAAGACATCTGGGCGGATTCAAGCAGTTTGCAGGTAACATGCAACTTTTTATGTAGCTACAGTTTTATTGATGAAAAGATGTGAGGACCACATTTTGTTCTCTGTTACACTGACATGAAGTGGCTGTATTTCAGTTTCAGACTGCCAAAGAGACAAAGATGAAGAACCACTGGTCAAAGATTTTGTTGCTCAAATACAGAAAAATAAATTAGTGGTAAGTATTCCTCTACCACCTATGAGTTAGGATTTAACCTAGAAATGTACAACAATATATTATATAGTGGATATCTCGTACACGCACATTAAAACAAATTATGATAGTACACTGCTTTATGAAGCTGCATGAGGCCTAAAACAGCTAACCTTTGCACTAACGCCCTAAGAGGGAGCCCTGATGGGGGCAGATTTTTCTCATCATGCCAGAGGGGCCAGCGGCCTGCCCTGTACATGAGGCCTATTGAACAGCTAACCTTTGCACTCACCTCATAAAATGGAGGCAAACAAAGTCTGTTAGAGCGCTGTGCACATACTCAAAGAACTGGAGTTACATCGTGGTAGCTACTTTTTTTTTTTATCCAACTGGAATTTGCATGACTGATTACAGTGTTCTCTGCTTTCTGCCATTTAATCTCCAACAGGACTGCTCTGTAGCCCAGTGCGGAGTGTTCAAGTGCAACATGTTCATGGGAAGACTGGAGAGTAAAACTCTCAAAATCTCTGCCAACCTTAGTTCACGATGGATACAGCAGGTAAATGATGACTATGTATAGTATTCAACAAATAGGTTGTGTTTTAAGTGTGGCATTTGAAGTGTTTTGATTACGTATTACTTATTATTTCTACCATTTCCCAACTCCAAAACAGATTGGACTTAAATCTGCCAAGTATCTCTTGACCAGCACTGCCAGTCTGGAGTACGACAGAAACCAGTACATCTTCTTTTCAACAGGGTCTAATAACAACCCACCCATTCGCAAGGTGATGACACATTATTTCCATTTATTTGTGTTTTAAATGAGCCTGTATTTGTTCTACATTCTGTAATTTAATCTCTTTCTTAAGATTGAGGCAGAGGTGGAAGTATATTCTGAACCAGACTTCACCAAAGAGATTGTTGGAGGATCCCTGGGAGGGTTGGCTCTACTGGCTTTACTGACCGCAGGCCTGTATAAGGTGAGACACTGTGCATACATTCTCAGGATATTATACAGCTTAATAGAGGCATTTTACAGTATTATTTTTACCACATTCACTGATGCAGTTTGGTTCTTTTATTTATTATACATGTTATTTAAATGTCTTCCATTGTTTTGTACTCTCAGGCTGGATTCTTCAAGAGTAAATACAACAACATGATTAATGCTAATGAAGCAGATCCAGGGGCTCCTTTAGGTGAACCCGAACAAACACCAGAAGCATAAATTCATCAATCATTCAATGCCTCACAAATAAGTTTCCAGATCTAATACATTAACGCTTTTAAACTATTCCAACATCCACAGTGGTGCTCTCATTAGTACCTGTAGCATTTCTAATCTAAAGTGTAATCTATATAACTGCTTGCTATTTATAGGAATGTGCATGATTTGTATGGGAGAAATACCCGTGCTGTCACTTTCAATTTATTGAAAAAGAAAGCTTGTCTGCATCTGAAATCAATCCCTCACTCATCATCATCATCTTTAACAGAGGTTCCCAACCTGGGGATCTGCACCCCAATAAGGGGTCAGAAAATTATTTGAATGGGTCACAAGTTAGAAAATCATCATCAGTCATTAGTTTCACTGGTCACATCTCAGATATGCACCCTGTGACAAACCAAGCAAGGTTGGGAACTGCTGTTCTATATATATTCATATATCTATATCATAGACCCATGATTTATTTTATTTATATTTACAAAATGACTGTACATCTTTCTAATCTAAACACAGCCCAGTGTTGCATTGCACAATAATAATAAAAAAAGATTGTCATTACATATTGTACTGTACTAACTGCTCAAATTCAATATTGTATGATTACTCTAAGTGTTGCTTACTTGCTCAAAATATAATAATTGCTTTACTAAGAAATAAAATATGAAATGTGCAATACCGATTTTAAGTATTTTGAATTTGCATATTAAGTTGTTACAGGTTAGTCGATGGATGGGGTGCAGTGCTTAGCACTGTTGCCTCACAGCGAGAAGGTTCCTAGTTTGAAACTCAGCTGGAGTGCTTCTGTCTGGAGTCTGCATCTCCTCTTCTGTGTGAGTTCTCTTGGGGTATTCCAGCTTCCTCCCACAGTCCAAAGACATGCACATAATAGGTTAATTGATTACTCTAAATTGGCTGTAGGTGTGAATGGTTGTTTGTCTCTATGTGTCCAAGGTATACCCCGCCTCTCAACCAAAGTCAGCTTGGATAAGCTCCAGCCTGTTATTGGACTATAGTGTCCATACATACAGTCTGGATAAAACCAGCATGTACCCAATTTTACCCAATAGTGCAATATTTTAACCTACCATTTTGCTCACTGTAATGTTCATAACATCCAGAGACATCTGAAACTCTCCAGAGAGAGGGACACTCTCCACTTACTGACATCTGGATTGTGACTCTCAGGAGGGCAAAGCACCAAATTTCATTATGCATTCCTAAATGTCTTTAAGAAGTAGTGAATACAAAATGTTTCTACACTTAACATTGAGAAGTATCAGGCAGATGTGAGAATAAAGCTGTCAGAAATTATGATTCCTCCACAAGTGTAGACCCCATTTTTGTGGAGACTAACCATCCAGGGCCACATTCAAGACCAACGTCACCAAGTTAGCATAATTATCCACTGCATTGTTCTGAGTAGATTAATCTGATTGTGTTTGAGTGTTCGGTTCAAGCCGAATACAGATGTTTAGTGCACCCAAGTGACAAGATTCAGTGTGCTAAAACAGAAAATGTGATAAAAATGTAATAATGTCAGAGTCCAGAGTTTGAGGGGCAGAGGACAGAGAAGGAAGTGAGGGAGAGCTGGAAGGAGTTCAGCTTCCTGACAGCCTGGTGGACTGGAATGACCAATAGTAGATATAAAATCAGCAGGTGTTTAATCCAATAATGTTTTGCCAATTCATAGTGTGTGCCTCTTGTATAAATATCACACTATCAAATTAATTTCCTCACCGATAGAGCTACAGAGGAAGTAAAACAAAAGGAGAAATGGACCTTTTTATTTTTTGTTTTATTGTGATTGTAGGACTATTATGAGTATGATGCATGTTTATAGTGAAGTTCGTGCAAGTAATTTCAATGTATTTGTTATAAAACATAACTTCCTCTCCACCGACGGCATTTTGAATAAAAAGGAACAATGTTAATATCTTGAGAAAAGCAGGTAATTTGTACATTGGGCATTTCCTGCTACTGTCACAAATTTAAAATGATGAAAACATTTATGATCTAATAAACTGTCTGAATAAAACAACCATTAGTTTCTTACATCTATTTCCTTATTTTTTCAGCAGAGACTTTAGCACTGCACTCACCAATAAGAGCTTTAGTTAGGTGTAGTTTTAATTTGCTATTTATTACTTTAATCTTTATTCATCAGTCTTGTATCTAAAGTAGCATCATTATTCACTACATGAGTGATCAGTGAATACAGAGGAATTGTGACTCATGTGCTAAAACAGAAGGTGCGTCAATAATGTAACCCCACCTACATAAGAGTTCCTCAAACTGGCTGACTTATGTTTGAGTCACATTATGATTTTGGCACTTAACTTTTGACGTCTCCCTCCTTCACAGTTTGAGTGACAGAAATTGTTTGTAGGTCGCCAGAAAGCACAATAGTTTCCAAATCATTTTGCACGAGCTCATCATCAGAATTTTCCATGGGAGCAACACAATGGACAGGATAATTACCACTATTGTATTCTTGTCAGGTAAGACAAGTTGATTTTGTCTTTTGTTTCTTTATAAATATTTGTGCCAGCAGTGAAAATATCTTATCTCCATCTAATATTTTTGTCAGGTAAGAAATATCTTGTCATTTAATTTTGTGACATTTTTATCACATTTACAACATCTTTATTGAATGTACGTTATGTTCCTATAGTAACTTATTATCAGGGTGTGATATTTTAAAAAGCCACCAGGGCTAAAAGATTGATAACTGTAGTAAGAGTGTGTAGAAAAACAATGAAGATCATCAGATCCACATTTGTATTTCATTTCCTCAATGAATCAAACATCAAACATCAATATGTGGCCAGCAGAGACATTCCTGATCCTAAAAATATTATCAGAGAGCCGTCTTCTAATTCTTTATTATGTTAGTGCTATCAAAAAACATTTTGACTCATTTTTAAGGAACACCTAAATCCAGGTGCAAGTATTAAATGTCTGTATCGGAAAAACAACAAACAAATAAAACAAATGTTATAGTCATTTAAACTTAAGATAATGGTGTAGCAGCATCTATCTTTGAAATGACGTCAAAGTTTTCACAAAATTTGTAGGTGTCTGTTAGAACTATTGCAGTTTGTATCTAGTTCACCACCTAGAGTCTGGCAACTGGCTATTAGTCTGCGCAGGGCTCTTAGAGGATTGGAGATGTTGTAGCTCAGACACAGACACTCTAAATTAAAATTACAGTTTGTTTGATTGAAAATGGACCACAAACAAGCTGCATGATACATTACTATGCACTTGAAAGTTGAATTTATTGTTCTATGTGAGACCAAGAGAGAGCCAGTCGATTAGGAACAATAGAACATATCCTTTACTCATGACAGGAAGTGACAGACTTCCCCTAGCTGCATTAGTGATCTTCTTTTACCGGTGTATATTTAGTGACTTTAAGCAGTGTTGTAGTACTCAAGATCAATCTTTTTTTTTTGAAGATCTTGGTCTTGTCTTGGAATTGAGTGACCGTCCCGAAAAAACCTGATCACAGCACCTTTATTATTAACCATCAAGTATTCAGCCAAGCTGTAGTGTACATACTATTTTATACTTCAAAATGTATGCAGGGTAATCTGTGGGACTTACCCACAGAGATTTATTGAATATTAGCTACATGCTAACTACCTCATTTGACTATATACTGTCTGGTCTTGGTTTTGACTTGGTCTCCATTTAGCAGGTCTTGACCACAACACTGACTTCATGTACAATCGAGACTACATCAGCACATAACAAAAATGATACAACAGAAACTAGAGACTATACTATCCTAAAGACTAGAATAGACATTAAGGCTACAGTAGTCTAGAAAAGGCTGCACTGGTGACAGGAAAAAGCAGAACCACAGGGCACTGGTGTCATAGTGAATAATCATCTTTACATCTGAAAAACTTTAATAATGCAATTTTGTGCATCAGTCAGACGTCCAAAAAAGAAAAAAAGCTTTATTTGTGCCAACATGGCAAGTTCCTTTTTTTATTTTTTTTTTTACAGTGTAGTCTCAGAATTTTTACTGTAAAAACAGCCATGTTAAATAATGGAGGAAATATTACAGAGAAGCAGCTGAAAATATCATCTTGAATATGTTTTCTAAATTAAGAATTGTTTTGGAACCACCTAGAATGAGGACATTTTTGGCAAACCCTGTTGGTACCACTACACCCTGTAAATGCACATAGACAATAGATTTTCAACTAACTAAGTCTGTGCCTCGACACTTTAGGTCAGAAAAATGATATAGTTCTTTCTTCTCCATTCTTCAGTGTTAAAAGCTGCACTTTGTTTTAATATCGACCCCGTGGCTTGGAAGTCCCTCAGTAATGATGCTACAGGTTTTGGATACCAGGTGGTGCAGAGATCATCAGAGTAAGTCAAAGCTGGATGCTGTTGTAGACCACTGGTCCACAGTACATCTACTACCAGTGTTTTTTCCAACTAGCATTTCAAAATGTGCGTGTCTAATTTCACATGTCTGCTTTTATTTCCTCAGCTTGCTGGTCAGTGCTCCTCTTGAACAGTTTGCACCAAACAGAAGGGGCCAAATATATAAATGTTCTACCACATCCTGTCTCCAACTATCAGTTTCACGTAAGCAGCTTATAATTTTTACATATAAAGATACATAGATGGGTATTTTATTGCCCTATCAAGAAAATGTGTTGCCTCAGTTGCAGCACCAGGATAAGCAATGATGGATGGATGGATGGATGGATCGCTGGATTCAGCCTTCAAGTCATATACTAACTTGGCAACGAAAGAAAAAACTTTTATTGCTGTTGAAAATTGCAGAGATGCACTGTTGCCACACAGAAAGATGGGTCAAATCTCAGCTGGGGCTTTTCTGTGTTCAGTTTTTAGTTCTCCCTGTGACTTCCTCTCAAGGTTAACTGGTGTTGGTAAATGTGAGCATGAGTGCTTATTTGTCTCTATAACCTCTCGCTTGTCCAGCCCCAACAACCCTGATAAGGATAAGCGAGTATGGAAATGAATGGAGTATGAACTGGTTAATGCTGCTAAAAGCTATCAGATTACATGAGGAAGTATTTTACTTGTGGTAGTTGTGGTTTGTAGTTATCACTGAGACTGTTCAGTATCTTGAATGACTTTTTTTAACATAACTGATGAATGTTTTCAATGCAGAGCCAGACTTCGCAGTCAACATGTCCCTTGGTTTGACAATGACAAGTGATCCTACCACACAAAACACCATGGTGAGCTGGTAAACTGCAAAGATTCACAGTACAATGTTAAAATCAGTACAGGGTTCAGAGAAAGTCATCTCAAATAACAAATTATTTATTAACTAGGACTTAACTGTCTTTTTTTCAGGCATGTGGACCAACCATCCCAAAGGACTGTCAAAGTATTACCATGTACAATGGTGTATGCTTTAACATAGACCGTTTTGATCGTGTTGGAAGTGCTGTGCCATCTTCTCTTCCAGGTTAATATGTTGAGTTTTCTTATTTTAAAGGTGGTGGTAGAAGGAATAAAAGTGATAATATTTGATGTATAATGATGCTAAACCCAGTGGCTCACCTGGTGTGCCACCATGTACCAGGGCTAAGTCCTTACTGCAGAAGCCCAGTCATCATCACACACACAACCAAACCCATGGATACCTCATGGATATGGCCATGTGTTGGATTACTTTAACTGACTATCACTTGAAGGGAGACTGCAAATAATATTTCAGACATTGATCCATCTCTTATTTTTGACAGAGTGTCGAATTGAAGCTGACATTGCATTTCTGTTGGATGGCTCAGGCAGCGTACATCGAAATGATTTTCAAAGAATGAAGGTTTTTGTGAAAGATCTGGTTGGATCGTTCGTTGGACAAGACACACAGGTAGAGTTTTATTCTATTCAAACCAAAGAATGATGCAGGTAGTTGGACATTGAATAATCTATTTGTTTTAGGCACTGCATGAGATTTATGAAAGGACCTCTCAACAGAGCATATTTCCTTTGGACATTCCCATTGAGTCCTTAAAACCTTAAAAGCATAGAGTCTTCTTAAAAGAAAAATTTACATTAGCTACCAATAAACACATGACAAGAAATTATATTATTATTTTCCACACAACATAAGTTATTTTTATTTACAGTGCTGTGAAAAAGTATTTACCCCCTTCCTGATTTCTTAGTTTTTTGCATATTTGTCACACTTAAATGTTTCAGATCATCAAACAAATTTTAATATTAGACAAAGATAACCCAAGTAAATACAAAATGCAGTTTTTATATGAAGATTTTTATTTATTTATTTTAAAGATGATTTTGGCCTTTTCTAACTTTATTTCTGATAGAGACAGCTGAAGAGTGACAGGATGTGGGGAGATAGAGATGGGGACTGACATGCGGGAAAGAGCCACAGGTTGGATTTGAACCCTGGGCTTCCGCAGAAAGGACTGAGCCTTCGCACATGGGGTGGCTGCTCTACCAACTGAGCTAAACGCTGCCCCGATATTTTCAGTAATTAAGGGAAAAAAACTATTCAAACTGCCCTTATGTGAAAAAATAATTGCCCCCTACACCTAATAAGTGGTTGTGCCACCATTGGCAGCAACAACTGCAATCAAGCATTTGTGATAACTGGCAATAAGTCTTTTGCATCGCTGTGGAGGAATTTTGACCCACTCTTCCTAATGTTACAGCATCTTAATCGGATTTAAGTCTAGACTAGGCCACTCCAAAACCTTGATTTTGTTTTTTTCTAAGCCATTCAGAGGTGGACTTGCTTGTGTGTTTTGGATCATTGTCCTGCTGCATAACCCAAGTGAGTTTGAGCTTGAGGTCACAGCTAAAAGATCTCGAAAAGTAGCACATCATGCCACGATGTAAAGAAATTCAAGAACAGATGATAATAATAATAATGATATATATAATTTGATATAACTTGATGTATTTGTATTTATTTCCATATGAATTAACATACTGTTTTCTTTCTGTTTGCAGTTTGCCATTTCCCAGTTCTCCACAGAATTCAGAGTTCATTACTACTTTGGTACCATTAGTTCTCATAATTGGCAAACACAAATTGATGGAATAAGTCAGATATATGGAGGAACTTACACAGCTAATGCCATCACACATGTTGTGTAAGTGTCGACATGATGCTTATATTACTTCATGCTGATTTTATGGAGCAATATGATTTTCTTTTTTTGTTATATATTTTAATTTTGAAAATTTCAAATTGTAATGTGACATTTTCCCACATTTTCTGCTCTATGCTGTTTGCTGTTTGTCACCATTTGAGGCAGGTTGAGCTGGACTTTTCCAGTAGATTCAAGCCTGCACTGTGCAGAGATATGTATTTGATATTTCTGCCTCCAACCCAACACCGCAAAGAAAAATATAACACTGACATTTGTGTCGTTTAAAAACAAACAGACAAACAAACAAATAAACAAACACTGCCCATATCATTCAAAAACCTTAGCGATGGATATCTTAAATTATTGGCATGGCCTCATAATACTGCTATGGCTAAGTGGGAAAATGCCATTCTGGTATTTGGTTGAACCAACCTTTTATTTATTTCCTTAATCATACCAGACGTTTATTTTTTTAACCCAACAAAATGTGCAACAATGTATTTAAAGCAGATCTTTCTTTTGACAGCCAAGATGTCTTCTCACCATATCGTGGTGCCAGGCCAAACGTCAGGAGGGTTTTAATAGTCATTACAGATGGAGAGTCTCATGATCGGTATGATTTGCAAGGTGCATCAAATTTAGCAGAAAATGCAAAGATTGTTCGATTTGCTATTGGGGTAAGTTGTATCCATATTCTCTCTCTCACACACACATATATATATATATCTACATATACTGTGTATATTCAATTTGAGAGTCAGTAAATGGAGTCAGCAATTTAAATTTAAACAAATCAATTCTGTTGCAAATTACATCTCCTTTCTCCAACACTTTTTCCCAACATCCCTAGGTGGGGGGTGCATTTGATAACCGCAATGCCAAACAGGAACTGGAAACCATTGCATCTTCTCCTCCAACGAACATGTGTTTCAAGTGGGGAACTTTGATGCACTTGAAACAATAAGAAACAGTTTGCAGGAAAAATCTTTGCCATTGAAGGTACAGACTATAAACTTACTATAACGGCTTAAAGTTTGTGTTTTCAGTTAAAATGACTGTTGGTCATAATATCATGCTGCATTTAGAAACTTTCATGCTGATTTATGCTGCTGTTACAGGATCTCAAACAGATGGAGAGTCACTGAAAATGGAAATGTCTCAGGAGGGATTCAGTGCAGCTTATGTGCCCGAGGTAATTCAGCAGAAACTCTTGTAGCTGAAAATCACAGTTAGTTATACACTTACATAGAATCCAGTGTGATGAATTTAGCTGATGTTTTTACGGTGAACAAATGTTCTTTAAAGTTCTGTCTAAATTGCAGGGATTTCAAATGGGTATTGTTGGTGCCAACCAGTGGAAGGGAGGCTACATGAAATACACAAGCTCAGGCATGAAGAGTGGCTCTTATGAGCCTTTGAATGTGGAGTCTGACAGCTATCTGGGTATGAATATGACAAACTAACACATATAGATGTCATCATGTATGTGCACCGCTCTATTGCAGATTTTCCTCCCATGTTTTGGATTGTTTTTCAAAAAAAGGACAGGAAAAAGGAAAATAAGGAATAATGAGTCAAAGTTTGGACTTTGTATCTTTTGTTTGTGTTTAATGACCCATAAAAAAGGGCAATCACTTAATTTTAATTTAAACAAATACCAAGCCCACCAATGTACCTGTAAATCAAGTTGTGCAGAAACACGTAACGTAATAACAAATTCTGTGAAGGATTCAAAGCTGTGAAGGGCACCTCATGTAATAAAGAAGATGATCTCAAGATCTCAGATCTGATCTCAAATGTATGGTGTGCACAAAAGAAGTAAAGAGGATAGCTTTTAATAATAATTTAATAATCTTTATTCTTTTACATTAAAGAAATAATGTATTATTAGTCAATTTATATTTGCTGAATTAAGCAACGTGTCACTTTGTTCTCTATAGAGGAAATGATCATGATTTGTTATTTTGCTAGTTTGCTGATAAAATAAGTATTTGTCAACAGTTGGCCAAACCTTTGGATACTTTAACGTATAGGTTTGTCTCCTGAATTCTAGGTTACTCCATGGCAGTTGCTAACGAGGCAAGGCTCGATGACAATTGTTGGTGCTCCAAGATATCAACACAGAGGAGTTGTGATGGCAGTTGATCCGAGCGGCAATGATTGATCCCTTTCCATGGCAGGTGTGTGTTTATAATAAATGGCCCTGAGAGACAGCATGAAGCATGTTCAGACATTATTTTCTTTAATAAAAATAGTTGTTTCCTTCTTATAATTAATTCTTTTTTATTTGTGATTTGTTCCTTACACAGTTTCAGAGTGGCGAATATTTTGGGGCAGAGGTTTGTACCATGGATGTGGATCGTGACACCTACACTGACCTAATCCTCATATCTGCCCCTATGTATGTGGACACTGACAGAGAAGGAAGAGTTTACGTTTGCAGCTTAAGTGTTTTGGTATATGAGCATTTTATCCAGTGCCATTAAATTAATCTATTTGTTTTTTAATGACTCTGCAAACATTGACTTTCACCCTTATATTTTCACCAGAATGTCGACTGTCACTTAGATTCTCCATTTGTACTAAGAGGGGGGAAGCATCTGACAGAGGAAGGTTTGGGTCCTCTCTTGCTGTACTGCCTGATCTTAACACAGATGGTCTCAATGATTTGGCTGTTGGAGCACCTTTGGAGGATGATGGTCAAGGCAGCATTTACATATTCCACAGTGAAACAGGAGGAAGAATCAGTCGTCTACATACCCAGGTGAGTGAGATCAGATAAGCTTGGACAGATCCAGTATCTATGGCTTCATGTTTGCCACTGTATTTAATATAGATTGCGTACTATTTTCAATGTGATTAATTTAAATATTGACATTTATGTAGAGAATTGCTGGATCTAAAGTCCAGTCAGGACTGAAGTTCTTTGGCATGTCGATCAGTCAGTCATCTTTTGACCTGAGTCAAGACCTTCTGCCTGACTTAGCGGTGGGTTCAAAGGGTAAAGTTATTTTACTCAGGTAAGTCCAAGATGTTCCTATAATACATTTTACTCTTTAGTGTAATTCTACCATTTGTGTAAATCATACGACAATAAGGTTTACCAGCTAAACAAGTCATCTTCATCTCTGTGCATTCCCAGATCAAAGCCTATCGTAATGGTGGAAGCTACAGTGTCTTTCAGCCCAAGCCAAATCCCTACTCAAAACCCAAACTGCTCACAACCATTGAGGACCAAAGCTGAAATCTGCTTTAGGATGACCAGACGCTCTTCAGTAGACCAAGGTTCCTGATTCTCCACTGTCCATCTATTTAAATACTTGTATCTAGGTACACAAATAACTTCTTAATTGAACTCTAATCTGTTACAGCAAGTGCAAGGATCAACTGTAATTTTACACTGGATTCCACCCGCAAGGCCCCAAACAACCGAGCTTACATCAGTGAGAAACAACGGATGACAAACAAATCAGTTGATCTTGACTTACGACAGCCAAAGTGCTTCAATGTGAGCTTCTTTGTTGAGGTGAGTTACATACGGTGTTAAAATCTGGTATATTTCTGGTCTTTGGAAAAAGATTCTTTACTGATCCCTGAGGGGAAATGTGGGTGATACATACAGAAGTCCAACAGAAGTAGAAAGCCACAGCCTCTGTCATACATTCATGTTTGACATGTTTCATGTTGTATTAAAGAGTCAGACCTTCACAACCTTGACAAATAGTATTTTACAGTAATGCCTCTTCTTGCAGCCTTGTCCCGAAGATGCTCTCAATGCACTGTCCAATAATCTTACATTCACCTTTGAGGGTTTGCCTTCTGAAATATCAAATCTCAGCCCAAGTCTCACCCTGCAGGCTCAGACAACTACTTTTCATCCTGTAAGTAATCTTTAACATTTACTGGTCAGTTTGAACTTGCTAATGCTTACATGTGGTCTTCATTGTCAGAACATTAACTGTACAAAGCTGAGCAAAACATACTTTTGTGAGTGGTTTACACATAATTGGAGGTCTGCAGTGCTGTGAAATGTGCAGGAATCATCATGCCTTCTAAAAATGTTCAACTGTTTGTTGTTTGTTTGAGTAGGCAGTCAGAGTATGAACTGTAGTGCCTTAACTGTATGCTGTCACTTTTTCAGAACAAACATGATTAATTCATACTCTCTTCCACAGTTAGGGTTTGAAATCAACTGCGGCACTGACAATAATTGTGTAGATAATCTGAAAGTGGATTTCAACTTCACTAGGTGAGTTAAAAAGAAATGAAACCTGACTTAAGGGTGTGGTTGCTTTTCTCTTTTCAAAGTGTTTGCACACTAATGGATCAGTGTGCTCTTTGAATTACTTTCTTGTTTTGTCCGGTTCAGCATAGTTGGGTAAAAGCCACATATATTTCAGCCTCGTTTTTTTTTCAGTGTGAAATATCTTACGTAGGATATGAAGTTTTTTTTGTACTTCCAAAATGCCCAACTTTCATTGTGTAATGGTTTTAGCCAGGATCAATCAATCAGACTCAAAAAACTCAACAACTATTAGATGGATAGGCACCAAATCTTTTTACAGGTACCCTAAGAATGTATCATACTTGAGATAAACCGTGTGTGTCCCTTTAGCACCACCTAGAGGGTTGTAATTTCTGATTTTACTTGAAGGACCTCAACAATTTTCAGTTTTTTTCAATTTTCCATGTTCTCATAATGTGTCAGATCCTTAGAGGTTAAAGTGGGCATTGATGAACTGTTGAATGTCACCGTGTCAGTGGAGAACAGCGAGGAAAACTCCTACAACAGCCGTGTCATTGTCACATACCCAGCCGGGCTCTCCTTTAGAAAGTTCACGATTCTGCAGGTAAGGTGTCCAAATCAAATCTGTTTCAATTCATCTCTGCTCAACTGCTTTCAGAGTTCATACAGCAAATCAGGTGAATGTGTGCTTTTATTTGTTTTTAATAAAGGGAAGAATTGAGTGCAACTCTTTGGACAGTGAGGGCTTGTCAGAAGGAAGGACTGACTGCACTATTGACAAGCCAATTTTCAAGACCAACACCAAGGTTTGTTCTTTGTACAGAAGGATCTCTTCTTACTGATGCAGAAACAGTCCTGCTAAAGAGGAGCTAATCTGATCTCCTTCATTTAATTTTAGGTTTTTTTCATCATCTCCTATGGGATTGAAACCAATAGTCAACTTGACAAAATGATTTTTATCACTGCGAATGCAACCAGGTACTGTTTAGCTGCCTTCCCATAAGCACAGCAATATGCAAGCATGTATGTGTGCAATAGCACTATTCATCACATGAACAAATAATTTCACCTCTCTTTTAGTGGAAACAAGGAGCACTCAGTCTCAAGCGAACTCTACAAAAAGAAATCAATTCCTGTGAAGTACAGCATTTTTGTTACCTTTGAAAGGTTTGTGTTCTTTGTGAAGCAAAAGACATGATTTGAAAAAGTAATAATACAATTTATAACTTAATATTTCTAAAATATTTAATATGTCTGTTTAGTACCCTCAGCTACAACAATTTCACTTTCGGGAAGGATGATTTGGAGAAACCAATCCAACAATCAGTTGTGGTAAATATCTTATCAAAATACCAGTAACAGTTAATAAACTTGATTCAGGCTTCACTTTAAAGCATCCTTTTCTTCTAGGTGACAAATGATATCAGAACACTGAATTTCACTGTGGTGATCAGGGTGCCAGTAAAGCTCGGTGATAAAGACATCTGGGCGGATTCAAGCAGTTTGCAGGTAACATGCAACTTTTTATGTAGCTACAGTTTTATTGATGAAAAGATGTGAGGACCACATTTTGTTCTCTGTTACACTGACATGAAGTGGCTGTATTTCAGTTTCCAGACTGCCAAAGAGACAAAGATGAAGAACCACTGGTCAAAGATTTTGTTGCTCAAATACAGAAAAATAAATTAGTGGTAAGTATTCCTCTACCACCTATGAGTTAGGATTTAACCTAGAAATGTACAACAATATATTATATAGTGGATATCTCGTACACGCACATTAAAACAAATTATGATAGTACACTGCTTTATGAAGCTGCATGAGGCCTAAAACAGCTAACCTTTGCACTAACGCCTAAGAGGAGCCCTGATGGGGCAGATTTTTCTCATCATGCCAGAGGGGCCAGCGGCCTGCCCTGTACATGAGGCCTATTGAACAGCTAACCTTTGCACTCACCTCATAAAATGGAGGCAAACAAAGTCTGTTAGAGCGCTGTGCACATACTCAAAGAACTGGAGTTACATCGTGGTAGCTACTTTTTTTATCCAACTGGAATTTGCATGACTGATTACAGTGTTCTCTGCTTTCTGCCATTTAATCTCCAACAGGACTGCTCTGTAGCCCAGTGCGGAGTGTTCAAGTGCAACATGTTCATGGGAAGACTGGAGAGTAAAACTCTCAAAATCTCTGCCAACCTTAGTTCACGATGGATACAGCAGGTAAATGATGACTATGTATAGTATTCAACAAATAGGTTGTGTTTTAAGTGTGGCATTTGAAGTGTTTTGATTACGTATTACTTATTATTTCTACCATTTCCCAACTCCAAAACAGATTGGACTTAAATCTGCCAAGTATCTCTTGACCAGCACTGCCAGTCTGGAGTACGACAGAAACCAGTACATCTTCTTTTCAACAGGGTCTAATAACAACCCACCCATTCACAAGGTGATGACACATTATTTCCATTTATTTGTGTTTTAAATGAGCCTGTATTTGTTCTACATTCTGTAATTTAATCTCTTTCTTAAGATTGAGGCAGAGGTGCAAGTATATCCTCAACCAGACTTCACCAAAGAGATTGTTGGAGGATCCCTGGGAGGGTTGGCTCTACTGGCTTTACTGACCGCAGGCCTGTATAAGGTGAGACACTGTGCATACATTCTCAGGATATTATACAGCTTAATAGAGGCATTTTACAGTATTATTTTTACCACATTCACTGATGCAGTTTGGTTCTTTTATTTATTATACATGTTATTTAAATGTCTTCCATTGTTTTGTACTCTCAGGCTGGATTCTTCAAGAGTAAATACAACAACATGATTAATGCTAATGAAGCAGATCCAGGGGCTCCTTTAGGTGAACCCGAACAAACACCAGAAGCATAAATTCATCAATCATTCAATGCCTCACAAATAAGTTTCCAGATCTAATACATTAACGCTTTTAAACTATTCCAACATCCACAGTGGTGCTCTCATTAGTACCTGTAGCATTTCTAATCTAAAGTGTAATCTATATAACTGCTTGCTATTTATAGGAATGTGCATGATTTGTATGGGAGAAATACCCGTGCTGTCACTTTCAATTTATTGAAAAAGAAAGCTTGTCTGCATCTGAAATCAATCCCTCACTCATCATCATCATCTTTAACAGAGGTTCCCAACCTGGGGATCTGCACCCCAATAAGGGGTCAGAAAATTATTTGAATGGGTCACAAGTTAGAAAATCATCATCAGTCATTAGTTTCACTGGTCACATCTCAGATATGCACCCTGTGACAAACCAAGCAAGGTTGGGAACTGCTGTTCTATATATATTCATATATCTATATCATAGACCCATGATTTATTTTATTTATATTTACAAAATGACTGTACATCTTTCTAATCTAAACACAGCCCAGTGTTGCATTGCACAATAATAATAAAAAAAGATTGTCATTACATATTGTACTGTACTAACTGCTCAAATTCAATATTGTATGATTACTCTAAGTGTTGCTTACTTGCTCAAAATATAATAATTTCTTCACTAAGAAATAAAATATGAAATGTGCAATACCGATTTTAAGTATTTTGAATTTGCATATTAAGTTGTTACAGGTTAGTCGATGGATGGGGTGCAGTGCTTAGCACTGTTGCCTCACAGCGAGAAGGTTCCTAGTTTGAAACTCAGCTGGAGTGCTTCTGTCTGGAGTCTGCATCTCCTCTTCTGTGTGAGTTCTCTTGGGGTATTCCAGCTTCCTCCCACAGTCCAAAGACATGCACATAATAGGTTAATTGATTACTCTAAATTGGCTGTAGGTGTGAATGGTTGTTTGTCTCTATGTGTCCAAGGTATACCCCGCCTCTCAACCAAAGTCAGCTTGGATAAGCTCCAGCCTGTTATTGGACTATAGTGTCCATACATACAGTCTGGATAAAACCAGCATGTACCCAATTTTACCCAATAGTGCAATATTTTAACCTACCATTTTGCTCACTGTAATGTTCATAACATCCAGAGACATCTGAAACTCTCCAGAGAGAGGGACACTCTCCACTTACTGACATCTGGATTGTGACTCTCAGGAGGGCAAAGCACCAAATTTCATTATGCATTCCTAAATGTCTTTAAGAAGTAGTGAATACAAAATGTTTCTACACTTAACGTTGAGAAGTATCGGGCAGATGTGAGAATAAAGCTGTCAGAAATTATGATTCCTCCACAAGTATAGACCCCATTTTTGTGGAGACTAACCATCCAGGGCCACATTCAAGACCAACGTCACCAAGTTAGCATAATTATCCACTGCATTGTTCTGAGTAGATTAATCTGATTGTGTTTGAGTGTTCGGTTCAAGCCGAATACAGATGTTTAGTGCACCCAAGTGACAAGATTCAGTGTGCTAAAACAGAAAATGTGATAAAAATGTAATAATGTCAGAGTCCAGAGTTTGAGGGGGCAGAGGACAGAGAAGGAAGTGAGGGGAGAGCTGGAAGGGAGTTCAGCTTCCTGACAGCCTGGTGGACTGGAATGACCAATAGTAGATATAAAATCAGCAGGTGTTTAATCCAATAATGTTTTGCCAATTCATAGTGTGTGCCTCTTATATAAATATCACACTATCAAATTAATTTGCTTACCGATAGAGCTACAGAGGAAGTAAAACAAAAAGGAGAAATGGACCTTTTTTATTTTTTGTTTTATTGTGATTGTAGGACTATTATGAGTATGATGCATGTTTATAGTGAAGTTCGTGCAAGTAATTTCAATGTATTTGTTATAAAACATAACTTCCTCTCCACCGACGGCATTTTGAATAAAAAGGAACAATGTTAATATCTTGAGAAAAGCAGGTAATTTGTACATTGGGCATTTCCTGCTACTGTCACAAATTTAAAATGATGAAAACATTTATGATCTAATAAACTGTCTGAATAAAACAACCATTAGTTTCTTACATCTATTTCCTTATTTTTTCAGCAGAGACTTTAGCACTGCACTCACCAATAAGAGCTTTAGTTAGGTGTAGTTTTAATTTGCTATTTATTACTTTAATCTTTATTCATCAGTCTTGTATCTAAAGTAGCATCATTATTCACTACATGAGTGATCAGTGAATACAGAGGAATTGTGACTCATGTGCTAAAACAGAAGGTGCGTCAATAATGTAACCCCACCTACATAAGAGTTCCTCAAACTGGCTGACTTATGTTTGAGTCACATTATGATTTTGGCACTTAACTTTTGACGTCTCCCTCCTTCACAGTTTGAGTGACAGAAATTGTTTGTAGGTCGCCAGAAAGCACAATAGTTTCCAAATCATTTTGCACGAGCTCATCATCAGAATTTTCCATGGGAGCAACACAATGGACAGGATAATTACCACTATTGTATTCTTGTCAGGTAAGACAAGTTGATTTTGTCTTTTGTTTCTTTATAAATATTTGTGCCAGCAGTGAAAATATCTTATCTCCATCTAATATTTTTGTCAGGTAAGAAATATCTTGTCATTTAATTTTGTGACATTTTTATCACATTTACAACATCTTTATTGAATGTACGTTATGTTCCTATAGTAACTTATTATCAGGGTGTGATATTTTAAAAAGCCACCAGGGCTAAAAGATTGATAACTGTAGTAAGAGTGTGTAGAAAAACAATGAAGATCATCAGATCCACATTTGTATTTCATTTCCTCAATGAATCAAACATCAAACATCAATATGTGGCCAGCAGAGACATTCCTGATCCTAAAAATATTATCAGAGAGTCGTCTTCTAATTCTTTATTATGTTAGTGCTATCAAAAAACATTTTGACTGATTTTTAAGGAACACCTAAATCCAGGTGCAAGTATTAAATGTCTGTATCGGGAAAAACAACAAACAAATAAAACAAATGTTATAGTCATTTAAACTTAAGATAATGGTGTAGCAGCATCTATCTTTGAAATGACGTCAAAGTTTTCACAAAATTTGTAGGTGTCTGTTAGAACTATTGCAGTTTGTATCTAGTTCACCACCTAGAGTCTGGCAACTGGCTATTAGTCTGCGCAGGGCTCTTAGAGGATTGGAGACGTTGTAGCTCAGACACAGACACTCTAAATTAAAATTACAGTTTGTTTGATTGAAAATGGACCACAAACAAGCTGCATGATACATTACTATGCACTTGAAAGTTGAATTTATTGTTCTATGTGAGACCAAGAGAGAGCCAGTCGATTAGGAACAATAGAACATATCCTTTACTCATGACAGGAAGTGACAGACTTCCCCTAGCTGCATTAGTGATCTTCTTTTACCGTGTATATTTAGTGACTTTAAGCAGTGTTGTAGTACTCAAGATCAATCTTTTTTTTTTGAAGATCTTGGTCTTGTCTTGGAATTGAGTGACCGTCCCGAAAAAACCTGATCACAGCACCTTTATTATTAACCATCAAGTATTCAGCCAAGCTGTAGTGTACATACTATTTTATACTTCAAAATGTATGCAGGGTAATCTGTGGGACTTACCCACAGAGACTTATTGAATATTAGCTACATGCTAACTACCTCATTTGACTATATACTGTCTGGTCTTGGTCTTGACTTGCTCTTTGTTTAGCTGGTCTTGACTACAACACTGACTTCATGTACAATCGAGACTACATCAGCACATAACAGAAATGACACAATAGAAACTAGAGACTATACTATCCTAAAGACTAGAATAGACATTAAGGCTACAGTAGTCTAGAAAAGGCTGCACTGGTGACAGGAAAAAGCAGAACCACAGGGCACTGGTGTCATAGTGAATAATCATCTTTACATCTGAAAAACTTTAATAATGCAATTTTGTGCATCAGTCAGACGTCCAAAAAAGGAAAAAAGCTTTATTTGTGCCAACATGGCAAGTTCCTTTTTTTTTATTTTGTTTTTTTTTTACAGTGTAGTCTCAGATATATATATCTTGAATATGTTTTCTAAATTAAGAATTGTTTTGGAACCACCTAGAATGAGGACATTTTTGGCAAACCCTGTTGGTACCACTACACCCTGTAAATGCACATAGACAATAGATTTTCAACTAACTAAGTCTGTGCCTCGACACTTTAGGTCAGAAAAATGATATAGTTCTTTCTTCTCCATTCTTCAGTGTTAAAAGCTGCACTTTGTTTTAATATCGACCCCGTGGCTTGAAGTCCTCAGTAATGATGCTGCAGGTTTTGGATACCAGGTGGTGCAGAGATCATCAGAGTAAGTCAAAGCTGGATGCTGTTGTAGACCACTGGTCCACAGTACATCTACTACCAGTATTTTTTCCAACTAGCATTTCAAAATGTGCGTGTCTAATTTCACATGTCTGCTTTTATTTCCTCAGCTTGCTGGTCAGTGCTCCTCTTGAACAGTTTGCACCAAACAGAAGGGGCCAAATATATAAATGTTCTACCACATCCTGTCTCCAACTATCAGTTTCACGTAAGCAGCTTATAATTTTTACATATAAAGATACATAGATGGGTATTTTATTGCCCTATCAAGAAAATGTGTTGCCTCAGTTGCAGCACCAGGATAAGCAATGATGGATGGATGGATGGATGGATGGATCGCTGGATTCAGCCTTCAAGTCATATACTAACTTGGCAACGAAAGAAAAAACTTTTATTGCTGCTGAAAATTGCAGAGATGCACTGTTGCCACACAGAAAGATGGGTCAAATCTCAGCTGGGGCTTTTCTGTGTCGAGTTTTTAGTTCTCCCTGTGACTTCCTCTCAAGGTTAACTGGTGTTGGTAAATGTGAGCATGAGTGCTTATTTGTCTCTATAACCTCTCGCTTGTCCAGCCCCAACAACCCTGATAAGGATAAGCGAGTATGGAAATGAATGGAGTATGAACTGGTTAATGCTGCTAAAAGCTATCAGATTACATGAGGAAGTATTTTACTTGTGGTAGTTGTGGTTTGTAGTTATCACTGAGACTGTTCAGTATCTTGAATGACTTTTTTAACATAACTGATGAATGTTTTCAATGCAGAGCCAGACTTCGCAGTCAACATGTCCCTTGGTTTGACAATGACAAGTGATCCTACCACACAAAACACCATGGTGAGCTGGTAAACTGCAAAGATTCACAGTACAATGTTAAAATCAGTACAGGGTTCAGAGAAAGTCATCTCAAATAACAAATTATTTATTAACTAGGACTTAACTGTCTTTTTTCAGGCATGTGGACCAACCATCCCAAAGGACTGTCAAAGTATTACCATGTACAATGGTGTATGCTTTAACATAGACCGTTTTGATCGTGTTGGAAGTGCTGTGCCATCTTCTCTTCCAGGTTAATATGTTGAGTTTTCTTATTTTAAAGGTGGTGGTAGAAGAAATAAAAGTGATAATATTTGATGTATAATGATGCTAAACCCAGTGGCTCACCTGGTGTGCCACCATGTACCAGGGCTAAGTCCTTACTGCAGAAGCCCAGTCATCATCACACACACAACCAAACCCATGGATACCTCATGGATATGGCCATGTGTTGGATTACTTTAACTGACTATCACTTGAAGGAGACTGCAAATAATATTTCAGACATTGATCCATCTCTTATTTTTGACAGAGTGTCGAATTGAAGCTGACATTGCATTTCTGTTGGATGGCTCAGGCAGCGTACATCCAAATGATTTTCAAAGAATGAAGGTTTTGTGAAAGATCTGGTTGGATTGTTCATTGGACAAGACACACAGGTAGAGTTTTATTCTATTCAAACCAAAGAGTGATGCAGGTAGTTGGACATTGAATAATCTATTTGTTTTAGGCACTGCATGAGATTTATGAAAGGACCTCTCAACAGAGCATAATTAATATTTCCTTTGGACATTCCCATTGATCTCCTTTGAAGTCCTTAAAACATTAAAAACACAGAATCTTGTTCATAGAAAAAATTACAATAGCCACCAATAAGCACATGACAAGAAATTATATTAGCAGTCTATCAGACATCTACCAAATAACCCTTCACCATTCATATATTTTTAACATTTCCATATATATATATATATATATATATATATATATATATATATATATATATATATAGATAGATAGATAGATAGATAGATAGATAGATAGATATAGATATAACTTATATTTCTATTTCTATATGAATTAATATGCTGTTTTCTTTCTGTTTGCAGTTTGCCATTTCCCAGTTCTCCACAGGATTCAGAGTTCATTACTATTTTAATACATTTAACCCTAATGATTGGCAACAACAAATTAATGGAATAAGTCAGTCAGGTGGAGGAACTTACACAGCAAAGCCATCAAACTTGTTGTGTAAGTGTCGACATGATTGCTTATAATACTTCATGCTGATTTTTTGGAGCAATATGATTTTCTTTTCTTATTTTATATTTTAATTTTTGAAAATTTCAAATTGTAATATGATATTTTCCCCACATTTTCTGCTCTATGCTGTTTGCTGTTTGTCACCATTTGAGGCAGGTTGAGCTGGACTTTTCCAGTAGATTCAAGCCTGCACTGTGCAGAGATATGTATTTGATATTTCTGCCTCCAACCCAACACCGCAAAGAAAAATATAACACTGACATTTGTGTTGTTTAAAAACAAACAGACAAACAAACAAATAAACAAACACTGCCCATATCATTCAAAACCTTAGCGATGGATATCTTAAATTATTGGCATGGCCTCATAATACTGCTATGGCTAAGTGGGAAAATGCCATTCTGGTATTTGGTTGAACCAACCTTTTATTTATTTCCTTAATCATACCAGACGTTTATTTTTTTAACCCAACAAAATGTGCAACAATGTATTTAAAGCAGATCTTTCTTTTGACAGCCAAGATGTCTTCTCACCATATCGTGGTGCCAGGCCAAACGTCAGGAGGGTTTTAATAGTCATTACAGATGGAAAGTCTAATGATCGGAATGATTTGCAAGGTGCATCAAATTTAGCAGAAAATGCAAAGATTGTTCGATTTGCTATTGGGGTAAGTTGTATCCATATTCTCTCTCTCTCACACACATATATATATATATATATATCTACATATACTGTGTATATTCAATTTGAGAGTCAGTAAATGGAGTCAACAATTTAAATTTAAACAAATCAGTTCTGTTGCAAATTACATCTCCTTTCTCCAACACTTTTCCCAACATCCCTAGGTGGGGTGCATTTGATAACCGCAATGCCAAACAGGAACTGGAAACCATTGCATCTTCTCCTCCAACGAACATGTGTTTCAAGTGGGAACTTTGATGCACTTGAAACAATAAGAAACAGTTTGCAGGAAAAAATCTTTGCCATTGAAGGTACAGACTATAAACTTACTATAACGGCTTAAAGTTTGTGTTTTCAGTTAAAATGACTGTTGGTCATAATATCATGCTGCATTTAGAAACTTTCATGCTGATTTATGCTGCTGTTACAGGATCTCAAACAGATGGAGAGTCACTGAAAATGGAAATGTCTCAGGAGGGATTCAGTGCAGCTTATGTGCCCGAGGTAATTCAGCAGAAACTCTTGTAGCTGAAAATCACAGTTAGTTATACACTTACATAGAATCCAGTGTGATGAATTTAGCTGATGTTTTTACGGTGAACAAATGTTCTTTAAAGTTCTGTCTAAATTGCAGGGATTTCAAATGGGTATTGTTGGTGCCAACCAGTGGAAGGGAGGCTACATGAAATACACAAGCTCAGGCATGAAGAGTGGCTCTTATGAGCCTTTGAATGTGGAGTCTGACAGCTATCTGGGTATGAATATGACAAACTAACACATATAGATGTCATCATGTATGTGCACCGCTCTATTGCAGATTTTCCTCCCATGTTTTGGATTGTTTTTCAAAAAAGGACAGGAAAAAGGAAAATAAGGAATAATGAGTCAAAGTTTGGACTTTGTATCTTTTGTTTGTGTTTAATGTCCCATGAAAAAAGGCAATCACTTAATTTTAATTTAAACAAATACCAAGCCCACCAATGTACCTGTAAATCAAGTTGTGCAGAAACACGTAACGTAATAACAAATTCTGTGAAGGATTCAAAGCTGTGAAGGGCACCTCATGTAATAAAGAAGATGATCTCAAGATCTCAGATCTGATCTCAAATGTATGGTGCACACAAAAGAAGTAAAGAGGATAGCTTTTAATAATAATTTAATAATCTTTATTCTTTTACATTAAAGAAATAATGTATTATTAGTCAATTTATATTTGCTGAATTAAGTAACGTGTCACTTTGTTCTCTATAGAGGAAATGATCATGATTTGTTATTTTGCTAGTTTGCTGATAAAATAAGTATTTGTCAACAGTTGGCCAAACCTTTGGATACTTTAACGTATAGGTTTGTCTCCTGAATTCTAGGTTACTCCATGGCAGTTGCTAACACGAGGCAAGGCTCGATGACAATTGTTGGTGCTCCAAGATATCAACACAGAGGAGTTGTGATGGCAGTTGATCCAAGTGGCAATTTCAAAATGATTGATCCCTTTCCATGGCAGGTGTGTGTTTATAATAAATGGCCCTGAAAGACAACATGAAGCATGTTCAGACATTATTTTCTTTAATAAAACTGTTGTTTCCTTCTTATTATTAATTCTTTTTTATTTGTGATTTGTTCCTTACACAGTTTCAGAGTGGTGAATATTTTGGGGCAGAGGTTTGTACCATGGATGTGGATCGTGACACCTACACTGACCTAATCCTCATATCTGCCCCTATGTATGTGGACACTGACAGAGAAGGAAGAGTTTACGTTTGCAGCTTAAGTGTTTTGGTATATGAGCATTTTATCCAGTGCCATTAAATTAATCTATTTGTTTTTTAATGACTCTGCAAACATTGACTTTCACCCTTATATTTTCACCAGAATGTCGACTGTCACTTAGATTCTCCATTTGTACTAAGAGGGGAAGCATCTGACAGAGGAAGGTTTGGGTCCTCTCTTGCTGTACTGCCTGATCTTAACACAGATGGTCTCAATGATTTGGCTGTTGGAGCACCTTTGGAGGATGATGGTCAAGGCAGCATTTACATATTCCACAGTGAAACAGGAGGAAGAATCAGTCGTCTACATACCCAGGTGAGTGAGATCAAATAAGCTTGGACAGATCCAGTATCTATGGCTTCATGTTTGCCACTGTATTTAATATAGATTGCGTACTATTTTCAATGTGATTAATTTAAATATTGACATTTATGTAGAGAATTGCTGGATCTAAAGTCCAGTCAGGACTGAAGTTCTTTGGCATGTCGATCAGTCAGTCATCTTTTGACCTGAGTCAAGACCTTCTGCCTGACTTAGCGGTGGGTTCAAAGGGTAAAGTTATTTTACTCAGGTAAGTCCAAGATGTTCCTATAATACATTTTACTCTTTAGTGTAATTCTACCATTTGTGTAAATCATACGACAATAAGGTTTACCAGCTAAACAAGTCATCTTTATCTCTGTGCATTCCCAGATCAAAGCCTATCGTAATGGTGGAAGCTACAGTGTCTTTCAGCCCAAGCCAAATCCCTACTCAAAACCCAAACTGCTCACAACCATTGAGGACCAAAGCTGAAATCTGCTTTAGGATGACCAGACGCTCTTCAGTAGACCAAGGTTCCTGATTCTCCACTGTCCATCTATTTAAATACTTGTATCTAGGTACACAAATAACTTCTTAATTGAACTCTAATCTGTTACAGCAAGCGCAAGGATCAACTGTAATTTTACACTGGATTCCACCCGCAAGGCCCCAAACAACCGAGCTTACATCAGTGAGAAACAACGGATGACAAACAAATCAGTTGATCTTGACTTACGACAGCCAAAGTGCTTCAGTGTGAGCTTCTTTGTTGAGGTGAGTTACATACGATGTTAAAATCTGGTATATTTTTGGTCTTTGGAAAAAGATTCTTTACTGATCCCTGAGGGGAAATGTGGGTGATACATACAGAAGTCCAACAGAGGTAGAAAGCCACAGCCTCTGTCATACATTCATGTTTGACATGTTTCATGTTGTATTAAAGAGTCAGACCTTCACAACCTTGACAAATAGTATTTTACAGTAATGCCTCTTCTTGCAGCCTTGTCCCGAAGATGCTCTCAATGCACTGTCCAATAATCTCACATTCACCTTTGAGGGTTTGCCTTCTGAAAGATCAAATCTTAGCCCAAGTCTCACCCTGAAGGCTCAGACAACTACTTTGCATCCTGTAAGTAATCTTTAACATTTACTGGTCAGTTTGAACTTGCTAATGCTTCTTACATGTGGTCTTCATTGTCAGAACATTAACTGTACAAAGCTGAGCAAAACATACTTTTGTGAGTGGTTTCCACATACTTGTAGGTCTGCAGTGCTGTGAAATGTGCAGGAATCATCATGCCTTCTAAAAAATGTTCAACTGTTTGTTGTTTGTTTGAGTAGGCAGTCAGAGTATGAACTGTAGTGCCTTAACTGTATGCTGTCACTTTTTCAGAACAAACATGATTAATTCATACTCTCTTCCACAGTTAGGGTTTGAAATCAACTGCGGCACTGACAATAATTGTGTAGATAATCTGAAAGTGGATTTCAACTTCACTAGGTGAGTTAAAAAGAAATGAAACCTGACTTAAGGATGTGGTTGCTTTTCTCTTTTCAAAGTGTTTGCACACTAATGGATCAGTGTGCTCTTTGAATTACTTTCTTGTTTTGTCCGGTTCAGCATAGTTGGGTAAAAGCCACATATATTTCAGCCTCGTCTTTTTCACTATTAAGATGGCTAGGCACCAAATCTTTTTACAGGTACCCTAAGAATGTATCATACTTGAGATAAACTATGTGTGTCCCTTTAGCACCACCTAGAGGGTTGTAATTTCTGCTTTTACTCGAAGGACCTCAACAATTTTCTGTTTTTTCAATTTTCCATATTCTCATAATGTATCAGATCCTTGGAGGTTAAGGTGGGCATTGATGAACTGTTGAATGTCACCGTGTCAGTGGAGAACAGCAAGGAAAACTCCTACAACAGCCGTGTCATTGTCACATACCCAGCCGGGCTCTCCTTTAGAAAGTTCACGATTCTGCAGGTAAGGTGTCCAAATCAAATCTGTTTCAATTCATCTCTGCTCAACTGCTTTCAGAGTTCATACAGCAAATCAGGTGAATGTGTGCTTTTATTTGTTTTTAATAAAGGGAAGAATTGAGTGCAACTCTTTGGACAGTGAGGGCTTGTCAGAAGGAAGGACTGACTGCACTATTGACAAGCCAATTTTCAAGACCAACACCAAGGTTTGTTCTTTGTACAGAAGGATCTCTTCTTACTGATGCAGAAACAGTCCTGCTAAAGAGGAGCTAATCTGATCTCCTTCATTTAATTTTAGGCTTTCTTCATCATCTCCTATGGGATTGAAACCAATAGTCAACTTGACAAAATGATTTTTATCACTGCGAATGCAACCAGGTACTGTTTAGCTGCCTTCCCATAAGCACAGCAATATGCAAGCATGTATGTGTGCAATAGCACTATTCATCATGTGTACAAATACACTGAACAAAAATATAAATGCAACACTTTTGTTTTTGCTCTCATTTTTCATGAGATGAACTCAAAGATCTAAAACATTTTCTATATACACAAAATAACCATTCCTCTCAAATATTGTTCACAAATCTGCGTAAATCTGCGATAGTGAGCACTTCTCTTTTGCCGAGATAATCCATCCCACCTCACAGGTGTGGCATATCGAGACAGCATGATTATTGCACAGGTGTGCCTTAGGCTGGCCACAATAAAAGGCCACTCTAAAATGTTCAGTTTTATCACACAGCACAATGCCAAAGATGTTGCAAGTTTTGAGGGAGTGTGCAATTGGCATGCTGACAGCAGGAATGTCCACCAGAGCTGTTGCCCGTGAATTGAATGTTCATTTCTCTACCATAAGCCGTCTCCAAAGGCATTTCAGAGAATTTGGCAGTACATCCAACCGGCCTCACAACCGCAGACCACGTGTAACCACACCAGCCCAGGACCTCCACATCCTCCATGTTCACCTCAACATTGTCTGAGACCAGCCACTCGGACAGCTGCTGCAACAATCGGTTTGCATAACCAAAGAATTTCTGCACAAACTGTCAGAAACTGTCTCTGCAGAGAAGCTCATCTGCATGCTCGTCGTCCTCATCGGGATCTCGACCTGACTCCAGTTCGTGGTCGTAACCGACTTGAGTGGGCAAATGCTCACATTCGATGGTGTCTGGCATGTTGGAGGTTTTCTCTTCACGGATGAATCCGGTTTTCACTGTTCAGGGCAGACAGCATACATGGCATCGTGTGGGTGAGCGGTTTTCTGATGTCAATGTTGTGGATCGAGTGGCCCATGGTGGGGTTATGGTATGGGCAGGCGTATGTTATGGACGACGAACACAGGTGCATTTTATTGATGGCATTGTGAATGCACAGATACCGCGACGAGATCCTGAGGCTCATTGTTGTGCCATTCATCCACGACCATCACCTCATGTTGCAGCATGATAATGCTTCAAGGATCTGTACACAATTCCTGGAAGCTGAAAACATCCCAGTTCTTGCATGGCCAGCATATTTACCGGACATGTCACCCACTGAGCATGTTTGGGATGCTTTGGATCGCCGTATACGACAGCGTGTTCCAGTTCCTGCCAATATCCAGCAACTTCGCACAGCCATTGAAGAGGAGTGGACCAACATTCCACAGGCCACAATCAACAACCTGATCTGAACCTGAACTCTATGCGAAGGAGATGTGTTGCACTGTGTGAGGCAAATGGTGGTCACACCAGATACTGACTGGTTTTCTGACCCCTCCAGACCCCGCCAATAAAACAAAACTGCACGTTTCAGAGTGGCCTTTTATTGTGGCCAGCCTAAGGCACACCTGTGCAATAATCATGCTGTCTAATCAGCATCTTGATATGCCACACCTGTGAGGTGGGATGGATTATCTTGGCAAAGGAGAAGTGCTCACTATCACAGATTTAGACAGATTTGTGAACAATATTTGAGAAATGGTTATTTTGTGTATATAGAAAATGTTTTAGATCTTTGAGTTCAGCTAATGAAAAATTGGGAGCAAAAACAAAAGTGTTGCATTTATATTTTCGTTCAGTGTAATTTCACCTCTCTTTTAGTGGGAACAAGGAGCACTCAGTCTCAGCGAACTCTACAAAAGAAATCAATTCCTGTGAAGTACAGCATTTTTGTTACCTTTGAAAGGTTTGTGTTCTTTGTGAAGCAAAAGACATGATTTGAAAAAGTAATAATACAATTTATAACTTAATATTTCTAAAATATTTAATATGTCTGTTTAGTACCCTCAGCTACAACAATTTCACTTTCGGGAAGGATGATTTGGAGAAACCAGTCCAACAATCAGTTGTGGTAAATATCTTATCAAAATACCAGTAACAGTTAATAAACTTGATTCAGGCTTCACTTTAAAGCATCCTTTTCTTTTAGGTGACAAATGATATCAGAACACTGAATTTCACTGTGGTGATCAGGGTGCCAGTAAAGCTCGGTGATAAAGACATCTGGGCGGATTCAAGCAGTTTGCAGGTAACATGCAACTTTTTATGTAGCTACAGTTTTATTGATGAAAAGATGTGAGGACCACATTTTGTTCTCTGTTACACTGACATGAAGTGACTGTATTTCAGTTTCCAGACTGCCAAAGAGACAAAGATGAAGAACCACTGGTCAAAGATTTTGTTGCTCAAATACAGAAAAATAAATTAGTGGTAAGTATTCCTTTACCACCTATGAGTTAGGATTTAACCTAGAAATGTACAACAATATGGAATTTGCATGACTGATTACAGTGTTCTCTGTTTTCTGCCATTTAATCTCCAACAGGACTGCTCTGTAGCCCAGTGCGGAGTGTTCAAGTGCAACATGTTCATGGAAAGACTGGAGAGTAAAACTCTCAAAATCTCTGCCAACCTTAGTTCACGATGGATACAGCAGGTAAATGATGACTATGTATAGTATTCAACAAATAGGTTGTGTTTTGAGTGTGGCATTTGAAGTGTTTTGATTACGTATTACTTATTATTTCTACCATTTCCCAACTCCAAAACAGATTGGACTTAAATCTGCCAAGTATCTCTTGACCAGCACTGCCAGTCTGGAGTACGACAGAAACCAGTACATCTTCTTTTCAACAGGGTCTAATAACAACCCACCCATTCGCAAGGTGATGACACATTATTTCCATTTATTTGTGTTTTAAATGAGCCTGTATTTGTTCTACATTCTGTAATTTAATCTCTTTCTTTAGATTGAGGCAGAGGTGCAAGTATATCCTCAACCAGACTTCACCAAAGAGATTGTTGGAGGATCCCTGGGAGGGTTGGCTCTACTGGCTTTACTGACCGCAGGCCTGTATAAGGTGAGACACTGTGCATACATTCTCAGGATATTATACAGCTTAATAGAGGCATTTTACAGTATTATTTTTACCACATTCACTGATGCAGTTTGGTTCTTTTATTTATTATACATGTTATTTAAATGTCTTCCATTGTTTTGTACTCTCAGGCTGGATTCTTCAAGAGTAAATACAACAACATGATTAATGCTAATGAAGCAGATCCAGGGGCTCCTTTAGGTGAACCGAACAAACACCAGAAGCATAAATTCATCAATCATTCAATGCCTCACAAATAAGTTTCCAGATCTAATACATTAACGCTTTTAAACTATTCCAACATCCACAGTGGTGCTCTCATTAGTACCTGTAGCATTTCTAATCTAAAGTGTAATCTATATAACTGCTCGCTATTTATAGGAATGTGCATGATTTGTATGGGAGAAATACCGTGCTGTCACTTTCAATTTATTGAAAAGAAAGCTTGTCTGCATCTGAAATCAATCCTCACTCATCATCATCATCTTTAACAGAGGTTCCCAACCTGGGGATCTGCACCCCAATAAGGGGTCAGAAAATTATTTGAATGGGTCACAAGTTAGAAAATCATCATCAGTCATTAGTTTCACTGGTCACATCTCAGATATGCACCCTGTGACAAACCAAGCAAGGTTGGGAACTGCTGTTCTATATATATTCATATATCTATATCATAGACCCATGATTTATTTTATAGTAGTCAGCACTGTTGCCTGTGATTCCAACATGTAATGAAATGTGGTAGAAGTTTACAAAATGACTGTACATCTTTCTAATCTAAATTTTCAACTGAATAGCCCATTGTTGATCTGATCTGCATTTATTGATTTATATAATTTGTTGTATTGTAAAAAAAAGAATCATTACATATTGCACTGTATAACTGTAAGTGTTGCTTACTTGCTCAAAATAACTATTTGACTGACAGTGCGAATTTCTTTACTAAGAAATAAAATATGAAATGTGCAATCCTGATTGAAGTATTTTGAATTTGTGTTGCAGCTGGAAACACAGGCAGACGCTGTGATGTAGTTCACTTAAAAATAATTTATTTTAACAGAGTGAAAATATTTAAATTTATAGTCAGGGCTGCCTATCTACAGTTTTCTACCGCTCGTCCAAAGTCCGTCCTGTTGCTCGCTTCCGTTTCCATAGCAACCCATCAACGTCCTAGAACCAGAGCAGTTGATCTCCTCCAGACGCAGCCTGGCGCGAAACCGTGCAGTGCATCCTATCATGTTACTACGTTACTACTGTCTAAATGAATACTGCAGCCTGAGAGAATCACGACAACATTAACCCAAAGTAATTCTCAGCTGGATAAACTGAACCAAAACACCAAAAATAACTAACAAAACAAAATAAAAATAAATAAAAATAAATAACCCTAATAACATTTCATAACAAACAATCTGTAAAACCATTAATCATCTGGATACTGGTGGACTTCTCATGCTTGCATATTAAGTGGTTACAGGTTAGTCGATGGATAGGGTGCAGTGGTTAGCACTGTTGCCTCACAGTGAGAAGGTTCCTAGAGTTTGCATGTTCTGCACGTGTCTGCGTGGGTTCTACCCCGCCTCTTGACCAAAGTCAGTTTGGATAGGTTCCAGCCTGTTATTGAACATTGTTAGTTTCCATACATACAGGCTGGATAAAATCTGGCTGCTTTACCCAGCTGCAGCAGTCTTTACAATATTTTAACCTGCCATTTTGCTCACTAATGTTCACAACATCCAGAGACATCTGAAACTCTTCGGAGAGAAACACTCTCCACTCACTGACATCTGGATTGAGACTCTCAGGAGGGCAAAGCACCAAATTTCATTCTGCATTCGTAAATGTCTTTAACAAGTAGTGAATACAAAATGCTTCTACACTTTACGTTGAGAAGTATCGGGGCAGATGTGAGAATAAAGCTGTCAGAAATTAGGAAAGTGTAGACCCCATTTTTGTGGAGACTAACCATCCAGGGCCACATTCAAGACCAACGTCACCCACAGCCCGACTGTTGACTAGAGCTTTGGACTTAAAGCCTTTTCATGATACTTACTTGCAGGGCTCGTTACTTTTTGGGTAGTACTTGGTTTTGTAGTACTTATTGGGGGACCATAGGTGTAGCTGCTGTCAGCATCCAACCCAGTTCAGGCTTGTCCACTGAACTGGACAAAGCCTGAGTCGACGTGGGAGTTGATCCAGGACTGGTAACGAGACACTCTGGAGTAGACTCCTGGCAGATTGAGCCAAGCGCAGCCAAAACCAAAACTAACAAGTATAAGTATATAAAAATAAGACAACCATTAGTATGTCGTATCAAGTTGCTTATTTTTCAGCAAAGAATTTAGTACCACCCTGCGATGAGCTGGCGACTTGTCCAGGGTGGGTGTACCCTGCATCTCGTCCAAAGTCAGCTGGGATAGGCTTCAAGGCTTCCCACTGTGACAATGATGAGGATAAGTGGTTACAGATAATGGATGGAAAGATGGATGAATTTAGCATGTTGCTGAAATTCTCTGGAAAACACTCACCAACACAAAATAAAGATCTTGAGTCAATCAATTGCTATAAAGGTTTTGTCATTTTATTCTTGCAAGAGGAACAGTTCTACAAATGCACAAGACAGTCTGCAGAAAATGTTCAGGGTGGGGCGGTCCCACGCTGATTCTTATACACTTCTAAGGAGTATTCGTCATTATTATGATTTACTTATCTAACTGTTGCAGGTGGCTACAATGGAATATCACTATCAAACCTCACTAACAAGCTCTGCTGGACCGTGTGAACCAAGGTCAAGTTTATACATCAAATAACTACTGCTGGAAACAACTTGCATAAATGAGAGAAAGATTGCAACCAAGTGCAAGGTACTGAGTAAAACCAAACAAGACTATAAGGCACACAGAGTTATACTTAAAAACTTTTCAGAAGATCAAACATGGCTATATATGGTTATAAAAAAGAACATACAATCATGTAATATAATTTTTCCATTACAAGCACTACACACACCAATGACAGCTGTAGTTAGGGTAGTATTGTTTTGTTATTTATGATCTTGCATACAAGTTAGTATAATAAACCACTACATTGCTCTGAGCAATATAAAATACATAAACAGTATGAACAGTGTAATTGGTATAACCAGTGTGAATATAGCAAATATAAAAAAGGTGTTAACAGTGTAAACAGTTCAACAGTTCAGTAGTAAAAGACATAAAGTGAGCAGGTGTTTAATCCAATAACATTCTGCCAATTCATAGTGTGTGCCTCTTATATAAATATCACACTGATAAATTATTTTGCTCACAGATGGAGCTACAGTGTAGAGGAAGTAAAACAAAAAGGAGAAATGGACATTTTTATTTTATTTTGGTAGTAGGTTTATCGTGAGTATAAATGTGTTTGTGTGTGTGTGTGTGTGTGTGTGTGTGTGTGTTGGTGAAATCTGTGCAATTTCAATGTGTTTGTTATAAAACAGCTTCCTGTCCACCAACAGCATTTTGAAGAAGAAGGAATAATGTTAATATCTCAAGAAAAGCAGGAAATGTGTACATGTGTGCATTTCCTGCTACTGTCACAAATTAAAAATTATGAAAAAATGTTTAAGATCTAATAAAATCACTTTAGCAAAGACTTTAGCACTGCACTCAACAATGACAGCTGTAGTTAGGGGTAGTTTTTTTTTTTTTTGCTATTTATTCTTTTATTTAATCTTTATTTATCAGTCTTGCATCAGTCTTGTAAAACAGAAGGTGCGTCAATAATGTAACCCCACCTACATAAGAGTTCCTCAAACTGGCTGTCTTATCTGAGTCACATCTGATTTTGACACTTAACTTTTTAATATCTCGAGAAAAGCAGGTAATTTGTACATTGGGCATTTCCTGCTACTGTCACAAATTTAAAATGATGAAAACATTTATGATCTAATAAACTGTCTGAATAAAACAACCATTAGTTTCTTACATCTATTTCCTTATTTTTTCAGCAGAGACTTTAGCACTGCACTCACCAATAAGAGCTTTAGTTAGGTGTAGTTTTAATTTGCTATTTATTACTTTAATCTTTATTCATCAGTCTTGTATCTAAAGTAGCATCATTATTCACTACATGAGTGATCAGTGAATACAGAGGAATTGTGACCGTGCTAAAACAGAAGGTGTGTCAATAATGTAACCCCACCTACATAAGAGTTCCTCAAACTGGCTGACTTATCTTTGAGTCACATTATGATTTTGGCACTTAACTTTTGACGTCTCCCTCCTTCACAGTTTGAGTGACAGAAATTGTTTGTAGGTCGCCAGAAAGCACAATAGTTTCCAAATCATTTTGCACGAGCTCATCATCAGAATTTTCCATGGGAGCAACACAATGGACAGGATAATTACCACTATTTTATTCTTGTCAGGTAAGACAAGTTGATTTTGTCTTTTGTTTCTTTATAAATATTTGTGCCAGCAGTGAAAATATCTTGTCATTTAATTTTGTGACATTTTTATCACATTTACAACATCTTTATCGAATGTACGTTATGTTCCTATAGTAACTTCTTATCAGGGTGTGCTATTTTAAAAAGCCACCAGGGCTAAAAGATTAATAACTGTAGTAAGAGTGTGTAAAAAACAATGAAGATCATCAGATCCACATTTGTATTTAATTTCCTCAATGAATCAAACATCAAACATCAATATGTGGCCAGCAGAGCCATTCCTGATCCTAAAAAATATTATCGGTTTATATTTATATTTATGTTATTATTAGAGTGCTATCAGAAAATTTTTTGACTGATTTTTAAGGAACACCTAAATCCAGTTGCAAGTATTAAATGTCTGTATCGGGGGGAAAAACAAACAAACAAAAGTTATAGTTATTTAAACATAAATTGTTGAAATGACGTCAAAGTTTTCTAGTCAGGGTCAACTGAATATGTCATGTGCCAAATTTGGAAATTCAATCCACAAAATCCAAATATATACATTAAAAACAGCTTGACAAGAAAAAGCAGAACCTAAGGGCATTTCTTTATCTTCATATCTATTATTTATTGACCAAATAAGAGCAATCTGGAAAAAGTACAATAAGGAAGGCTTTATTTGTGCAACATCATTCATTACATCATACATAGGGTGTAGTCTTGTTTAAAAAGAGTACATTTTTGGCACACCCTATTGGTACTACTACATCCTGTAAATGCACCAAAAGCAACAATAGATTTTCAACAAACTTTAAGTCAGAAAAATGATATAGTTCTTTCTTCTCCATTCTTCAGTGTTAAAAGCTGCACTTTGTTTTAATATCGACCCCGTGGCTTGGAAGTCCCTCAGTAATGATGCTGCAGGTTTTGGATACCAGGTGGTGCAGAGATCATCAGAGTAAGTCAAAGCTGGATGCTGTTGTAACACATTGGTCCACAGTACATCTACTACCAGTGTTTTTCCAACTAGCATTTCTGTCATGCATGTCTAATTTTGCATGTCTGGTTTTATTTCCTCAGCTTGCTTGTCAGTGCTCCTCTTGAACAGTTTGCACCGAATGGAAGGGGTCAAATATATAAATGTTCTACCACATCCTGTCAAAAACTTTCAGTTCCACGTAAGCAGCTTCTAATTTATACATATAAAGATAAATAGATGGGTATTTTATGGCCTTTTTAAGAAAATGTGTTGCCTACATTTGTATGTGTTGATGCTGTGGTTAGCACTGTTGCCTCACAGCTAACTTCCTTGTTCAAACCTCAGCTAGGGCCTTTCTGTGTCAAGTTGGCATATTCTCCCCATGTCTGTGTGGGTTCACTCCAAGTACTTCGGCTTCCTCCCACAGTCAAAAAACATGCATGTTAAGTGGAGACTCTAAATTGCTCGTAGGTGTGAACGTGAGTGTGAGTATGTGTCAGCCCTGTGATTAACTGGCTACTTCTTCATGATGTGACCCGCCCCTCCCCTGATACCAGCTGGGACTGGATGCAGCACCAGGATAAGCGATGATGGAAAATGGATGGATCGCTGGATTCAGCCTTCAAGTCATATACTAACTTGGCAACAGAAGAAAAAACTTTTATTGCTGTTGAAAATTGCAGAGATGCACTGTTGCCACACAAGATGGGTCAAACCACAGCTGGGGCTTTTCTGTGTTCAGTTTTTAGTTCTCCCTGTGACTTCCTCTCAAGGTTAACTGGTGTTGGTAAATGTGAGCATAAGTGCTTATTTGTCTCTATAACCTCTCGCTTGTCCAGCCCCCACAACCCTGATAAGGATAAGCGAGTATGGAAATGAATGGAGTATGAACTGGTTAATGCTGCTAAAAGTTATCAGATTACATGAGAAAGTATTTTACTTGTGGTAGTTGTGGTTTGTAGTTATCACTGAGACTGTTCAGTATCTTGAATGACTTTTTTAACATAACTGATGAATGTTTTCAATGCAGAGCCAGACTTCACAGTCAACATGTCCCTTGGTTTGACAATGACAAGTGATCCTACCACACAAAACACCATGGTGAGCTGGTAAACTGCAAAGATTCACAGTACAATGTTAAAATCAGTACAGGGTCAGAGAAAGTCATCTCAAATAACAAATTATTTATTAACTCGGACTTAACTGTCTTTTTTCAGGCATGTGGACCAACCATCCCAAAGGACTGTCAAAGTATTACCATGTACAATGGTGTATGCTTTAACATAGACCGTTTTGATCGTGTTGGAAGTGCTGTGCCATCTTCTCTTCAAGGTTAATATGTTGAGTTTTCTTATTTTAAAGGTGGTGGTAGAAGAGGTGATAACATTTGATGTATAATGATGCTAAACCCAGTGGCTCACCTGGTGTGCCACCATGTACCAGGGCTAAGTCCTTACTGCAGAAGCCCAGTCATCAACACACACACAACCAAACCCATGGATACCTCATGGATATGGCCATGTGTTGGATTACTTTAACTGACTATCACTTGAAGGGAGACTGCAAATAATATTTCAGACATTGATCCATCTCTTATTTTTGACAGAGTGTCGAATTGAAGCTGACATTGCATTTCTGTTGGATGGCTCAGGCAGCGTACATCAAAATGATTTTGAAAGAATGAAGGTTTTTGTGAAAAATCTGGTTGGTTCGTTTGTGGGAAAAGGCGCACAGGTAGAGTTTTATTCTATTCAAACCAAAGAATGATGCAGGTAGATGGACATTGAAAAATCCAGCTGTTTCAGGCACATTTTTATTTTTTTTAATTTATTATTTATTTCCATATGAATTAACATGCTGTTTTCTTTTTGTTTGCAGTTTGCCATTTCCCAGTTCTCCACAGGATTCAGAGTTCATTACTATTTCAATACATTTAGCCTAATAATTGGCAACAACAAATTAATGGAATAAGTCAGTCAGGTGGATGGACTTACACAGCAAATGCCATCAAACGTGTTGTGTAAGTGCGGACATGATGATATTATATGACCTTACCTCATGTTGATTTCATGTACAAACAGGAAGTGAAGTGTGAAAATTTTGAATTGTGTTGTGATAATATGCACATACCTATTTTAAGTAGTCATTTCAAACTGTGCTCAATGCTATAACTGGTATTTGGTTGAACCAACCTTTTATTTATTTCCTTAATCATACCAGACATTTATTTTTTTTAACCCAACAAAATGTGCAACAATGCATTTAAAGCAGATCTTTCTTTTGACAGCCAAAATGTCTTCTCATCATATCGTGGTGCCAGGCCAAAGGTCAGGAAGGTTTTAATAGTCATTACAGATGGAAAGTCTAATGATCGGAATGATTTGCAAGGTGCATCAAATTTAGCAGAAAATGCAAAGATTGTTCGATTTGCTATTGGGGTAAGTTGTATCCATATTCTCTCTCTCTCACACACATATATATATCTATCTACATATACTGTGTATATTCAATTTGAGAGTCAGTAAATGGAGTCAGCAATTTAAATTTAAACAAATCAATTTTGTTGCAAATTACATCTCCTTTCTCCAACACTTTTTCTCAACATCTCTAGGTGGGGGGTGCATTTGATGACCACAATGCCAAACAGGAACTGGAAACCATTGCATCTTCTCCCCCAAACGAACATGTGTTTCACGTGGAGAACTTTGATGCACTTGAAACAATAAGAAACAGTTTGCAGGAAAAAATCTTTGCCATTGAAGGTACAGACTATAAACTTACTATAACGGCTTAAAGTTTGTGTTTTCAGTTAAAATGACTGTTGGTCATAATATCATGCTGCATTTAGAAACTTTCATGCTGATTTATGCTGCTGTTACAGGATCTCAAACAGATGGAGAGTCACTGAAAATGGAAATGTCTCAGGAGGGATTCAGTGCAGCTTATGTGCCCGAGGTAATTCAGCAGAAACTCTTGTAGCTGAAAATCACAAACAGTTAGTTATACACTTACATAGAATCCAGTGTGATGAATTTAGCTGATGTTTTTACGGTGAACAAATGTTCTTTAAAGTTCTGTCTAAATTGCAGGGATTTCAAATGGGTATTGTTGGTGCCAACCAGTGGAAGGGAGGCTACGTGAAATACACAAGCTCAGGCATGAAGAGTGGCTCTTACGAGCCTTTGAATGTGGAGTCTGACAGCTATCTGGGTATGAATATGACAAACTAACACATATAGATGTCATCATGTATGTGCACCGCTCTATTGCAGATTTTCCTCCCATGTTTTGGATTGTTTTTCAAAAAAGGACAGGAAAAAGGAAAATAAGGAATAATGAGTCAAAGTTTGGACTTTGTATCTTTTATTTATGTTTTAATGTCCCATGTGAAACACCAAAAATGACTGTGTTTCTGAAAAAGTTGATCCATCCAAATACAAAGTAAAATCTTCTCAATAAAAAAAAAACAATCACCAAATTTTCATTTAAACCTGTTAATACATCAGGAAATCCTGCCAACTATTATAATTAAGTAACCTATGTAACGTCACTTTGTTCTCTATAGAGGAAATGATCATGATTTGTTATTTTGCTAGTTTGCTGATAAAATAAGTATTTGTCAACAGTTGGCCAAACCTTTGGATACTTTAACGTATAGGTTTGTCTCCTGAATTCTAGGTTACTCCATGGCAGTTGCTAACACGAGGCAAGGCTCGATGACAATTGTTGGTGCTCCAAGATATCAACACAGAGGAGTTGTGATGGCAGTTGATCCAAGCGGCAATTTCAAAAAGATTGATCCCTTTCCATGGCAGGTGTGTGTTTATAATTAAGATGGATAAATGGCTCTGAAAGACAGCATGAAGCATGTTCAGACATTATTTTCTTTAATAAAAACTGTTGTTTCCTTCTTATTATTAATTCTTTTTTATTTGTGATTTGTTCCTTACACAGTTTCAGAGTGGTGAATATTTTGGGGCAGAGGTTTGTACCATGGATGTGGATCGTGACACCTACACTGACCTAATCCTCATATCTGCCCCTATGTATGTGGACACTGACAGAGAAGGAAGAGTTTACGTTTGCAGCTTAAGTGTTTTGGTATATGAGCATTTTATCCAGTGCCATTAAATTAATCTATTTGTTTTTTAATGACTCTGCAAACATTGACTTTCACCCTTATATTTTCACCAGAATGTCGACTGTCACTTAGATTCTCCATTTGTACTAAGAGGGGAAGCACCTGACAGAGGAAGGTTTGGGTCCTCTCTTGCTGTACTGCCTGATCTTAACACAGATGGTCTCAATGATTTGGCTGTTGGAGCACCTTTGGAGGATGATGGTCAAGGCAGCATTTACATATTCCACGGTGAAACAGGAGGAAGAATCAGTCGTCTACATACCCAGGTGAGTGAGATCAGATAAGCTTGGACTGATCCAGTATCTATGGCTTCATGTTTGCCACTGTATTTAATATAGATTGCGTACTATTTTCAATGTGATTAATTTAAATATTGACATTTATGTAGAGAATTGCTGGATCTAAAGTCCAGTCAGGACTGAAGTTCTTTGGCATGTCGATCAGTCAGTCATCTTTTGACCTGAGTCAAGACCTTCTGCCTGACTTAGCGGTGGGTTCAAAGGGTAAAGTTATTTTACTCAGGTAAGTCCAAGATGTTCCTATAATACATTTTACTCTTTAGTGTAATTCTACCATTTGTGTAAATCATACGACAATAAGGTTTACCAGCTAAACAAGTCATCTTTATCTCTGTGCATTCCCAGATCAAAGCCTATCGTAATGGTGGAAGCTACAGTGTCTTTCAGCCCAAGCCAAATCCCTACTCAAAACCCAAACTGCTCACAACCATTGAGGACCAAAGCTGAAATCTGCTTTAGGATGACCAGACGCTCTTCAGTAGACCAAGGTTCCTGATTCTCCACTGTCCATCTATTTAAATACTTGTATCTAGGTACACAAATAACTTCTTAATTAAACTCTAATCTCTTACAGCAAGTGCAAGGATCAACTGTAATTTTACACTGGATTCCACCGCAAGGCCCCAAACAACCGAGCTTACATCAGTGAGAAACAACGAATGACAAACAAATCAGTTGATCTTGACTTACGACAGCCAAAGTGCTTCAATGTGAGCTTCTTTGTTGAGGTGAGTTACATACGATGTTAAAATCTGGTATATTTTTGGTCTTTGGAAAAAGATTCTTTACTGATCCCTGAGGGGAAATGTGGGTGATACATACAGAAGTCCAACAGAAGTAGGAAGCCACAGCCTCTGTCATACATTCATGTTTGACATATCTCATGTTGTATTAAAGAGTCAGACCTTCACAACCTTGACAAATAGTATTTTACAGTAATGCCTCTATTTGCAGCCTTGTCCCGAAGATGCTCTCAATGCACTGTCCAATGAACTCACATTCACCTTTGAGGGTTTGCCTTCTGAAATATTAAATCTCAGCCCAAGTCTCACCCTGCAGGCTCAGACAACTACTTTTCATCCTGTAAGTAATCTTTAACATTTACTGGTCAGTTTGAACTTGCTAATGCTTCTTACATGTGGTCTTCATTGTCAGAACATTAACTGTACAAAGCTGAGCAAAAACATACTTTTTGTGAGTGGTTTCCACATAATTGGAGGTCTGCAGTGCTGTGAAATGTGCAGGAATCATCATGCCTTCTAAAAAATGTTCAACTGTTTGTTGTTTGTTTGAGTAGGCAGTCAGAGTATGAACTGTAGTGCCTTAACTGTATGCTGTCACTTTTTCAGAACAAACATGATTAATTCATACTCTCTTCCACAGTTAGGGTTTGAAATCAACTGCGGCACTGACAATAATTGTGTAGATAATCTGAAAGTGGATTTCAACTTCACTAGGTGAGTTAAAAGAAATGAAACCTGACTTAAGGGTGTGGTTGCTTTTCTCTTTTCAAAGTGTTTGCACACTAATGGATCAGTGTGCTCTTTGAATTACTTTCTTGTTTTGTCGGTTCAGCATAGTTGGGTAAAAGCCACATATATTTCAGCCTCGTTTTTTTCAGTGTGAAATATCTTACGTAGGATATGAAGTTTTTTTTGTACTTCCAAAATGCCCAACTTTCATTGTGTAATGGTTTTAGCCAGGATCAATCAATCAGACTCAAAAAACTCAACAACTATTAGATGGATAGGCACCAAATCTTTTACAGGTACCCTAAGAATGTATCATACTTGAGATAAACCGTGTGTGTCCCTTTAGCACCACCTAGAGGGTTGTAATTTCTGCTTTTACTCGAAGGACCTCAACAATTTTCTGTTTTTTCAATTTTCCATATTCTCATAATGTGTCAGATCCTTAGAGATTAAAGTGGGCATTGATGAACTGTTGAATGTCACCGTGTCAGTGGAGAACAGCGAGGAAAACTCCTACAACAGCCGTGTCATTGTCACGTACCCAGCCGGGCTCTCCTTTAGAAAGTTCACGATTCTGCAGGTAAGGTGTCCAAATCAAATCTGTTTCAATTCATCTCTGCTCAACTGCTTTCAGAGTTCATACAGCAAATCAGGTGAATGTGTGCTTTTATTTGTTTTTAATAAAGGGAAGAATTGAGTGCAACTCTTTGGACAGTGAGGGCTTGTCAGAAGGAAGGACTGACTGCACTATTGACAAGCCAATTTTCAAGACCAACACCAAGGTTTGTTCTTTGTACAGAAGGATCTCTTCTTACTGATGCAGAAACAGTCCTGCTAAAGAGGAGCTAATCTGATCTCCTTCATTTAATTTTAGGTTTTTTTCATCATCTCCTATGGGATTGAAACCAATAGTCAACTTGACAAAATGATTTTTATCACTGCGAATGCAACCAGGTACTGTTTAGCTGCCTTCCCATAAGCACAGCAATATGCAAGCATGTATGTGTGCAATAGCACTATTCATCACGTGAACAAATAATTTCACCTCTCTTTAGTGGGAACAAGGAGCACTCAGTCTCAAGCGAACTCTACAAAAAGAAATCAATTCCTGTGAAGTACAGCATTTTTGTTACCTTTGAAAGGTTTGTGTTCTTTGTGAAGCAAAAGACATGATTTGAAAAAGTAATAATACAATTTATAACTTAATATTTCTAAAATATTTAATATGTCTGTTTAGTACCCTCAGCTACAACAATTTCACTTTCGGAAGGATGATTTGGAGAAACCAGTCCAACAATCAGTTGTGGTAAATATCTTATCAAAATACCAGTAACAGTTAATAAACTTGATTCAGGCTTCACTTTAAAGCATCCTTTTCTTTTAGGTGACAAATGATATCAGAACACTGAATTTCACTGTGGTGATCAGGGTGCCAGTAAAGCTCGGTGATAAAGACATCTGGGTGGATTCAAGCAGTTTGCAGGTAACATGCAACTTTTTATGTAGCTACAGTTTTATTGATGAAAAGATGTGAGGACCACATTTTGTTCTCTGTTACACTGACATGAAGTGGCTGTATTTCAGTTTCCAGACTGCCAAAGAGACAAAGATGAAGAACCACTGGTCAAAGATTTTGTTGCTCAAATACAGAAAAATAAATTAGTGGTAAGTATTCCTCTACCACCTATGAGTTAGGATTTAACCTAGAAATGTACAAGAATGTATTATATAGTGAATTTCTCGTACACACACATTAAAACAAATTATGATAGTACACTGCTTTATGAAGCTGCATGAGGCCTAAAACAGCTAACCTTTGCACTAACACCCTATGAGGGAGCCTGATGGGGCAGATTTTTCATCATGCCAGAGGGCCAGCGGCCTGCCCTGTACATGAGGCCTATTGAACAGCTAACCTTTGCACTCACCTCATAAAATGGAGGCAAACAAAGTCTGTTAGAGCGCTGTGCACATACTCAAAGAACTGGAGTTACATCGTGGTAGCTACTTTCTTTTTTATCCAACTGGAATTTGCATGACTGATTACAGTGTTCTCTGCTTTCTGCCATTTAATCTCCAACAGGACTGCTCTGTAGCCCAGTGCAGAGTGTTCAAGTGCAACATGTTCATGGGAAGACTGGAGTAAAACTCTCAAAATCTCTGCCAACCTTAGTTCACGATGGATACAGCAGGTAAATGATGACTATGTATAGTATTGAACAAATAGGTTGTGTTTTAAGTGTGGCATTTGAAGTGTTTTGATTACGTATTACTTATTATTTCTATCTTTTCCAAACTCCAAAACAGATTGGACTGAAATCTGCCAAGTATCTCTTGACCAGCACTGCCAGTCTGGAGTACGACAGAAACCAGTACATCTTCTTTTCAACAGGGTCTAATAACAACCCACCCATTCTTGAGTGATGACACATTATTTCCATTTATTTGTGTTTTAAATGAGCCTGTATTTGTTACTACATTCTGTAATTTAATCTCTTTCTTTAGATTGAGGCAGAGGTGCAAGTATATCCTCAACCAGACTTCACAAAGAGATTGTTGGAGGATCCCTGGGAGGGTTGGCTCTACTGGCTTTACTGACCGCAGGCCTGTATAAGGTGAGACACTGTGCACACATCTCAGGTAATATTATACAGCTTAATAGAGGCATTTTACAGTATTATTTTACCATTCACTGATGCAGTTTGGTTCTTTTATTTGTTATACATTAATTAGTTTAAATGTCTTCCATTGTTTTGTACTCTCAGGCTGGATTCTTCAAGAGTAAATACAAACACATGATCAATGCTAATGAAGCAGATCAGGGATGGTTGAAGGTGAACTAAATACAAACACCAGAAACATAAAATCATTTAATGTCTCACAAATAAGTTTCCAGATCTAATATTACATTAACGCATTTTAAAATATTCCAACATCCACTTATAGTGGTGCTCTCATTTAGTACCTGTAGCACTTTCTAATCTGTAAGTAGTGAAACTATATATAACTGCTCACTTTTATTTATAGGAATGGTACTATGATTTGTATGAGTGTAAATACCGTGCCATCACTTCAATAATATTGCTCAATAATAGCTGTGTCTGTCATCTAAAATCAATCCCTCACCTCAGCTTATTTACTATGTTTCTTTAACAGAGTGTTCCCAACATCATGGGGATATTGCCACCACAATAATGGAGGTCAGAGTCAAATTACTTGAATGAGTGTCTAAGTTAGAAAATCATCATCAGTCAATTGAGTCTTCACTGGTCACATCTCTAAAGATTAATGCACATCCTGTGACAAACCAAGGAGTTTGTCCTACAGAGAGTCGTCTGTTTCTATCTTGTGATTTTTAACCAGACATGTAATGAAATGTGGGTAGAAACTGTTTACAAAATGACTGTACATCTTATCTAATCTAAATTTTGGTGAACCGAATAGCCCAGTGTTGCATGTGTACAAGTAATAATAAAAAAGATTGTTGTTACTGTACATAACTGTCTTAAAATTCAATATTGTATGGTTAGGAGTTGCTTATTTGCTTAAAATAACTATTTGATTGACAGTGCTAATTGCTTTACTATCAGATAAAATATGAAATGTGCAATCCTGATTTGCAAGTATTCAGAGTTGAATTGTCATATTAAGTGGTGTACAGGTTGAGTCGAATGGATGGGGTGCAGCTGGATTAGCACTGTGTGCCTCACAGTGAATGATGTTGATCTGAGTTCAAAATACTGAGCTGGGCCATTCTGGTCTGAGTGCTTACTCTGTTCTGCAGGCTGTGTCTGCTGTGGGTTCTCTGCCGGTGTACTCTGAGCTTCACTCCCACAGTCCACCAAGAGCTGGATGCATGTACATGTAATAGAGTTGAATTGCACTAACTCTTAATATTGGCTGTATTGGTGTGAAATGGCTTGGATCTTGTCTCTTTGTTTTGATAGTACCTGAAATTTGTTTGGAAACTGTGGAGGTTGGTGAGGATTATTTCTGGGACTGGTCAGGGGTTTAGTTTAGTTACAAATTTACTGATTACACGTGAGAATATTTTTGTTAGATTCACTAGTTTAAGGGTGCTATTTCTGATGTTTTTTTATCGATAAAAGTAGCTTAGATAGTGTGAGGTTTTGTTTCTCGTTTTGTTTAACTTGATCAAGAATAGTATAGGCTCTCTTTGAGTTCTTCTTTTGTTATATTTGGTTGTTCTTTTAAACAGCACTCGCGCCTTTGTTCCCTTTTGCCTCACCTCCTTTGTTAAAACAATTTGAACTTTCATTTAATAAAATTCCTTTGTTTATTAACCTTAACATCTGGTTTTTATGTTACTACTTCATACTCCTATATCTGGTCGTAACAATTATCCACTACATTCCTCTGAGCAATATAAAAGACATAGTATGAACAGTGTAATTGGTGTAAATATAGTAAATTTAAAAAAGGTGTTAACAGTGTAGTGAGTTCACTGTGTGTGCGTGTGTGTGCGTGTGTGTGTGTGTACATTGAAATTGCACGAACTTCACCATAATCATACACACACACTCCTCTCCCCGACAGCATTTTGAAGAAGAAGGAACAATGTTAATATCTCAAGAAAAGCAGGAAATGTGTACATGTGTTTAAAGTGATGAAAACATTTTAATATCTAATAAAATCACTTTTTTCAGCAAAGACTTTAGCACTGCACTACCAATGACAGCTGTAGTTAGGG
>CM071624.1:11177924-11193728 GCA_036365135.1 Miichthys miiuy | reverse complement strand
TTATATAGTGAATTTCTCGTACACACACATTAAAACAAATTATGATAGTACACTGCTTTATGAAGCTGCATGAGGCCTAAAACAGCTAACCTTTGCACTAACACCCTATGAGGGAGCCCTGATGGGGCAGATTTTCTCATCATGCCAGAGGGCCAGCGGCCTGCCCTGTACATGAGGCCTATTGAACAGCTAACCTTTGCACTCACCTCATAAAATGGAGGCAAACAAAGTCTGTTAGAGCGCTGTGCACATACTCAAAGAACTGGAGTTACATCGTGGTAGCTACTTTCTTTTTTATCCAACTGGAATTTGCATGACTGATTACAGTGTTCTCTGCTTTCTGCCATTTAATCTCCAACAGGACTGCTCTGTAGCCCAGTGCAGAGTGTTCAAGTGCAACATGTTCATGGGAAGACTGGAGTAAAACTCTCAAAATCTCTGCCAACCTTAGTTCACGATGGATACAGCAGGTAAATGATGACTATGTATAGTATTGAACAAATAGGTTGTGTTTTAAGTGTGGCATTTGAAGTGTTTTGATTACGTATTACTTATTATTTCTATCTTTTCCAAACTCCAAAACAGATTGGACTGAAATCTGCCAAGTATCTCTTGACCAGCACTGCCAGTCTGGAGTACGACAGAAACCAGTACATCTTCTTTTCAACAGGGTCTAATAACAACCCACCCATTCGCAAGGTGATGACACATTATTTCCATTTATTTGTGTTTTAAATGAGCCTGTATTTGTTCTACATTCTGTAATTTAATCTCTTTCTTTAGATTGAGGCAGAGGTGCAAGTATATCCTCAACCAGACTTCACCAAAGAGATTGTTGGAGGATCCCTGGGAGGGTTGGCTCTACTGGCTTTACTGACCGCAGGCCTGTATAAGGTGAGACACTGTGCATACATTCTCAGGATATTATACAGCTTAATAGAGGCATTTTACAGTATTATTTTTACCACATTCACTGATGCAGTTTGGTTCTTTTATTTGTTATACATTAATTATTTAAATGTCTTCCATTGTTTTGTACTCTCAGGCTGGATTCTTCAAGAGTAAATACAACAACATGATCAATGCTAATGAAGCAGATCCAGGGGATGGTGAAGGTGAACCCGAACAAACACCAGAAACATAAAATCATTTAATGTCTCACAAATAAGTTTCCAGATCTAATACATTAATGCTTTTAAAATATTCCAACATCCACAGTGGTGCTCTCATTAGTACCTGTAGCATTTCTAATCTGAAGTTGAAACTATATATAACTGCTCACTATTTATAGGAATGTACATGATTTGTATGGGAGAAATACCCGTGCCATCACATTCAATATATTGCTCAAGAAAGCTTGTCTGCATCTAAAAATCAATCCCTCACTCACTTATTTACTTGTTTCTTTAACAGAGGTTCCCAACCTGGGGATATGCACCCCAATAAGGGGTCAGAAAATTACTTGAATGGGTCACAAGTTAGAAAATCATCATCAGTCATTAGTTTCACTGGTCACATCTCAGATATGCACCTGTGACAAACCAAGCAAGGTTTGTCACAGGGCCACTGTTGCCTGTGATTCCAGACATGTAATGAAATGTGGTAGAAGTTTACAAAATGACTGTACATCTTTCTAATCTAAATTTTGGTGAACCGAATAGCCCAGTGTTGCATTGTACAATAATAATAAAAAAAAGATTGTTGTTACTGTACTAACTGCTTAAAATTCAATATTGTATGGTTAGGAGTTGCTTATTTGCTTAAAATAACTATTTGATTGACAGTGCTAATTGCTTTACTAAGAAATAAAATATGAAATGTGCAATCCTGATTTAAGTATTTTGAATTGTCATATTAAGTGGTTACAGGTTAGTCGATGGATGGGGTGCAGTGGTTAGCACTGTTGCCTCACAGTGAGAAGGTTTCTAGTTCAAAACTGAGCTGGAGCCCTTCTGTCTGGAGTTTGCTTGTTCTGCACGTGTCTGCGTGGGTTCTCTCCGGGTACTCCGGCTTCCTCCCACAGTCCAAAGACATGTGCTTAATAGGTTAATTGACTACTCTAAATTGGCTGTAGGTGTGAATGGTTGTTTGTCTCTTTGCTCACTATAATGTTCACAACATCCAGAGACATCTGAAACTCTTCAGAGAGAACTCCGGGGTGTCGTGTAGCTCAGTTGGTAGAGTATCCGCCCCATGTACGAAGGCTCAGTCCTTGCTGCAAAAAAAAAAAAATCTTAAAAAAAAAAAAAAGAGAGAGAGAAACACTCTTCACTCACTGACATCTGGATTGAGACTCTCAGGAGGGCAAAGCACCAAATTTCATTCTGCATTCGTAAATGTCTTTAACAAGTAGTGAATACAAAATGCTTCTACACTTAACTTAGAAGTGTCGGGGCAGATGTGAGAATAGAAATTAGGATTCCTTCACAAGTGTAGACCCCATTTTTGTGGAGACTAACCATCCAGGGCCACATTCAAGACCAACGTCACCTACAGCCCGACTGTTGACTAGAGCTTTGGACTTAAAGCCTTTTCATGATACTTACTTGCAGGGCTCGTTACTTTTTGAGTAGTTGGGGGATCTGGCAGACCATAGGTGTAGCTGCTGTCAGCAGCAGGATATTACAGCTTAATAGAGGCATTGGCGGTGACATCCCCTGCATCCTCTCCCGGCTGGCCAATCCGCTGGGCCCAAATGCCCGGCCCGGGCATTTAAACGGCAGTCGCCAAAGCATCGCGGCGGCTTGTTTTGTGTGGTGTGGTGTGAGCTTGCTTTGTTTTGATAGTACCTGAAATTTGTTTGGAAACTGTGGAGGTTGGTGATTATTTCTGGGACTGGTCAGGGGTTTAGTTTAGTTACAAATTTACTGATTACACGTGAGAATATTTTTGTTAGATTCACTAGTTTAAGGGTGCTATTTCTGATGTTTTTTGTTATCGATAAAAGTAGCTTAGATAGTGAGGTTTTTGTTTCTCGTTTTGTTTAACTTGATCAAGAATAGTATAGGCTCTCTTTTGAGTTCTCTTTTTGTTATATTTGGTTGTTCTTTTAAACAGCACTCGTGCGCCCTTTGTTCCCTTTTGCCTCACCTCCTTTTGTTAAAACAATTTGAACTTTCATTTAATAAAATTCCTTTGTTTATTAACCTTAACATCTGGTTTTTATGTTACTACTTCATACCCTTATATCTGGTCGTAACAATTATCCACTACATTCCTCTGAGCAATATAAAAGACATAGTATGAACAGTGTAATTGGTGTAAATATAGTAAATTTAAAAAAGGTGTTAACAGTGTAGTGAGTTCACTGTGTGTGCGTGTGTCTTGGTGTGTGTGTGTACATTGAAATTGCGAACTTCACCATAATCATACACACACACACTTCCTCTCCCCGACAGCATTTTGAAGAAGAAGGAACAATGTTAATATCTCAAGAAAAGCAGGAAATGTGTACATGTGTTTAAAGTGATGAAAACATTTTAATATCTAATAAAATCACTTTTTTTCAGCAAAGACTTTAGCACTGCACTCACCAATGACAGCTGTAGTTAGGGGTAGTTTTATTTTGCTATTTATTCTTTTATTTAATCTTTATCTATCAGTCTTTCAATTTCCTTGAGGGAGTCATCCCAAAGGGATCAATAAAGTGCAGTCTAAGTCTAATTTGAATCAAGGTAGCATCATTATTCACTACGAGTGATCAGTGAATACAGAGGAATTGTGACCAGGATGCTAAAACAGAAAGTGCGTCAATAATGTAACCCCCCCTACATAAGAGTTCCTCAAACTGGCTGACTTATGTTTGAGTCACATCTGATTTTGACACTTAACTTTTGACGTCTCCCTCCTTCACAGTTTGAGTGACAGAAATAGTTTGTAGGTCGCCAGAAAGCACAATAGTTTCCAAATTATTTTGCATGAGCTCATCATCAGAATTTTCCATGGGAGCAACACAATGGACAGGATAATTACCACTATTGTATTCTTGTCAGGTAAGACAAGTTGATTTTGTCTTTTTTGACATTTTATCACATTTACAACATCTTCATCGAATGTATGTTATGTTCTTATAGTAACTTATTATCAGGGTGTGCTTTTTAAAAAACCGCCAGGGCCAAAAAATTAATAACTGTAGTAAGAATGTGTAGAAAAACAATGAAGATCATCAGATCCACATTTGTATTTCATTTCCTCAATGAATCAAACATCAAACATCAATATGTGGCCAGCAGAGCCATTCCTGATCCTAAAAATATTATCAGAGAGTCGTCTTCTAATTCTTTATTATGTTAGTGCTATCAAAAACATTTTGACTGATTTTAAGGAACACCAAATCCAGTTGCAAGTATTAAATTAAATATTGGGGGAAAAAACAAACAAACAAACAAAAGTTATAGTTATTTAAACATACATCGTTAAAATTACGTCAAAATTTTCTAGTCAGGGTCAACTGCATGAACAAAAAATATTGTTTTATTCTAAATTATTATCAATTCATCATGTATATCCACTTAGTCTATGCAGGGCTCTTAGAGGACTGGAGACAGAGACACTCTACAGTTTGTTTGATTTAAAATGGGCCATAAACAAGCTGCATAATACATTACTCTGCGCTTGAAAGTTGAAATTATTGTGAGAGCCAGGCGACAAGACTCAATACAACATATCCTTTACTTATGACAGGGGAAGTTACAAACTTCCTGCAGCTGCATTAGTGATCTTCTTTTACGGTGTATATTTAGTGACTTTATGCAGTGTTGTAGTATTCAAGACCAGTTGTGTAAAAGTGTGTTCACTTTTGAAGGTCTTAGTCTTATCTTGGAATTAAGTGCTTGTCTCAAATCAAACTCAGTATTTCATGAAGCATGTCATTAAAATATATATTAATATATATATATATATATATATATATATATATATATATATATATATATATATATATATATACATCTGCAAAACATTAAAAATTTGTTTTAACATGTTCCTTTTTTAAATTTTTTTACAGTGTAGTCTCAGAATTTTTACTGTAAAAACAGCCATGTTAAATAATGGAGGAAATATTACAGAGAAGCAGCTGAAAATATCATCTTGAATATGTTTTCTAAATTAAGAATTGTTTTGGAACCACCTAGAATGAGGACATTTTTGGCAAACCCTGTTGGTACCACTACACCCTGTAAATGCACATAGACAATAGATTTTCAACTAACTAAGTCTGTGCCTCGACACTTTAGGTCAGAAAATGATATAGTTCTTTCTTCTCCATTCTTCAGTGTTAAAAGCTGCACTTTGTTTTAATATCGACCCGTGGCAAAGTCCCTCAGTAATGATGCTGCAGGTTTTGGATACCAGGTGGTGCAGAGATCATCAGAGTAAGTCAAAGCTGGATGCTGTTGTAGACCACTGGTCCACAGTACATCTACTACCAGTATTTTTTCCAACTAGCATTTCAAAATGTGCGTGTCTAATTTCACATGTCTGCTTTTATTTCCTCAGCTTGCTGGTCAGTGCTCCTCTTGAACAGTTTGCACCAAACAGAAGGGGCCAAATATATAAATGTTCTACCACATCCTGTCTCCAACTATCAGTTTCACGTAAGCAGCTTATAATTTTTACATATAAAGATACATAGATGGGTATATTTTATTGCCCTATCAAGAAAATGTGTTGCCTCAGTTGCAGCACCAGGATAAGCAATGATGGATGGATGGATGGATGGATCGCTGGATTCAGCCTTCAAGTCATATACTAACTTGGCAACGAAAGAAAAAACTTTTATTGCTGTTGAAAATTGCAGAGATGCACTGTTGCCACACAGAGAGATGGGTGTTGGTAAATATGAGCATGAGTGCTTATTTGTCTCTATAACCTCTCGCTTGTCCAGCCCCCACAACCCTGATAAGGATAAGCGAGTATGGAAATGAATGGAGTATGAACTGGTTAATACTGCTAAAAGCTATCAGAGTACATGAGGAAGTATTTTACTTGTGGTAGTTGTGGTTTGTAGTTATCACTGAGACTGTTCAGTATCTTGAATGACTTTTTTAACATAACTGATGATTGTTTTCAATGCAGAGCAAGACTTCACAGTCAACATGTCCCTTGGTTTGACAATGACAAGTGATCCTACCACACAAAACACCATGGTGAGCTGGTAAACTGCAAAGATTCACAGTACAATGTTAAAATCAGTACAGGGTTCAGAGAAAGTCATCTCAAATAACAAATTATTTATTAACTAGGACTTAACTGTCTTTTTTCAGGTATGTGGACCAACCATCCCAAAGGACTGTCAAAGTATTACCATGTACAATGGTGTATGCTTTAACATAGACCGTTTTGATCGTGTTGGAAGTGCTGTGCCATCTTCTCTTCCAGGTTAATATGTTGAGTTTTCTTATTTTAAAGGTGGTGGTAGAAGGAATAAAAGTGATAATATTTGATGTATAATGATGCTAAACCCAGTGGCTCACCTGGTGTGCCACCATGTACCAGGGCTAAGTCCTTACTGCAGAAGCCCAGTCATCATCACACACAACCAAACCCATGGATACCTCATGGATATGGCCATGTGTTGGATTACTTTAACTGACTATCACTTGAAGGGAGACTGCAAATAATATTTCAGACATTGATCCATCTCTTATTTTTGACAGAGTGTCGAATTGAAGCTGACATTGCATTTCTGTTGGATGGCTCAGGCAGCGTACATCGAAATGATTTTCAAAGAATGAAGGTTTTTGTGAAAGATCTGGTTGGATCGTTCATTGGACAAGAGACACAGGTAGAGTTTTATTCTATTTTATTCGATTTATGAAAGGCCCTCTCAACAGAGCATAATTAATATTTCCTTTGGACATTCCCATTGATCTAAGTCCTTAAAATATTAAAAACACAGAATCTTGTTTATAGAAAAAATTACAATAGCCACCAATAAGCACATGACAAGAAATTATATTAGCAGTCTATCAGACATCTACCAAATAACCCTTCACCATTCATATATTTTAACATTTCATATATATATATATATATATATATATATATATATATATATATATATATATATATATATATATATATATATATATATAGATAGATAGATAGATAGATAGATAGAGATAGATAGATAGATAGATATAACTTATATTTCTATTTCTATATGAATTAACATGCTGTTTTCTTTCTGTTTGCAGTTTGCCATTTCCCAGTTCTCCACAGGATTCAGAGTTCATTACTATTTTAATACATTTAACCCTAATAATTGGCAACAACAAATTAATGGAATAAGTCAGTCAGGTGGAGGAACTTACACAGCTAAAGCCATCAAACTTGTTGTGTAAGTGTCGACATGATTGCTTATAATACTTCATGCTGATTTTTTGGAGCAATATGATTTTCTTTTCTTATTTTATATTTTAATTTTTTAAAATTTTAAATTGTAATATGATATTTTCCCCACATTTTCTGCTCTATGCTGTTTGCTGTTTGTCACCATTTGAGGCACATTGAGCTGGACTTTTCCAGTAGATTCAAGCCTGCACTGTGCAGAGATATGTATTTGATATTTCTGCCTCCAACCCAACACCGCAAAGAAAAATATAACACTGACATTTGTGTTGTTTAAAAACAAACAGACAAACAAACAAATAAACAAACACTGCCCATATCATTCAAAAACCTTAGCGATGGATATCTTAAATTATTGGCATGGCCTCATAATACTGCTATGGCTAAGTGGGAAAATGCCATTCTGGTATTTGGTTGAACCAACCTTTTATTTATTTCCTTAATCATACCAGACATTTATTTTTTTAACCCAACAAAATGTGCAACAATGTATTTAAAGCAGATCTTTCTTTTGACAGCCAAGATGTCTTCTCATCATATCGTGGTGCCAGGCCAAACGTCAGGAAGGTTTTAATAGTCATTACAGATGGAGAGTCTACTGATCCGTATGATTTGCAAGGTGCATCAAATTTAGCAGAAAATGCAAAGATTGTTCGATTTGCTATTGGGGTAAGTTGTATCCATATTCTCTCTCTCTCACACACATATATATATATATATATATCTACATATACTGTGTATATTCAATTTGAGAGTCAGTAAATGGAGTCAACAATTTAAATTTAAACAAATCAATTCTGTTGCAAATTACATCTCCTTTCTCCAACACTTTTTCCCAACATCCCTAGGTGGGGGGTGCATTTGATAACCGCAATGCCAAACAGGAACTGGAAACCATTGCATCTTCTCCTCCAAACGAACATGTGTTTCAAGTGGGGAACTTTGATGCACTTGAAACAATAAGAAACAGTTTGCAGGAAAAAATCTTTGCCATTGAAGGTACAGACTATAAACTTACTATAACGGCTTAAAGTTTGTGTTTTCAGTTAAAATGACTGTTGGTCATAATATCATGCTGCATTTAGAAACTTTCATGCTGATTTATGCTGCTGTTACAGGATCTCAAACAGATGGAGAGTCACTGAAAATGGAAATGTCTCAGGAGGGATTCAGTGCAGCTTATGTGCCCGAGGTAATTCAGCAGAAACTCTTGTAGCTGAAAATCACAGTTAGTTATACACTTACATAGAATCCAGTGTGATGAATTTAGCTGATGTTTTTACGGTGAACAAATGTTCTTTAAAGTTCTGTCTAAATTGCAGGGATTTCAAATGGGTATTGTTGGTGCCAACCAGTGGAAGGAGGCTACATGAAATACACAAGCTCAGGCATGAAGAGTGGCTCTTATGAGCCTTTGAATGTGGAGTCTGACAGCTATCTGGGTATGAATATGACAAACTAACACATATAGATGTCATCATGTATGTGTACCTCTATTGCAGATTTTCCTCCCATGTTTTGGATTGTTTTTCAAAAAGGACAGGAAAAATAAGGAATAATGAGTCAAAGTTTGGACTTTGTATCCTTTGTTTAATGTCCCATGAAAAAGGCAATCACTTAATTTTAATTTAAACAAATACCAAGCCCACCAATGTACCTGTAAATCAAGTTGTGCAGAAACACGTAACGTAATAACAAATTCTGTGAAGGATTCAAAGCTGTGAAGGGCACCTCATGTAATAAAGAAGATGATCTCAAGATCTCAGATCTGATCTCAAATGTATGGTGCACACAAAAGAAGTAAAGAGGATAGCTTTTAATAATAATTTAATAATCTTATTTATTTTACATTAAAGAAATAATGTATTATTAGTCAATTTATATTTGCTGAATTAAGTAACGTGTCACTTTGTTCTCTATAGAGGAAATGATCATGATTTGTTATTTTGCTAGTTTGCTGATAAAATAAGTATTTGTCAACAGTTGGCCAAACCTTTGGATACTTTAACGTATAGGTTTGTCTCCTGAATTCTAGGTTACTCCATGGCAGTTGCTAACACGAGGCAAGGCTCGATGACAATTGTTGGTGCTCCAAGATATCAACACAGAGGAGTTGTGATGGCAGTTGATCCGAGCGGCAGTTCCAAAATGATTGATCCCTTTCCATGGCAGGTGTGTGTTTATAATAAATGGCCCTGAAAGACAACATGAAGCATGTTCAGACATTATTTTCTTTAATAAAAACTGTTGTTTCCTTCTTATTATTAATTCTTTTTTATTTGTGATTTGTTCCTTACACAGTTTCAGAGTGGTGAATATTTTGGGGCAGAGGTTTGTACCATGGATGTGGATCGTGACACCCACACTGACCTAATCCTCATATCTGCCCCTATGTATGTGGACACTGACAGAGAAGGAAGAGTTTACGTTTGCAGCTTAAGTGTTTTGGTATATGAGCATTTTATCCAGTGCCATTAAATTAATCTATTTGTTTTTTAATGACTCTGCAAACATTGACTTTCACCCTTATATTTTCACCAGAATGTCGACTGTCACTTAGATTCTCCATTTGTACTAAGAGGGGAAGCATCTGACAGAGGAAGGTTTGGATCCTCGCTTGCTGTACTGCCTGATCTTAACACAGATGGTCTCAATGATTTGGCTGTTGGAGCACCTTTGGAGGATGATGGTCAAGGCAGCATTTACATATTCCACAGTGAAACAGGAGGAAGAATCAGTCGTCTACATACCCAGGTGAGTGAGATCAGATAAGCTTGGACTGATCCAGTATCTATGACTTCATGTTTGCCACTGTATTTAATATACATTGCGTACTATTTTCAATGTGATTAATTTAAATATTGACATTTATGTAGAGAATTGCTGGATCTAAAGTCCAGTCAGGACTGAAGTTCTTTGGCATGTCGATCAGTCAGTCATCTTTTGACCTGAGTCAAGACCTTCTGCCTGACTTAGCGGTGGGTTCAAAGGGTAAAGTTATTTTACTCAGGTAAGTCCAAGATGTTCCTATAATACATTTTACTCTTTAGTGTAATTCTACCATTTGTGTAAATCATACGACAATAAGGATACCAGCTAAACAAGTCATCTTGTTCATCTCTGTGCATTCCCAGATCAAAGCCTATCGTAATGGTGGAAGCTACAGTGTCTTTCAGCCCAAGCCAAATCCTACTCAAAACCCAAACTGCTCACAACCATTGAGGACCAAAGCTGAAATCTGCTTTAGGATGACCAGACGCTCTCCAGTAGACCAAGGTTCCTGATTCTCCACTGTCCATCTATTTAAATACTTGTATCTAGGTACACAAATAACTTCTTAATTGAACTCTAATCTGTTACAGCAAGCGCAAGGATCAACTGTAATTTTACACTGGATTCCATAAGGCCCCAAACAACCGAGCTTACATCAGTGAGAAACAACGGATGACAAACAAATCAGTTGATCTTGACTTGACAGCCAAAAAGTGCTTCAGTGTGAGCTTCTTTGTTGAGTGAGTTACATACGGTGTTAAAATCTGGTATATTTTGGTCTTTGGAAAAGATTCTTTACTGATCCCTGAGGGGAAATGTGGGTGATACATACAGAAGTCCAACAGAAGTAGCTACAGCCTCTGTCATACATTCATGTTTGACATGTTTCATGTTGTATTAAAGAGTCAGACCTTCACAACCTTGACAAATAGTATTTTACAGTAGTGCCTCTTCTTGCAGCCTTGTCCGAAGATTCTCTCAATGCACTGTCCAATGAACTCACATTCACCTTTGAGGGTTTGCCTTCTGAAATATTAAATCTCAGCCCAAGTCTCACCCTGAAGGCTCAGACAACTACTTTTCATCCTGTAAGTAATCTTTAACATTTACTGATCAGTTTGAACTTGCTTATACTTCTTACATGTGGTCTTCATTGTCAGAACATCAACTGTACAAAGCTGAGCAAAAAATAAAAATGAAATGTGCAGGAATCATCATGCCTTCTAAAAAATGTTCAACTGTTTGTTGTTTGTTTGAGTAGGTAGTCAGAGTATGAACTGTAGTGCCTTAACTGTATGCTGTCACTTTTTCAGAACAAACATGATTAATTCATACTCTCTTCCACAGTTACTACTACAACTGCGGCACTGACAATAATTGTGTAGATAATCTGAAAGTGGATTTTAACTTCGCTAGGTGAGTTAAAAAGAAATGAAACCTGACTTAAGGATGTGGTTGCTTTTCTCTTTTCAAAGTGTTTGCACACTAATGGATCAGTGTACTCTTTGAATTACTTTTTCATTTTGTCCGGTTCAGCATAGTTGGGTAAAAGCCACATATATTTCAGAATTTTCCTCTTACAAAGGGTATGAAGTTTTTTTTTTTGTATTTGCTAAAAGTCCAACTTTAATTGTGTAATGGTTTTAGCCAGGATCAATCAATCAGACTCAAAAAGCTCAACAACTATTAGATGGATAGGCACCAAATCTTTTTACAGGTACCCTAAGAATGTATCATACTTGAGATTAACCGTGTGTCCCTTTAGCACCACCTAGAGGGTTGTAATTTCTGCTTTTACGTGAAGGACCTCAACAATTTTCTATTTTTCAATTTTCCATATTCTCATAATGTATCAGATCCTTAGAGGTTAAAGTGGGCATTGATGAACTGTTGAATGTCACCGTCTCAGTGGAGAACAACGAGAAAACTCCTACAACAGCCGTGTCATTGTCACATACCCAGCCGGGCTCTCCTTTAGAAAGTTCACAATTCTGCAGGTAAGGTGTCCAAATCAAACGGTAAATGGTAAATGGACTGTACTTATAGAGCCTTTCTTGTCTTCCGACCACTCAAAGCGCTTTTCGCTACATATCTCATTCACCCATTCACATACATTCATACACTGATGGCATTCGTTGCCATGCAAGGTGCCAACTGCTCATCAGTTTTAGGAGCTAACCATTCATACACATTCACACACTGATGGTGCAGCCTTCAGGAGTAATTTGGGGTTCAGTATCTTGCCCAAGGACACTTCAACATGCAGACTGGAGGAGCCAGGGATTGAAAGCTGTTCATCTGATTAGTGGACGACCCACTCTACCTCTGAGCCACAGCCGCCGTAATTCAAGTCTATTTCAGTTCATCTCTGCTCAGCAACTCTCCCAGATCATACAGCAAATCTGGTGAATGAGTGCTTTTATTCTCTTTTATTTGTTTTTAATAAAGGGAAGAATTGAGTGCAACTCTTTGGACAGTGAGGGCTTGTCAGAAGGAAGGACTGACTGCACTATTGACAAGCCAATTTTCAAGACCAACACCAAGGTTTGTTCTTTGTACAGAAGGATCTCTTCTTACTGATGCAGAAACAGTCCTGCTAAAGAGGAGCTAATCTGATCTCCTTCATTTAATTTTAGGCTTTCTTCATCATCTCCTATGGGATTGAAACCAATAGTCAACTTGACAAAATTATTTTTATCACTGCGAATGCAACCAGGTACTGTTTAGCTGCTTGCCCATAAGCACAGCAATATGCAAGCATGTATGTGTGCAATAGCACTATTCATCACGTGAACAAATAATTTCACCTCTCTTTTAGTGGGAACAACGAGCACTCAGTCTCAAGCGAACTCTACAAAAAGAAATCAATTCCTGTGAAGTACAGCATTTTTGTTACCTTTGAAAGGTTTGTGTTCTTTGTGAAGCAAAAGACATGATTTGAAAAAGTAATAATACAATTTATAACTTAATATTTCTAAAATATTTAATATGTCTGTTTAGTACCCTCAGCTACAACAATTTCACTTTCGGGAAGGATGATTTGGAGAAACCAGTCCAACAATCAGTTGTGGTAAATATCTTATCAAAATACCAGTAACAGTTAATAAACTTGATTCAGGCTTCACTTTAAAGCATCCTTTTCTTTTAGGTGACAAATGATATCAGAACACTGAATTTCACTGTGGTGATCAGGGTGCCAGTAAAGCTCGGTGATAAAGACATCTGGGCGGATTCAAGCAGTTTGCAGGTAACATGCAACTTTTTATGTAGCTACAGTTTTATTGATGAAAAGATGTGAGGACCACATTTTGTTCTCTGTTACACTGACATGAAGTGGCTGTATTTCAGTTTCCAGACTGCCAAAGAGACAAAGATGAAGAACCACTGGTCAAAGATTTTGTTGCTCAAATACAGAAAAATAAATTAGTGGTAAGTATTCCTCTACCACCTATGAGTTATGATTTAACCTAGAAATGTACAACAATATATTATATAGTGGATATCTCGTACACGCACATTAAAACAAATTATGATAGTACACTGCTTTATGAAGCTGCATGAGGCCTAAAACAGCTAACCTTTGCACTAACGCCCTAAGAGGGAGCCCTGATGGGGGCAGATTTTTCTCATCATGCCAGAGGGGCCAGCGGCCTGCCCTGTACATGAGGCCTATTGAACAGCTAACCTTTGCACTCACCTCATAAAATGGAGGCAAACAAAGTCAGTTAGAGCGCTGTGCACATACTCAAAGAACTGGAGTTACATCGTGGTACTTTTTTTTTTATCCAACTGGAATTTGCATAACTGATTACAGTGTTCTCTGTTTTCTGCCATTTAATCTCCAACAGGACTGCTCTGTAGCCCAGTGCGGAGTGTTCAAGTGCAACATGTTCATGGGAAGACTGGAGAGTAAAACTCTCAAAATCTCTGCCAACCTTAGTTCACGATGGATACAGCAGGTAAATGATGACTATGTATAGTATTCAACAAATAGGTTGTGTTTTAAGTGTGGCATTTGAAGTGTTTTGATTACGTATTACTTATTATTTCTACAATTTCCAAACTCCAAAACAGATTGGACTTAAATCTGCCAAGTATCTCTTGACCAGCACTGCCAGTCTGGAGTACGACAGAAACCAGTACATCTTCTTTTCAACAGGGTCTAATAACAACCCACCCATTCGCAAGGTGATGACACATTATTTCCATTTATTTGTGTTTTAAATGAGCCTGTATTTGTTCTACATTCTGTAATTTAATCTCTTTCTTTAGATTGAGGCAGAGGTGGAAGTATATTCTGAACCAGACTTCACCAAAGAGATTGTTGGAGGATCCCTGGGAGGGTTGGCTCTACTGGCTTTACTGACCGCAGGCCTGTATAAGGTGAGACACTGTGCATACACTCTCAGGAGCAGCCAGCTTAATAGAGGCATTTTACATTATTATTATTATTATTACTACCATATTCACTGATGCAGTTTGGTTCTTTTATTTATTTTACACGTTATTTATATATTTTTCATTGTTTTGTACTCTCAGGCTGGATTCTTCAAGAGTAAATACAACGACATAATCAATGCTAATGAAGCAGATCCAGGGGCTCCTTTAGGTGAACCCGAACAAACACCAGAAGCATAAATTCATCAATCATTCAATGTCTCACAAATAAGTTTCCAGATCTAATACATTAACGCTTTTAAAATATTCCAACATCCACAGTGGTGCTCTCATTAGTACCTGTAGCATTTCTAATCTAAAGTGGAAACTATGTAATGGCTTGCCATTTTCAGGAATGTACATGATTTGTATGGGAGAAATACCTGTGCCATCACTTTAATTTCTTGAAAAAGATTTTCTTGTCTGCATCTGAAATCAATCCCTCACTCACTTATTTACTAGTTTCTTTAACAGAGGTTCCCAACCTGGGGATATGCACCCCAACAAGGGGTCTGAAAATTACTTGAATGGGTCAGAAGTTAGAAAAAAGTATTCAGTCTGAGGAGGGAAAATCAGTCAGTGCTCACATCTCAGATATGCACCCTGTGACAAATCAAGCAAGGTTGGGAACTGCTGTTCTATATATATATCATAGACAATTACCTTTTATAGTTAGCAGCAAATTCAGTATATATCAAATGTTACTCCGAATTTGGACTCAAATAAAACCGTGGGGGTGTCTGATTAGCACTGTTGCCTCACAGCAATAAGGTTCCTGGTTCGAAGCTTGGCTTTCTGTGTGGACTTTGCATGTTCACTCCTTGTCTGCGTGGGTTCTATCTGGGTACTTCTTAATAGGTCAATTGGTGACTCTAAATTGCTCCTGAGTGTGAATGGTTGTTTGTCTCTTTGTACACCTTGTCCAGGGTGTACCCTGCCTCTTGTCCTGACCCCGGTGAGGATTAGTGGTTCCAGAAAATGGATGGATGGATAAAATGGTTGAGATAAATATTATACAGAGTGATTCCAGATGTGTTGGGGTGTGCTAGGAGTTTTCAAGACTCTTTACAAAATGACTGTACATTTCTCTTATCTGAATTTTCAACTGAGTAGCCCTTTGTTGGTCAACAATGAAACTGCATTTAGTAAGCTATGGATATTAATTCATAGATCTAGTGTGATCTGCTGGATTCTGGTTTTCATTACATATTGTACTGTATAACTGCTGAAATACAATATTGTATG